>JANCMC010021755.1:54071-84726 GCA_024363005.1 Charaxes varanes
CTCTTTATTGGAGGGACACAGCTCCTCAAAAGTCGTAACTTTATAATTTTTTGTATTATGATAATTGTGTAAATAAAATTTTAAAAGAAGTTAACTTCAAGTGGATAGGGTACTACGCAAACATTAAACTATAGAATTCTTTCGTTTTATTCAGTTTTTATAGCAATTTTCGATATTTGGAAATTCCTGGAGGGCACTAGTGCCCCCAAGCGCTCCCACAAAAAAAGCCATTTAACTATTATAATGTAATGCGTATGTACATAAGTGTACAAACTCCCAACTATAACGTCTATTTTTACCAATACCTACCCGAATAATTCAATTTTCATCATTTATGGTATTTTATGGTGAAATAAATGCATGTATTACGGAGTGCATTTATGAAAAAAACAAAATAAAAGAACAGCTAAAATATTAGACATCTTTATTCTATAAGAAACAGCCTTAAGATCTATATGCACGCTTTCTCATTTGAAATTCTCTACGAAGACAAATAACAAAACACAAAGATGATGTTACTGTAGAATAAAAAATAAGAAAACGTGCATGGTTAAGCCCTTATATTTATTTATTATAAGTAATTAACAGTTACAAGTAAGAAATAGAGCTGGCCTACATAACCGTTGATCACAATACGCAAACAATAATTTTGATTTATGAAAAAATATACTTTTATCATAACATTTATCTAGTTTCTCATCTATTATCACAGTCCAAAGCTTAGTAACAACGACATATGTCCGGTTTGCACACATTTAATTTCTTCATAAACGAATAATTAATTATTTTTGTATAATTTTAAGACTTTAAATACGATATTTAGAAAACATACTATGGTAAAAACATAGCAATATTCAATATATACTAATATATAAAGCTGAAGAGTTTGTTTGTTTGTTTGTTTACTCGAACGTGCTAATCTCAGGAACTACTGGTCTGATTTGAAAAATTATTTTAGATAGCACATTTATCGAGGAAGGCTTATATGCTATATTATGATCACACTAAAATTTATCACCTAATTTTACGCGAACGAAATTGCGGGAAACAACTAGTTTTGTATATAGATAAATAAAGGAAAACAATTTCCTAATCTCTATTCAGCTTCTATAAGACATGGTCTATACCGAGAATGTTCGAATGTCGAGCATTGGACAATCGCTATTTTTCTTAACTGCTGGTAATATAACACTTAAAAATTATAAGCCATTTATTTTGTATAAATGTGAGTAAACCGGACACAATATGTCGCCAATCGAAAATTTCAACCAAATTCCTTAATAAACTCAGAGATCTGTTTAGAAAAATATGTGATACATTAAATCTTCATACTCCATTTGCATCATAAAAAAAAATAATTGATGGTCAACTGCTCGTGGCAATTGGATATCAGTTAGGGTGTTTGTTGACGTCATTACCTGCATAACTTTAAAAATCAACATTGCCTGATGATATCATCAACATCAAGTAATTATCAGCACTACATCAAATATTCATACATCAAGCATTACCGAATGATGTCATCATTGTAATATTTAATGATAATCAGCGTTAGGTTAAAAATCAGCAATCGATAATGCAAATAACGATAACAAATGCAAGTCCTCGAGACGGACAATTATAGTAGGGTCCATGTCGCTTGGCAAAAAGGTACGTTGACCCCTCGTGTAGAGCAATTAAGGCATCTTTTCCCGTTGGATGCTGTTGCCGTTGTCTGACGACACAAAATGTTCGACGGTTATATACGGTTATATGTTCAAAGTTAGTCTCAACTCGGGTTTATATTATTTTACTTACTTACTGGAGCTACTCCCCAACCCAAAATGAGTTTTGACCTCCTACATTATTTTTGCGAAGTAATTTTACAAGTGTTACAAAACCTGTTGTAATGCATGCTGTGGTTTTATTTCATGTAGAATATTTATAATCGCGGTTTTAAGCAAAGTAGTTTAATATTTCATGCAGGCAAGGAATTTATCTATGTCATAGAATGCATTTGCACGGCGCATTGTTTTCTTCTTCATTGACCATCGGCGTTTTTTCCTCAAAAACGAAGATCAATTGTACATTGTCTTTATATCCTTGTCTGCTTTCTGAATACAATTATTTATAGCATCTTTTATTTGTAACGTGAATTTTCGTTTAGAATTTTTTTTAAATCTTCTGATAAATAGATACGATATAATTTCGACGGATCTTTTTCACTATTACGGTTGTTGCAAATTCGTAAGAATTGGTATACTAAATCTCTCACTACTTGCTAGTTTCGACTTACTTTAGTTCTCTTTCGTTAGTTTCAAACTTTGTTCGTAAAGTAAGTTATCTTTTTTAAGTTGCTAACTTCGATCAACGTTGTTATCTTTCATTAGTTTCTTACTGCGATCGATGTTGCTTATCTTTCGTCAGTTGCAAACTAACATGCAGAGTGACCCTAAATCCGCAAAGCCCAAGGATCTAGCGGTCGGAAAGAACATACGGTTGAATGCCGTCAAATGATAGGAGTTAATACTGTGGGGCTCCACCCAAATGTGACAGCCGTACTCCATGTAAGGCCAAACATTTGTAATATCTCTCAGAAGATGGGTCCAAATAAAATCCGAACATTACTTTTCACAAGAATTTACATTGATCACCACACTAAGTTTAATAACAATAACCACTTAATAAGTACTTGAACACTGTTTTATTAAGCATTGGCACTAGCACAACTAGCTTTTAACACAGCTAGCATTTAGTGCAACTAGACCATAGTACAACTAGCAGTTAAAAACTTTACGCGTGTAGCGGCTGCTACATAACAAGATGACAATGATGTCAAGTGGAAAGGGTTACACCAAAGCAAACTAGATGGCGCTGTACGGATGACGACGACCGCAGTACAAGAACTAACTCACACAAGCGAATTGAATCACTCTGTTTATTAATGAAAACTGCATGAAATCCGTTGCGTTGTTTAAAATGTCTAAACGTACAAAAACGCGAAGCAACATGGTTTTATATTACGTAAAAACTAAATACTTTTTAGGCATTTGTAACATTCTGCATACTTTCAGTCAATCGTTTTGAAAGCTAATGCTATCGTACTATTAAAAAAATACCAGGAACTACGGAGAATATAATTTAAGAATACTTAATAAGTACATTTTTAATGAAGTTTTTTTAAAAGCTAAGCCAAGCATGACTTCAGTTCTGTGTGAACTACCATAGAGCCACGAACGCAAGAGAAGATTTTTCATACACTTTTGTATCATCAAAAGGTAAAAATCTACCTCTGGTTAGCAAAAGTTTAAGCAAACGAATGAAACTATCAAGTGACTAAAATAATTGTGATATTATGTGACATTTTAAAAAAGTTTCATTACAATACCTTCAAGATTGGCATTTGCTTGCATTGTAAGGGATCCGCAAACAGGAAGTGACAAGGTACGACTTTTAGGTTTTTAATAATAGAAGAATTAATGGGAAATAAAGAACTCCGGGCATTTAAGTCCCTACGGTGATGTCCAAAGTGCAAATAACAACCCCTAATGGGCCATGAAAACTTCCAAACGGAAAACGACGGCAACATACATCTTTCTATCATTTACAGATGGATTATCCGTCTTATTCCATTACTAGCAGTGCCCGCGACTTCGTCCGCATAAAATAAGGTAAAATAATATAGATTCAATTTTAGCGTGATGATATATAGCCTATACCCTTTCTCGATAAAGGAGCTATCTAGCACTGAAAGAATTTTTCAAATCAGACCAGTAGTTCCTGAGATTATCGCGTTCAAGCAAGCAAACAAACTCTTCAGTTTATGCATGAGAAGCTAAACTACTTTGCTTTAATCCGCGAATGAATACGAGGGGAAATCGGTGTAATGCTGCAACCCGAACTATTAGACGTAGGGACTTGAAATTTTCGATATTGATGGAACATGCTAAAAACTCATTAGGAAAGTTATTCTAAACGAAATCAGACAACAACTTTTAATGTTATTTAACAAATAAGTTTATAGAGTGTCGGATACGGAACCCTTCTATAAAGGGTGTCTAGACACGTTTTTGGCCATTTTTATTTATATTTTTCGCGATAAATAGTTGCCTATACTTTTCAGAGGCCCGATCTATCTCTCTGCAGAAATTCATCAAACAAACAGAATTACTTTCACATTTATAATATTAGCAAGGATTAGAATTTTAAAAGAAAAAATTTTCTTCTATCGTATAGCGTAAAGGTAAGTTAATTTTCGGAACCTAAGTTTTTAGTGATAACCAACTTAGCCAGTGGCTCTACTCAATTACCCAACAAAGAAAAAAAAAATTACTAGATCTAAGAGTAAATCTAATCATTAAATCAGAAAATACAAAAAGTTTCATTAATGTGAAAGTACTATAATGTGTACAAAATCCACGTACATTGTTTTTGTGTCTTTATGCACTTACATTTATTATTTAATCGCTACTTACTACTTTTGAGTTTTACTCATCAATTTTCACAATATATTTTTATAGACGTATAAGAAAAACTTATATAGTATTTTCACTATACCATAGCAAGTTTAAAATACAAATGAAATGATTTATTAATAAGTATTTCTAATTTCCTCCGACTTTCATTCAAGTTCCGACTCCTGTTTCACCGTTTTCAAATTTAATTTTCACGACAAAAAGTAGTCTGTGTCCTTCCCGAAATTCAAATCTGTCACTAATTCTCTATACCGAGATTCATCAAAATTGGCTAAGCGCTTTAAGCGTGTAAACATAACAGGCAAAGTTACTTTCAAATTTATTATTGATAGTTGTTGATTCAACTGTCCATTTAATTTTACTATTTTTTGCACTATGATGCATTTAAATGCGGATGCGGAATAACGAAATGCAGTTTTTTCATGTTTATTTTTTTGCAGGTGACCAAAACAGCAACAAAGGAAGCGGAAAAAATAGATAAACTCAAAGTTAGTGGATTGTTTGAAGAGTTTAAAAAAAAAGAAACTGACAGTAGAAAAAAGACGTCGTTTGTTAAAAAAACAGCATCATCAGAAATGCTTCAAACGTTACGAATGAAGAAAGCACAAGAAATGAGAAAATACAGAAATAAGCTATAAGAAAAAAACACATCACAGAAAAACACCTATAAAAGTGTTTACCTCAGCTTCGAATATGAAAGTTTTAGAAAAATAAACTTATTTTGTGAAGATTTCGAAAAAAAATTGGCAAAAGTAAATTTGCACAACTACAAACAGAATAATTTTCTTGAGGTGCCAAGCGCCTGAAAACGATTGTTTATGCAAGTATAACAAAAATTTAACATTAGCTGTTCAACAACATTCCTACTTACCACAAAAACTTTTTGTCCCATCTGCTGGCCTTCTGGTCGTGCAGATGTCCATGGGCGTCGGTAGGCACTTCGGTGCCTGCTGCCTGCTCGTCTGCACCCTTGTAACATAAAAAAAAGGAATTTTGTGAGCATGGTTTATATGTATATTTCGCAGCTATATCATGGACACATGGACCAGGCAGATGGGTTATCCTGTTTTGAGCGTGAAACCAGGCAGCGAGCCAAACTCATACACAATTACTCAAGCCAGATTTCTGATTAATCCTGATGTAAAAGATGACAAATCATCCGAATTTGGGTATGTATTATCATTAAATACAATAGGCTAGTTTGCACTAAAAGAAATCTAAATATTTTTTTGTCTTGGATAGTTGACACAGGTTCAAATGTTACATAAATCAACTGAAATTACTAAAAATATTTAATATATTATATAAAAAATTGTCCTTCATGGCCTTTTTGTACTTCAGATGATTATGTGGGTACTTTTGATGTCTTTCATATAATGCCGCTCGCATCGCATCGTTTATTTACGCGATGATCGCGTAATAGCTTTCTATTAGGACACCCATATATTCGTCAACGCGCGATCATGCGATGGCCGCACGCTCGTATCGCGCAATCGCGTTGTATTAGGGCGACGCCTTGTTCGAAATTTGAATAAGTTGGGCGAGCGTCTGCATAGAACCTAATATTGTAATACCGGCGCCAGACATAGCTTTATTTAAGTGATCATTTCAGTGATCATGTAGTGTGGCCGGGGATTTTGTGTAGCTGCGCAAAGTTTTATAGTACTTGAAGTCGTCAAGAACAAAAATGTATAAACATTGAGCAATGTCTGGCTGCGGAAAAATAAAGTTCTCAAGGTCATAGGCTGTATGCTGCACGCTCGTTGCCTTTTTATGTTTTTATGAAGATAATGGAAAATTGTAAGGGTATTGGCGGGAACTGAAAATAAGTAAAAACGGTGCTGTTGTTAATATATATAAAAGATCGACTGCGACCGGCCACTGAAACAGCGTACAAATAGGATATTAATTATACTTTACAAAACAGATTTAAAGGCAATTATTATAAATTCACACACACACACACACACCAATGCAAAATCATTTACACACACACGTATACGTTTTACTGTAAGATAGTGTCAGACCGTTTTCATGATGACTGTACTAAATTTCAAATATAACAATTTCGTTGTGCCTAGAATTATAATTTCCTATAAGCATACTTTTAAATAAGCACAATAGTATGAAATGTAAAGATTTCTGACCAAATTTAGTGCAGCCGGCGATCGCCAGTTAAATTAAAAACAAATCCCGTGTGTATCGTCCCAACAAAGTTTATTTTATTATCTATGCGCTTAAAACTCGGTCGCGATCACAGACAATCAACGTCTGTGAAGTGGCATCCGCTAATCAAGCAACCGGAGCTCTCGCGGAAGTGACAGGTGTCATTCTCCTATCCACGACCGCCGACCAGTCATATGTTAATGTTTTAAGCCAAGTTACCTTTAACTGTATCACAGCTAAGGAGCTGGCCACTATACACCACATCTGCGTGTCCCACTTGACGGAGCTGCAGAACCTGGCCAAGAGTCAGACCGCCATCAGGAAGCTGGTGACGGTGACGGAGATGCTGACCAAACACAAACACAAGTACCTAGAGATGATCAGATAGGGCACGCTCATAGAGAACACAGGTAAGGTCGTCAGCTCAGTAAAATTAAAATATGTCTCATCAATCAAATTATTTTAAATATAATATTATCAGTAATCTTAGTCGGTTGCCGTTTGACATACAATAACAAGTTACATTTGTTTCAAAACGAATTGAGAAAAAAATCGATCAATAATAATATTAGAATAAAAACTTTATTTTAATTACAATTTTTGATTTCTGTAATATTTTAGAGAATTGTCAACCTGGAAAGGTTTTTTAAGAGTATATTTCTATTACAGGGTAAAATACTGGCAACACAACGGTAGCGGTAGTTGATGGTTCTCTGGCGCAGAACTGATTCTTAGTCGCGTAGTCGTCCTTAGCTTGTTACCTTTATTTCAATGGATACAGTATAAACGACGTCTCGAGTTTTCTCGTGCCAAAAGTGTGTATTCATTGTTTAGGGCTAGACCAGACTAGCAATTTTTTGCATCAGGAAGTTATTAGACCATTATATAATTAATCATATGCACGATTTTGATAATGCGTTCGAATGCAAATACTCGTTAAAAACAAGCAGTCGGTAAATTGTTGATGCCAAAACTCGCCAGTCTGTCTTAACCCTTAGTATTTTCATATTATATTGGGTATCTTTATTATCGCTTAACGATTTTTTCTATTGTATTTGATGTGTTTTAGGTGCGTCTGAACAAAACGGCTCTCTAGTTATTGTAAGTCATATTTATTACTAGAGGTTTATTGTTTGTATTTTTTATAACTCGTGCATTGAAATATTAGTAGCATATTAAAAAAATAACAAAAAAGTATTATTCTCAGATTACAATACAATTTTTGGAAAAATATCGCATGATAATAATTTCGCCGTCGGTAATTATAACAATTATTCATTTATTTGCACCAGACTGACTTTACAAAGCTGTTAAAGTAAAATAACTAGTACAAGACATTCCGGCCATATAAATGGCATGTAATACGACAATTCTATAGCTTTTTCAATTTCTTAAACATATTATGCTAAAAATATATAGCAGCTTAGCTTCTACTTCGTAGGGCAACGTCGCTGTGATTTCTATATCCCTGGTTTAAAATTTCCTGTTCCGATTTTCGCCCCACAAAGCTGTTATGCGCCTTAAGATTTAAAAGTATTGAATTAATAATATAATTCCTGTTACTGATTTCAAAACTGCTGCTTGGTACTTTTGATAATGTAATTATTTCTTATGATAATAATATTTCAATGCGTGGCTAACTCTTGTATCCACGTAGCTTATATAAAAGTAGACAAAAAAAAAATAAAGTATTGAAATTAGGAAGACGAGAAAATCGATATAGAGATTAAAAAAAAGAGTAATGGTAATTTTGCTAACATTTTGTACGTGGTCCCTTTTTATACCAATTACCTCGCTTTCGGAACTGAGTGTGAGTGTATGTACGTCAAAGTATTGACTCGAAATTTGTAATATAACGCCAGTAAGGAAGTCTCATTACTATAAAGTAATTTAAATTTTCGAAGCTATGAACACTGTCACAAAATTCCTTTATATATTTAATTTTTTAATAGAATACTAGGTATTATTTACGCCTAGTATTGTTAATAGTATTTCTGTTGAGAAGTCATGAATTTATGCTGACTACGAAAGCAAGAACATCTTGGCAGACGATTTTCACTTGGCTTGTCTAAGGCAGACAATTTGCATCACAAAACAGAAGTTAATGTCAAATTACATTTCTTTTTATTGATATGTCAAACTACATGTAGTGCAGTGTGACCATACCAAATATTTAATTAATTAAGAAACTAAACTAATAATTTGAACAAAAGATCGATCCACCACCACCACCATAGCTTACTGCCACAGATCGTACCTAATCTAATTTATTATTTTTATATGGTTTTGGTCACTGGTGGGAAAGAAGTTTATGAGACTTGCTTACAGGCACAAACCATACATCACAAGTATTATGTTAAAACTTTATATTTTACTATCCGATACGATTAAAGTAGTATTTAAGTCTAGTTGTAGATAACTTTAAGGTTATTCGACCGTCAATATTTAAGACACCAAAAATTTTTTTAGAATCGTGAATGGAATGTGATAGATCCGTGTCTGAGTAGTAATTAGAGAAATGAGTGCGATCTTCCTTCTTTTTTAATTCTGTGTAAAATAAGGACTTCTCTATGTCTAGTTTCCTGTGATAATGCCTTGAAGATTGGTACACTATTTGACATTCTAATACATTGCATTTATTTTGAACTGTATCGTTTTGTTACAACTTTTTGACATGTTTCATTATTTCTTGTTTCTGTTGCTTTCACGCGCTTGCCAAACAACTAATCTGTTACGGGTCCAAAAATCTAGTTGACATTCATTATTTAACAAGTCGTTAATTCTTTTAAAATTTGTAACAGTTAAATCTCTCAAAACGTTGATATTGGTTTCTGCTAATGTGTACGGTTATAATGGCTGCAGATTTTGACAAGCATGTGAAGTTATTATTTAACATATCTATATACTACCTATAAGTTATATCTTAAATTGTTCTTGCTCAAGTAAGGAATTTATTTCGTGCCATATTAAATATACGATAGGCTGCGTTCTGTTACTTTAGTTTCGACAGTAAAATAAAAACAGCGCGACGCATACAATATTGTAAAACAATATGATAGCTCTCGGAACTCTTTATATCAAAGTATACTTTTTCATTAGAATGTACTTAAATCGACAATTAAATTTAATTCTCTACGAATATTTCTTGAGATTTAAAACTCAATAAAGCAAATATCAAACTGAGTTTTGTATTTGTGAATCTATATTTTATTTTCGTTCTTATTATGTATATAATAGACATAATTCTTCCGATGATCTAGGTTTGCAGACTTGTTCGTTTGTTTGTTTCGAATTATTATAGAAATTTATATCGAACATAAAAAATTTAAAGGTTTTGATATTGTTAAAAAAGCTAAGCTACAGCTAATCAGTTTCAACACATAAGGAGTAAAATAAAAATGTTTGTTACTTAGATTAAGGAATGGTTCTGTAACTATATCTCAATTATATTCATTATTTATTAACAGTTATATTGGTGTAAAAGCTTTATCAGTTTACGGGCCAAAATCATCTACAGGCATTTGAATTAATTCTACACACAATCCTGCGAAAAATAATGCTTATTACTCACTAGAACTATTGTTTAATGTTTTTTAAACAACTCCTGCACTATATTTTTAGTTTTGGTAATATGGCGAATTTCCTTTTTGATTCAGTTTGGTTATGAATGAAAGAGAAATTCAGTATAACAAGGTCTTATAATTGTTATATCCATATAAAATGTGTTTGGAGTTTGCAAGTATGGCAATAAATATATATAGTCTATTATAATCCTAGACACCTGATTTAGCTAACCTGCTTATCAACATTTTTTTTATCCTGAGCAAAAATTGTATAGACAACTCTAAATCAAAATCATATAAAATTATCTATGAAACACTGAAAGGAAAGACTATAGAACCTGAATGTATATTATATATTAAAATAGCATACAATATTTTCTTTTGACCCAGTTCTTTTCTTTCTTTGTATTGCTCCATAAGCTAGTATTTAAAAAAAAAAACCTCCTTTTTTATATTTCTGGTAAGTACATTAATTTCATAACAATAGATTTGAATAAGTTAAAGAATTTATTTACCATAATTCAATGCATCGAAGTTGATTACATTATTTATTTAGCGTTAGCTTGTAGATTTAGAATTATTGGTGTATTTTAAATGTTTTAACGTGGCATTTGTTTGGATAGGCAACAAAGACAAACTCCTCTCGTAGGCATTTTTTTTGTTCATTCCATGGAATAGAGTAATAATTTTAAAATATGTGAATAATTTTGTTTATAAAATACCTGTGCGAGTCTGATTTTATTTTACTGTAGACCTTACATATAGTTTTTCAGTTTTGATATTTAGAAGCGATCAAATTTCTTTATGAATCTTTTTTTTTTGTATTACAAGGGGCAATCGGTTAGGCGGTTCATCTAAGTGACTGACATTGCGCCAGCAGGAAATTCACAGATATGTTGCCAGCCTTTGAAGTTTGAGTTTGGGCTGAAACTCACACAAATAACAGAACAAAATGTGACAACAATATCATCCCTTGCTGTGACAGCATTGCGCCCATTCCACTCCAATCTATGCGAAGCGTGGCACTGCCTATAATCTCTTAAATCTGATGAAACTCTAAATCAATTTAACACAACAGATTGGATAAAGACATAAATTTAAATAAAAACATGAGAGCTTTATTAAATGAAAATAATTGTGAGACTCAATAGTAATTATAATTCATAAGCTCAGATATATTTTTTTGTAATATGCTGTAGTCTTACTGTCGCATATTAATAAGATGTCTTTGTTTCCTACCTGTAACTAATAAATGCTAATGATAGGATGATGTCTAGACTGATTTACGCTCTATAGTTATTAGATATGTTAGAGTTAAATGTATTAATATGCACTAGGTTTTTCATGTAACTGTAATAATTGAATCACCTGAAAATTTTATACTGCTATCAAATTAATAAGGTTTTATTTTCAAATCTCTTCCAATTTTTTTTATTGGTATTATTTTAAGCAGATGTTATAACATTTTTAATGTTTTCTTTGTAAGAGTTTTATATGCAATATTCTTATATTTATGTTAATAATAATCACAATTTAATCAACAACTATTTATCGAATTATTCTTGTGTAAATGTGGATATGCCCATGATGATGATAATATTCAATAATGAAACAAAATATTTTCTTTTTAAATTTAAACTCTAAACATTAAAGGAGTACCACCAATGAAGAACAATAGTAATTGTTACAAAAACTATTTAATACAGTAATTTCTGGTGGCCTTACTATTGAAAGACTTGAGAAAACTCATATTTTACTTATTTACTTCTTCTTTATTAGGCCAATCAATTTAGATATTAGAGATAGCATTAATGTTTGCAGCACAGGAAGCATACTCTATTTTTTGGGCTATTTTGTCTGGCCTACGTGTGCTTTTGTTTTATTATTAAATATTGTTATTTGTGACAGCATATCTGTTTAATTCTTTGTGTGTTCAGTATCTGGTATATTTATATGATTTCTTTGGGAACAAAAATATATTTTACTTAATTCTAATCAGTATTTAATATTTTTTGTCTTGTAAACATAACAATATTAATTGATTTGATATTAAATTATGCATGTGACTTGCATTATAATCCTTTTATATTATATCCTTAGTATATACTGTTTTGTAATTAAATTTTTACCTGTGCTAGAAATCATGATTCATACAATTAAACAAAAAGCAAAATAAACATCTTTTATTTCCAAGCTTAATTCACATATGTATTTTTTGGTTGTTTGACTTCTTCATTAGTTCAAATTCAGCATTAAGTCAAGAATAATATTGTAAAAGCCATGATGACACAGCAGGTAGCGACATAAGGAGATTTTCTTTCACCAATTCTAGCACATTTCCAGAATGTTCCAAGTAGGCTGCAAAATAATTGATGAATTAGATTCTTATAAAATTCTCTGTAAATAAAAGCAGGATATATTCATCATGTAAATAATTATTAGTACTGATATTAAAAGGATTACTAAGAAATCAAAAGTGATTTCTTTAAGAGAAAACAAGATTGAGCAAAGGGGCTCACATTTATGCATTTCTGTTATTTACATATTAAAATGTTATGATAAATGTTATATTAGGGTATGAGCCGGTAGTAGCATTTACAATGAAGTACGAACTGCTTTAAAGAACGAAAAATTATAACATACCCAGTTTTGTTTCGATCCATTATACTAGGGAAAAATGACCTCAAGTAAGCGCAAGTGCATATTAGAAGCAATATTACGGACAGCAAACTTTGAAAATTAAATATTGCACTCTGGAACAAAATTAAATACCAATTAAGTATACAACCTACAAAGTTGTAAGTTATGTATAATATTTTAATTTAACGCTGACCATAATAACTGTTGCCAATATAAAATTTTAGTATATAATTTCGACTAATTATGTAAAAACTGTATCGTAAAAAATCACCGAGAATAAAATTAAAAATAAAAAACTTTGTCATTTAGTATTACTGTGTCAACGCTTTGCTTACATTTATGTTGACGTTATTCGTTATATTCGTTGTCAATTTGACAGACAAGTCAGTAGTTTTATAGATAACCCAATAATGATCAAAGACATATACCCAAAGCCAGACAGCTAAAAGTGTTTGTACATTTTTGTCTTGAAGACTACAAAGTTCTACAAAACAGCGCAGCGACACAAAATCCCCGGCCACACCATCGACATGTCTTCGAGATGAGAATTGTGGCACTCCGAAAGAAAGAGATATGATCTTAGTAGTGCGGCTTTAGATGCCCTTTCTAATAAAGAACTTATGGTAGTTCTTGAAACGCTAAGGTCTTTTAGTAGGTTCAAGTTGTTCAGGAATTTTTCTGGTATACCCGTCGCTCCTACCTCTACAGCGTATGAGCTGAATAATTAATTTGTTAAATTAGTATTCTATTACTAATAGTAGTAGCACTGTATAAACTCTATGTTATATTGACGTAGAGGTTCTATTATCTTTGGTTTTTGACTTCGTGTTTGAAAGAAAACAAATAAACCTGAAAAGTAGGACCGAAAATGGGTTAGGCAATTTTTTTAGATAAATTAGAGATATAACTTTAACAAAGTGTAATTTCGTACGTTAATACATTTAACAATTAAATCTAAGTCAATATGGAAGAAGATAAGTTTCCATTAGTAGAGAAAATAATTAAAGATCTACACACTGTTTTGTCGAAAATAGCTGAGTTGTAAGTATTAATTATTATTGGCAATCTTTCAATTTCAATAAAATTTAAAATCTTAATGCGTAATTGTTTTTTAGGTATGCGTTCGATGTGGTTCCAATGGATAACAATTTTCAAAACAAATCACCTGTTTTACATTTGGAAAATTGTTTAGGTTTGGAATCATGGTGTGTGAAACATGTTTACTTATACTGCTATTCAGAGCTCATGGATAAGTATTGTATAAAAACTAAAGTAAAACTAAAAAAAAAACCTCTTAATTCTGATCGTCTTGTAAGATTACTGAATGTAACACTTCTTCTTAATCCTGAAATTAATTATTTATGGAACAAAAGACGTGAAATGATTATGCAGCAGATGTTGGATAAGACTGTTGAACTACATTTTACTAGGTTAGTTTTATCAAGAAAACCAAAATGCAATGAGGCATTTAGCTATAGAAGATGGCTCTTGGAGAGCATATTACAAGGTAAATATGTCTAAACTTTTTAATCTTTACATCAGATACAAATTATATAAATAACCAAAAGCCATTTAAGAAGGTCTTCGTTTCACTAATAATTTATTTTAAAGTTGTAAAGCAAAAGCTAAGGTTTAGTTTGCTAAATCATCAAATTGCTGGCTGCTGGAAGCTGGAATTTATTATTGTGAATCACTAATTTTTATAATTTATCATTTAGTCCCTGTTTCTTATTTAACTAAGGATAAGGAAAATATAGATGAAATAATTATTACACCTTGTTTTCTCATTTCAGGTAGTCCACAAGCTCATAGAATTGAAAGTTTAATCAATGATGAGTTTATAGTTTGTGATTTAGCATCTGACAAAAGTCCCAACAATTATCACAGTTGGAATCATCGTACATGGCTCTTAAATAGGCTCAAAAACAATAAATGCAATTTTGATTTGGACAGCTTATTTATAAAGGAATTTCATTTTGTAGAAAAATGGATCTCAAAACATGTATCAGATTTTAGTTGTTTTCATTATTATCAATTCTGCTTAAAGAATCTTTATAATATAAATAATAATTCTTGGAAGAAGCTCGAAAGCACTTTAAACATTAATATGAGGAAGGTTCTAGTAAGAATTTTAGCCTCTAATTTTCCTAAAGATAGTACAATTCAGGCATCAGAAGAAAATTTGTTAAGTTATACTGATGAAAACTTGATAAAACTACTTCTTGCCTATACCAACAAAAATTGTAATTGCACCATAGACTATGCACATCTGTGTAAAAAAGTAGAGCTACTGTTTCATGCATTAGTACTAAATGATGAATTGATAAAGTTTTATAAATATCATGAAACATTGTGGTATCACAGAAGATTTATTTTACATGAAATCATTCAGATTATGTATAATCATTTCAGTCTTGCTAGACAGAATGGAGCACTCATAAAGAAAACTTGTAAAACTTGCAACTGTGACGATTTAAGGCAAAAACAAGCAAAAATTGTTAGATATGATAGCACTCGTATTTATTCTAGTGTGTTATTTAATGTTGTAATCTTACATGAAAAGAAAACCATAGATGAAAGGAGAAAGGACAATGACAACTATGCTGATAGACATGAGAAATATTTGAAGTTTGTTGAAGGACTTAACAGTGTTATGTAAGGCTGTTAAATCTGTTAAGTTTTATACAGAAGCTATTTGTATGGTAATAGATATGGGCAACATTACACGATTTTTATTAGATTTAGCTTTCTTAGTGGATGTCTACTAACTATAAACTACTTCTTGTCAAATTTTATCTTTGAACATCCCTAAATTTCCGAGATTTCGTAATAGGTGACATTTCGCATTCATATATATATATATATATATATATATATAGATGTAAAGGTTTTAACAGACGGACACCTTTACTTGATTCATTTATATGGAAGAGTAAGACGTGTAGATGTATAGAGTGGACGAGTCTAATGGATTAGTGCGCTATTAACTAATCTGCGGTCCCATCTCGCCGGCTGCGTTTAGATGAGTGAGTAACGAGAAAGAATGATATAATATCTTTATAAAACCTATGCCATTTAGTTAAGTGTTACATATTAACCGTTTTAGATTAAGCGCTCGAGATACAAGTCTTAGTAATTTATTTGTTAATATAATAATTGTATGCGATGCTCTTTCAATTTAGATAGTTTAACTTGTGAAAGTAGCGGATATAGGAGTGTAACTAGAATATTAATGCAGTATATAGTAAAGTTATTTAGTATAACAGATCTAAATCTATCAGCCTTTAATCGCCCACTGCTGGGCAAGGATCTCCCTTTCTTTCTCCCTCTTCCGTATGTCCAGCAAGCCGCATTCAGCCAATTCCTCACTAACTTCTAATGTAGTCAACCCATCGTGCAACGGTTCGACCCGGATTTCTCCAACCCAATTTACTACAAATTTTAGTCGAATTCATGGCTTTTAATAATAACTATTAAGCGTCAATTATACATCTTTTTTAAAATTTCTATTATATTATGATGATAAATAAGAATATTCGTTCAAAAAGGGAAATTAGCTTAGTTTATTCGATACACCAAACCTTTCCTGGCATTCATTATCTCATTTGTACGTTATTCGCCAAGCAATTGCTACTTAAAATCTCGATAGACTTTAAACGATTCGTTCCTATCGTTGTCCACTGTAATTGAATGGGCAGCCGCTTCGATTTATTAGCATTTTATTTGTGATGTCGAGTCAACGCAGACCGGCGCTTGCGACGGCGCAGACGCCTGCTTTTTCTTTTCGTTTTTCTAAGCGTCCCAATGATTCTTGTACTGCCAATGGATTAAATCTTTCAACTTCATTATTGTTACTTATACTCCCCTTCAGAGAGCTCCAAATGAAGATACAAAATAATAAGGAGAGATGTACATATGGCAACCTTGGCTCTGCTCGGTGCCACTTGTAGTCAATCGCCCGTGTAATGTCATAGATGAGCCACGATCTTAAGTAATGAGGAAACGGCCCATGAAGAAGAATACTCTTTTATACCTACTCGGAGGTGGTCGTAGTTCTTACTATGGCCAGGTGATGGGTAACCAATTCTAACACTGTTTTGTCAAATATCACATCTCCTCCGTGTTTCGGAGGGTACGTAAACAATGAGTCTAAATTAATGTCAATTATGTGTATTATTCCTGAGATTGTAGAGATTGTAGGGGTTCCGGTGATGAGATCAGACGGTAATCGGTCATCTTAACTCGCCCCACAGCTAAATCCTCTTCAGTTTAAGTGGACCCTGATAACGCTTGGTAGAAGAAGAAGAAAAAACTCTACTCTACTATATCTAGTCTACCTCCGTACTTTTTTCTGGTTTCTGTAACCCTGAAAACGTGTATTTAGAATTTTTCCGCAATAATTTGTTTAATAAATTAATGTAATATGGGGGTAATATGGGGATTTTCTACAACCATTCTAAAATTTACCAACTTTGGATACTTTGTTTGTACTTAGGTTTTTTATAGCAAGAGGCAGACGGGCAGGTTTGACCCTTGCCATATGACCTTTGATGACTACATTGCCAGATTGCATGTGCATTGCTGTTCTTTCAGAAATGAATAATATGTTTCTTTATTAGTTAGCCGTCGCGCGTCGGTATAAGTTCTAACGATTCCTCAGAAGACGCCCCGTGATAAACGCGGTTCCCATGGGTTTAGAAAAAAAGGCAGTTACAAGCGTGTGAGAACACATCCCTGACGCCACGGTGTCAAATATTCCCTCAAAGGACGGCTGCGACGTTTCGGCAAATCGGGACATAGGTGGAATGACTGACACGTTTTGCCGATTCCCGTTCGGGGAATCGAAGCGATCGTTCAAATTTGAAGAATTTTAGCGAGAAACACGTGAGATATTGCACAATACGTGTTTTTCGCGCTAGCGGTTATTTGCGAATTCGTCAATGACTTTGTTTCATACTTATTAGAAAAACGTTTTGTACACGAGTCATATTATTTTTCTAAAATTAAATTGGCCTATGTTTATATATGTAAATCCAGCAATCTTCTCGTACATAGAAGTAGTTGTGATTGTTAAGTGGAAGATGGATAGAAAATTGCATTGTTCGAAAAGAAAATTCGTTAAAATTTTTCGAAAAAAGAACAAGACCGATAATAATAAATAATCGATTCGGATCATCTCTATTGTGTTTTCTGCGGTGTATATTTTTTTGCGACAGAAACCGGCGCTGTTGGCGCGACACCGACCCGTATATATTATACAAATTTTAGAAATAAAACTGCGACCCCACTCGACAGGTACACTTATACTTGATGCTCGTTTTTGTTTAGTTTCGTTTTATCGTACGCCTATCGTCTCTTAGCGCATTAATCTAGACGAGTATATAAAATGGAAATAATTGTATGAATGATCTACATCATCATCATCCACTGCTGGATTTAGGCCGTTCCAAAGATAGATTCTTGGCTACCTAGGTGTTCTTTGGAGGCTTTTTTTTTTTTTTAAATAAGTATTGTGCGCGCAAAGGTCACATGTTTATTTGAATAAGTATCGTGAAATGTACTCGGAGTATCGATACAAGCTGAAAATAAATAATGCGCTATGGTTATAGGAGGGCCGATAAAAGCTTTTCCTTGCTCTCCAGAGCTCGTGTTATTCTCAATTTCGTTGTAAACATGGCCCGGATCGTCCGCCATCCGTGTCCCCTTTCTGTCCTTTTTCTTTTGGTTTTAGAATTTTTCGCGGCCTTTTTAAATTCGGCAACCTCCCCACCACCCGTTTCTACGAAACGGGGCATCGAATGCTTCTTCGCCTTTGTATCACTTTTTGTGTGTTGTTATATTTCGTTGCGAATGCAACATTATTTACGACCCGACGATGTTGTCGCGATGTGTTCTTTGAAAATCACTAAATTTGTGCACCCCTTGGTGACAGGATAGTGTAGATACAAAAGGGAAATAATACGTGTCAAGACGCGCTTATATAGAAGGGTTCCGTATTTGTTACGCGATAAACGTATTTGTTAAATAACTTCAAGAGTTGTAATCCGATTTCGTTTAAAATTATTTTCCTAGTTAAAATGTTCTATCAACATGGAAAATTTCAAGTGTCTACATCTAATAGTATGAAAATCCTAGGGGCACGACGACCTTGCGGGCGGACAGACGGACGGACAATTAGAACGATACTTTAAAGATTCATAGGAGGACTACGGGACCCTAAAATGTTATCTGGTTATTGGTACACAGTTTTGAGTTATTACATTTTGAAATAAGGGAATACGATCAAAATATTACAGTTCTATTAGTGGTGAAGAAGGTAAATTCCAAATTCCGCTAGTGCTAAGCGTTTGCTACAACAACTTTCTAAAACAGACATAAAAGTGGAAGTTTCCAAACCGCACTACGTGAAATTTTAGTTCGTTCTGTTTTGTGGCTAAACTGTTATACAATAACAAACAATGACCGCTTTTACCTACCGCGAATCTAAATCTATAGAGCAGATATACATGTATACATCAAATTAAGGTGTCCGTCGGAATTATTTGCGTAGGACATATGCTCACTGTCGTAAAAACCTGGCATTTCGTCACTTTCTTCTTCTAAATCTAAAGAATCATTTTTTTTCGGTGCTAGCTGTTCCCGCGAAGTCGTTGGCGTCAAATTAGGTGGAAACATTTAGCGTGACGATATATAGCCTATAGCCTTCCTCGATAAATGGGTTATCTAACACTGAATTTTTTTTTTAAATCAGATCATTAGTTGCTGAGATTAGCGCGTTCAAGTAAACAAACAAACTCTTCAGCTTTGTATATTAGTTTAGATTACATACCTATACATATATTATACAATTTATAACTAAAGGACGGCTGGGCTCATATTGTTCGACGTGTCACCGTCCGAAGTAACGGAATAATAATAAATGCAAAGAAAAAAAAAATTCATTAAAATATTTTTTCTCATGTTAGTTTTTAGATTGGAAATAAATAAAGTGTCAAAATCATATACACATATCTTATAATATATCTGTATGTATACACCTCCATCATCCAGCTCTTGAAAATACTGTCAACGAAATTTTGATTTGCTATAATATACTGTACTAGTGGATCAGGTTGTCAGATACAATAAATCAAAAAAATACACCTCTAAAAATTAATTGAAAAACGGCAAGGCTTTAAAAAAGGCAAACGTCACCGCTTTTTGGCTTTAGAGACTAAACGATTTTTTGTCAATAATGACTTCACAAAAGTGTTAAATAAATGCAATGTCAGGTTTTTTTTTGGCAACCGTGGTCCAACCCGCTGTTTGAACTATTTTAATAGTCTGTTTGTTATTTTTTTTTTAATTTTATTTATTGATGTCACATTTAAAAGGATATTTAATAATATTTTGTGCCAAATTATAGTTAGCAAGTCGGTATCAAGGATGAGACGAAATGCTACCAAGAAGCTTTTTCTTCTCAGCAAGAAATATAATTAATTTTTAAGTAAAATCAATGTAATTAATAATGATTATTTGAAAAAATATGCTCATTTAGCCTAATAAAAGTCAAAAAGATTTAATTTTTGCGTTCTATGAATACTTATTTTTTTGTTCCAGGTAAGCAACAAAAACAAAAATACATTTCCTAGGAATTGACCATAGGAGCTACTATTTCCACAGTTGCGTAAGGTTGGTCAAAAGATGACGTTAAAGTTTTCTATGCGTTATTAGTGCTCGTTCTTAAGTTTTGTCTGATTTTAGCAAAACTACAATCGTCTATCACTGGAATTGAAACCCAAAAAACAAATTTGTACAAGACGTCACTAAAAATGTCAGTGCCATCTAATCTGTCAGTTGACATAAATTAACACATAATTTCTTCTATGACAATCTGTCCATTTAAGATAATTTAATTGTCTAAACTAATCATATTATAAATATATAGCACAGAATAATAATTATTATTATCAGTGTAAACCACGCAAACAAATCCGTGGGAAACATCTGGTTAAAAGAATTTGGTCTTAATATAACACTATGTGTATGTTTAGAGTGACTTACAGTAGAATGGCTATAAAAGGCAACAAAGAACACCTTCAACCAGGTCCCGCTATTATCGAAATCGGTCGAGCGGTTTTCTTTCGATGCCATCATCGTAGCGACGAACCTACATATTTGGCTTGGTATCAACTTCAACACAGCAGTAGGTGTCCAGCTCCTCATAATTATGTAAGAAATAATTATTTTTTCATCTAAGTTCTTCGGTGTTTTTTAAAGGCGGCTTTTTTTAAATTACAAATAATTTATTATTAAATAGAAATAGTATTCTATGAGGTATGTCTAATATTCCATTGACATTATTTTGTTTTTCTAGATTGTGTTAGAAGTGGCCAGTGTTAAATTACTTCTAGTTTTTTTTTTTTTTTTTTAAGGAAGCTAGAGGTATTATGATCATAATGTAATGTAAAATTAGCTAATACTTTTCCATACAAACAAATTATCTTAAATTGTAAAATATTATAGGAAACATTAAAAAATTAAGAATTATGATAATCGTGATATATTGTTATTGTTGTGAATATATTATGAACACAATGCCAACATCTATTCCACTTCAAGTTCTGAAAGATATTTTGAAAATATACAGGCATATATGTTTAAATTTTTTATTAGAATGAAATTGCAAAAAAAAACCTACTTTAAAGAGAGCACATTAAAAAGGTTCTCGTGATGTCGACGTTGTTCAACAGATTGCAGAATCATTGCAGCTCTGTGGGTCGCCGGCTACGAATGGGTTATTCTTATTAGCGTTTCGCTGGAAAACACACTGTCGTATCCCCGAAGGGGTTAATACCTCTATTATAGGTAAACGCCGACCAAAACACAAATATTTTTTTAAATACATAAATATATACATATATACATATAACCCAATATCCCCGGAGCGGAAGGCAGGGTCACTGCCTTCTGCGGGTCAAGGGACTTAAGTATCCATATTAAAGTAGTAATTAACCAGTGCACCATAATGTTGCTACAAATGCAATGCATACTACGAACTTGCATTATTAGAAAATTATGGTCAGAGAATCGAACTCACGACCCCCGGGGCAGAAGGCAGGGTCACTGCCCACTACGCCAACGGGCCAGTCAAAAGTCACTCTGTGACACGTGTCAATTAGACTTTAATGCATACTGCGTCCTTGTCAAATACGCGGTATTTAAGATAAGCCCCTCTCGCTCGCGCGTAACTTTAATAGGCCACAAACCCTATTTGCGGCCACTTTAAAACAGACATCCTCATACAATCGTGACGAGTTAAAAAATTACTTTCATTTCATAAGTAATTTATTTAAAAAACAGATAAATGAAATTATGTAACGGCGGGCTCTTAGGCCATACACGTAGATAAATTGTTTATTGCATACATGTAAAACAAGAAAGTTAATAATTATTACGCGATATTGTGAAAAAACAATCGAATCGTAGCGCAAAGGCTGTCCCATTGTTACGAACAATCTCCGACTGACAACCTCATGGGAAAGGAATAAGCGATACGAAAGCGGGGTTGTGTAAAATTGATACTTACGCATGTGCTTTGTTTTATAAATATTATTTATCTTTTTATACAATCTAGGTGCCAGATAATTATACTACTGTTGTGCAAATTTACTTTTAACTTTTTTAAGTTAAAATGTATTTATAACTAGTGGAGCCGGAAGACGCTTTCCTGTCCGAACGTTGGGTTACTTGCTATTTACTACATTCTATTATTCTACAATGTTTTTTCTAAATCTTAATTCCCATTTCCTTTCCCGTTCCCTTTCCGTTCTCGTTCCACATTCTATCGATATTATGTTAAACACTATAGTAAAAAAAAATTGATTTTTTTTACCGTTTATAAAAAGAATATGAGGAATACTTTTTAGGTATGTCTAATATTCCCTTTTCTCCTTCAACTAAGCTATAATTAAAAGCTTGTTGTAGGAGTGGGTACGAAAACCCCCAACAGCGGTGGGGTTTGAACCGGATACCTTGCGGATTTCAGTCCGTACCTTATACCGTTATAAAACAAAATATTTTCACATTGACATTTAGGATACAATAAATATACATGATTGACATGATTTCGTACCAATGATTCGTAGTTGATAGGTTGTCTAGAGAAAATAATGAAATATAAACTGCACTAGCCTTTTTCGCACTACTCTTCCTAAGCCACTAGACCGATTGCGATGAAACTTTGTGTGTATTCTAACGGCTCCTAAAATTGCTTGTAAAGACAATGGAACCGGTGGGTGGCGCTGCTGTCGGTATATAACCCGAACTAGGAATGTTTCTCGCTGTAACTCAAAAACGGCAACTACTATTTGACTCCTGTCCTGCTTGTTTTGTTGTATTCTCATAATTTCAGGGAAGGTTCAAAAAAGAAAGAATGAAAAAGTTAATAGAATAATTTATTAACATTAATTCGAAATTACAAAACCCCCGATACTCCACCCGGGTATGCTCCTTGAATTCAGTAATTTAATCCCCTATGCCATCAACACCCCCACTCGAGTAGAGAACGGGACAAAAACTAGTAAAAATAAAGATTTTCTTCTCATACTTTATGACTTTACAGCAGATCCTTAGGGATCTGCTGTAAAGTTTCAATTTAGATTGAAACTTTGCACACGTTAAAATAGTGCAGGAATTCAATTTCTCTTGTTTTCGAATAAGTGCATTAAGGAAACCACTGAATTAAACTTAGTCTTTAGTAAGTTTGGTGCCAAAAAACTTGTCGGGTTTATTAATGCAGTCTACACTACTTACACTTACAAACTTCGTTGTTACTTTCAATTTATTAAATTATAGTATCTAGATTCAGCGCGTTTTTTATTATTTTTGAAAATTTTCATTAAATTTTTAAAATATTAGACGCCAACTTTTCGAACATTTGACGGCGAAGCTATTAAAGTTTACACATACCTCTTTTTATATAACAAGGGGCAGGCAGGGTCACTCGAGTGACTACCGACGCCCAGGAACAACTGCAACATTTGATCAGAGCCGGCCTTCTTCTTTATCATACGAGTACAATCCTCACTAATTGAATCTAAAGGTGAAGCTAATAATAAATGGTATAGTGAGAATTTATATAATACCAGTGGGCCTGGCAGACATTGTCCTGCCCGAATGTAAGCTATTCTATCTTTCAAGTTGGATCAAATTGCATACAGTGTGTAAATTTGATAATAATTGGTTAAGTAGTTTAGGAGTCCATCGCGGACAAACAACACTACGCGAAATTTACATATATATTTATGAAGATTTAAAAATTAGTCATGAGTTAACTGCTGCACTCATTTGGCTAATTCTTTTTTTGTTGTGTTTATTATTGTCCTGAGAAGAAAAAATTAAAAAAATTGCGCGGGAAAAATAGAATAGTCAAGGATACTTAACCACCATTATAAATTATTACTAATATAACCTTACACCTAATATAACCTAACGGGAATGTAACGGGAATTGAACGGAACGTAATAGAACTAATTTATAAAGTTGAAGAGTTTTTTGGCTTAAACGCGATAATCTCAAGAACGATTGCTCCTATTTGAAAAATTCTTTCAGTGTTAGATAGCCCATTCATCGAGGAAGGCTATAAGCTATATGTCATCGTGCTAAAATTGAATCTATATTTTTGTTTACCTTATTTTACGCGGACGAAACCACAGACAAACTAGAGATATATAGGTGTAAAACTTGGCAATATTTACTTAACGAAGTGAATTAATAATTTCAATATTCTATATGTATACTAGAGAATACTGTTACTTTAATGCTGGATTATGGTCTTAGCCACTTCTGAAAAAAGCCAAAAGTTCTCCTATCAAATACAATCTTAACCAGAGTACATTAACTAGCACAGTCATTTTAAATATAGTAAAAAGCTTTAAAATTTGTAACTTTTTTTAAATTACTATTGATTATATAGATATAGATAGAGCCTCAATAGCTCAACGGTATAAGGTATGGACTAAAATCTGCAAGGTACCCGGTTCAAACCCCACCGCTGTTGAGGTATTGTCGCATCCACTCGTAATACAAGGTTTGCAATAATTTAAGCTTAGTAGGAGGGGAAAAGGAAATATTAGACCTAAAAAAAATATTCCTAATATTCTTTAAAAAAAAAAAAACATTTTTGAGCTATTCCTAATAACTCATTTCCTCCCAAAAACTGCCCGAAAACCTTATGACTATACTCTAGTAACGTTTACGATTAAACGTAGTATCTGCATATACGAGTATCAGTAAATAAAGTCAATTATTACGAAGATATTCTATACGTTACCTGTACGGAACATCAGCTGCCAGGAATATGTAGGTCGTATGGAGCAAACCCACTTGCACAGCAGCCAACGCCACCAAAGCATACACGCGAAGATGAAACCTACCAGCTTGTCCAAGTTCTCGCATCACAAAATCCGCGTCTACTTCGGCACAGTCTTTACCTACTTTTCTCTCATCACTGTCATTTTCTTTGACCTTCTGAGGACCCATTTTTATCTAATTAAAAATAATAAAATCCTAAACACTTCTTAAATGAACTATTTCTAACCACAGTTATAAAAGCGAAAAGACGTGTATAAGGACTACAGAAACTGTACTAACAGGAGGAAGGAGCTTGTTGAAGTAAGACGACCGATTCGTCAGAACTAGCAGAGTAGTTAAAAGTGCAGTGTCCCGAATGGAAGCGGACAGAGTACTGAACGACTAGACAATTCAGACAAGGCTCCTGAAGAAGGCAAGCAAAACCACTTCGTGGGTAGAAAGCCGCTGTGTGTCATGGTCATCAGTGTTATTAGTCTGTGATCGTAGTTATTGCATTGGATACCCTATAATTGTGTGGAACGCAACTAGTCAAATATGACTTTCAGTTTGATTTGAAGCTTACAAAAGCGTTATTGATAGTTGGTGTCGTTAAATAAACAATGCTGGTTGCCTTCAACAAGGCTGCACGTTCCACTATATCTAACACTATTACTGTTCATTGTTAACAAATAATTAACTGAAACTTACATGTTATAGAATACGCAACTTGGTTTGTTATTGATGCCGAGGTATAAATAGTTATCTAAAATTGAAAATAGTCGTGTGTTCTGAAAGAAGGTTATAATTTGTTAGACAAGATTGAAATATTTAATAAGAGTGTTTTGAAAACATACAGACTTGAATATGAACATGTTACTATTACGTGTCCAAATATGATCAAACAAATTCACCTGAGTAATTAAGTCATCAAAACGCGTTAACTCATATGGAAATTAGAAACGAAAAGATGTATGTTATGTCTATTAATAACTAATAGGTATAATAAGTAAAGATATCGGAGTGAAAGAAAAAGAGGAGATTCAGATGACAAAAACATTTCAATCAGAATTGTTGTGGCAACTGCTAATGAAAATGATTAATTTAAATCTCCCAAAGGTAAGCATCAAAAATATTTCACTAAATTGTATGAGTGTGTTAAAAAATTATATTTTCGAATAATGCCACATTATTAAAGTAGGCCACAAAGTAGTGTACTCTTGAATGTGTGTATTGGCGAACAAATAAGCACAAAGGCAACGTAATGTCCTCTGCAGCGATAAATCAGTTAGTGGGCTCGCTGTAATGAAGTGATTCATGCAGTTTGCACTGCCTCAGAACTCCTTAATTCCAGTACACAATATACAATATGACATAAAAGTAAAATAGTTTGGTAAATTCAAAGTACAAGCTTCATAACGATAACCTAAGAAATTTAGTTTTTCATTCAGCATAGAGAATTGTTCGGTTCTTTTAAATGATTCCAGCACTCAAAACTACTATTATTGGTGTCTTTGTTTCTGACAAAGCAATAATTACAAACGAATATACATGATATATTGCTTTTCACCCCAAAATTTAAAAGAACTTTAAAATTCGAGTCCGGTTAATTTGTGCCTTTTACTTTCCAACCTTTACTTAATATGAAACGTTTAAATTATAACCTATATAATAGTGTTCTGCTTAGTGCAATTGTGTATGCAGAAAGAAAAATTCTTCGTTTTAAGGATTGCACCAAGTAAAACATGACTGCTTTTAAAATCGATCACCGTAACTGGATGACGTCCGCGAGCCAGCAAACGGATTGGCGTAAAGACGTCATGGAAGGTTGCAAATATTGCAATGAGTCCAAATTCGCGTTATGTCCTGACAAAAGATTAAGAAGATTAAGTCTGAATTCACTTGCTGACAAGAGACTAATAAGAGGTCAATGCAACACCGTAATACCTATCGCCCACTTCTCTTGCCTGCGGTAAGAACTGTAGTTCTTGCATAGGTTTATACAGCATCAAAAGCGGTGTAACTGCCGCGTTACATCACAAATTGTCTGAAACAGACCCAAAGGCCAGTGATGATGAAATTGTGTTGATTTTGCTGTTTATTACAACAAAATCAGTTACTTTTCTACACTTTCTAGAAAGAAAGGCACGCCAAGGTGGAAAGTGTTAGGTAAGAAATGAGTAGGTGTGAGCGTATGCTCAACCACTGCAAAGGAAGATCTTCAGTTCGGGCTAGGTGGAGTAGCCCAGGGCGGCCGCGCTTCGCCGACAGTTGTTCGGAAACTCTATATAGTATAGTGATCGTATCTAGAAACTTAGCTTGCGTGAATTGGACTGTGTGTGGTGCGCGTCAGCGCCAACTTGAATAGCTTTTTGTGTATTTTTCCACTTGTGACATCAACGTCATCTTGCGTCGTGTGTAGTTTGTATTTGTATTATGTAGCAGTTGCAGTTTGCATTATGTAGCAGACGCTGCAACTTATTTGTAAGAAGCGCCTGACATTAATCAGTAGATACAGTATGTTATACGTACTTTTGCCATAATAGTTTTTTAGGTACTTTAAACTTTGACCGGTACATTATATTTCTATCTATCTCTATATTAATATGTACTAGAAACCGCCAGCTGGTCGAAAGCCGGCCAGAAATAGATTTGTGTACCCTATGCTTATTTAAAGCTATGTATAATTGCGCCAACTTTCATACTCCTCCGTCCGCACAATTTTCGTAAAATGGTACCAAAAGCTTTTTTACCGAATTTACAAAATCTATGTACGCGCATAATTTCCGAAACCACTAACATTGACAATTCTTTTTTGTTGTGGTCGTTAATTTCAGTGCAGGGTTTGTATAGTTAAAACATTTTGTCAGTCTATCTGTTTGTTACGGGTAATAAACAGATAGACCTGAGGAGGTCGTGGCCTAATCAGTGGTCGGCATTTGAGTCGATCGCTAAGTTAAGTTGTCTGGCTGCTAAGTTAAGTTGGACCGGGTGATAGATGGGTGACCCATTCTAGCACTGGTTTATATTTGATATCCGCCCTCCTCCGTGTTTCGGAAGGCAAACAGTTCGCGATCCGACCGATGTTCAGAAAGTAATGTGTTACAGTGAAATGGAACGAAACACTCTTAAGACCACAGCTAAACAAACCTTTTTGAAATAAAGCTTCTTTGAGCACACGTGTCTTGGGGAGTAAGTTCGTGAATGCGTAAGGCGAACGGTGACTTCTGTATTATTTTGTAATTTCATTTATTTCTTGAACAATTTTATAAATTAATATTTTGTTCAATACATTAAATATTCTACGTTTAAAGTGAATTAAATTGTAAATTCTTTTAAAAGTTGAATTATAAAGAAGTTTCACTTTAGTCATATGGTCTAAATCACATTCGTTTTTTGTATAAAACTTTCAATGAAAACAAATTTTCTTTTAATAAATAAGGTTATATAGGTCCTTGTTTTCGGTTTAAAATAAACGATGTCATTTATATCAGAAATATATCTATTTTAATGTAAATTAAAGCGCGAACAGGACTATATCTCAAGAAAAGGTAGGACAAGATTTGTCTCCGCAATATGTAAAACCGTAACTTGTGTAGTTTTCGTCGCATTTTCGACGAACAAGTTTGGGCTTCTTTTTCTTTGACTCTTTCTCTTCTTCATTATTTGCATTTGGAAAAACTTACACTACGGTTGATGAATTTATCCATTTGTTAATATATTTATTTTACGTTTACAATGATAGGCAACGAAACAAAAGCGTGCGGGGACTTTAAACGGCGCACACATACTGATTCGATATCCTTAAATTGGGGTCATCATGGTGGCGCTTTCTGATAACCAGTACCAGTACCATAATTGCTCTGGTGTCCGGAGAAACCAGAGAAGTTTTCGCCATTTTTTCCAATATCTTATTATTAATAGTTTTGATTGTAATAATTCTACATGTTGTGATTCTAATTCGTCTATACACAACTTTTATGTATTTTAAAATTATCTTGATAAAATTGACAATTAAATGAGTCAAATGATTTATTACATGGATTCACCGTGCGGCGGCCAGTGTTCCCTCCCCTGCCTAGTCAAATCTGGTATGATCCTACTAGTGCGGCTTTTGATGTCCTTTCTAGGATAAATTTATCTTGTGATCTGTGTTAATAATTGTAAATAACTTGAATATATTTTATATGTGGAGAACCTCTTTAATTTTACCCCACATAATTTTTCTTTCGTACCCCAATTCAGAAGATGGGGAGCAAATTTTGGTAGGTGTTCATTACAAGTGACTTTGCATGTCTCGGTAAAAATTTCTTTGTCCACATCTGGAGGCACGAGGTGACAGTTGCAAGGCTATATATCAGAGGATCGGTTGATATGGCTAGTACCCCTTCTGCCCAAATTTGTTTCATTAGCCATTTCAGCTCTGCGAATAGTTTCTTCTTCTTCTTTTTCTTCTTTTTCAGCGGGCTGGTTTCCGCACTTAGTCAGTGAGTGATGACCATTGTGCGTTGGGGGTTTGTGGCCGGTCTTTAGTCGACATATTAATAGACAAATCCAGAAATCGTGTCGTAGGGCAAGTAAAAAGTCGATACGTTACCGTATAGTGTAAATAAGAATGATTATCCCGTCCAAGATCGTTGACTGGAAACGTCTAGACAACTTATTTTTTGTATGTATGTACTCTTATATTTACATCTTGCATATATATAAATATAAAAATAAATAAAAGAAATATGGTGTTTTATGTGAACATAGTATGTCCTTTTCATATCGGAAAATTGAAAAACCTTTCATAATCAAGCTACATTCAAATCAAGCTTAGAGGTTTTCTCTCCTTATTTATAGTGATAAATGTGAAAGTAACACTGAACCAATTTTGATGAATTTCACCGTAGAGATAGATTGGACCTTGAAGAAGGGGTGAAATTTAAAAGGGATGAAATAGGGGTTGAAATTTTGTATGAAAGTCGAAGAATACAACGCCGGCGAAGTCGCGGGTTGAAGCTGGTTTCATATAGTTTTCTCTATATATACGAGTAGTAGCTGTTAAGCATGTTATTATTTATTTTATAAGTAATTTACTTTTTACCTAATTTTTGGAACAGTGAGACGCTTGTTCACAAAAACATCATTTCTTAGTGTTTTTTCTCGTGTATCAGCGATTTTATTAATTCGAAATTATACGGATTTAAATTATTTGACAGTTTCTGTTTCTTAATTTCCAATTCTAGAACCACTGTTTAGTGAATAGAAAAATATTTTCAACGAATCAAAGATTAACGACATCTTATATATAAAATTCTCATGTTACAAGTTAGATACCATACTCCTCCGAAACGGCTTGATCGATTTTTATGAAATTTTATATGCATTTTCAGTAGGTCTGAGAATCGGCTACTATCTATTTTTTATACTTCTAAATAAGTAATAAGGGTGGCTCACGCGGGCGAAGTCGCGGGGTACAGCTAGTGAAATCATAAAAATCAGTTTAGCCATTCTTTA
>JANCMC010021804.1:0-30383 GCA_024363005.1 Charaxes varanes
ATTTTAATATTCTAACCCACAAATATTTTCAATTAAAAAAAAAGTGGACTAAACCTGTCCTCCATATTCTGAAGTCATGACTGGCATACAAAATTAAACATATGTTCAGAGAACACTGCTATTTATTTAAATTGAAGACATTTACAAACGTATATATTACTAGCTGTTGTTCGTGTGATTTAAGTAACTTTATTGAATTTGTAGAGTTTTCATTTTAGTAGGGAACCCTAATTATATTTCTATAACTTTTATAGCACCTTTTGTTACTCCTAGCAACATTAGCTATATATCTACCGCTGAAAGTTCCATCGAAATCGGTCCAGCCGTTTCGGAGACCCAGAAGTAATAGACACATTATTTTCTGTATTTGCGTTTTTGTTATAGATACTATATATATCATAAGCAATATACATAGAAATAGAGACTTCAATTTTATTAATACTTAAAGATATTTATAGGGGTCATAGATGAGTGACCCATTCTAACACGTTCAGCTAACGGATCTAGGTTCGATTTATGTGGAAACTGTAATAATATGTAGATAAGACCGCAAATGTCAAACGTTGGATGAAAAACCCTATATGTATTCGTCTATAATAGCCTACGCAGTTTTTTTTGGACGGTATATTGTACTGACATTTGCATTTTCAATTCATTTAACTGCGTTCTAGATACATATTTCGCTTTCTCATTATTAAAAAAAAATTGTATCACATTATTAGCGTTGTACGCAAGCATACAGGGTAAATATATAATTATATATAAATTTATGTAGACAGTAAGATATCGTGCATCGTTACAACCTCTCAGTTTTTTTTTATTAGAGACAAGAAAGACACCATTTAAACTCATTACTAAACTCCACTTTGCGTTTCCTTTACCAGTAACAAACCGTTTCGATGACAGATTTTAAACAATTTAAAATATGGCACATATTATCAATTGCCCTGCATAATTAAATCATAATGGCTTACGCACGTCTCTGCGAAGCTCCAGTGGTTCTAGTTTGCCTGTTAGGATTTGATCGTCAACAATTCGAACTGCTCGTCGTTGAATTCGGTCAAACGGAAGTAATTGATACTGGGGTACTCCAGCCCAAAGATGCGAATAGTACTCCATATGTGGACGTACTTGTGCTGTATAGAGCAGAAGCCGGTTTTCTACGGAGAAGTAGCGTTTTGCTCTATTGAGCACCCCAAGCTTATTCGATGCTCGAAGCTTCGATGCTTCGACTTAAACCTTACTGCTATAACGATAGCCTAGGTCGTGCAGTTTTTATATGTTTAATATTTTCATTTTGTATTTTTGTTATAGTAGAATAAAATAAGTTCTTTAGCGAACTCAAATATTACGGATACTATTTGTTTATATATTAAAAGAACATAACAAGCCGCACTAGTAGGATCATACCAGATTTGGCTAGGCAGGGGAGGGAACACTGGCAGTGAAGGTGAGTGTTAGTGATTATTGACGCCGAAAACTTTTAGCGACTCTGCTGATAACGATGGTTGTTAAGTAAAAAATAAGGCCCTAATGATCCGTCCCAGTTTCGTGCGGACAGGGCTAATAACAATTATGTTTTTTGTAAAAAAAATGTAACATTAGTTTGTAGCAATTGTATATGCTAAGAGATTCAGAAATAGACATAAAAAGATCAATAGTCAATATAAATTTGGCTGTATTACTATTGAATTTGAATCGAAATTCGATTGACTACCTATTTTCGACGTTACGTTGTATTATTTGTGTTTTAACAAATGCTAATATTCACATATCTTAGACGTTCTCGAGATAATAGCCTTTGTTTCAAATTTAATTAATCACAAAAATTCATATAAAACGTGCTAACTTTACAGTTGCATTTGATCTTATATTCTTTAAAAATCAATGATATGTTATGACCAAAAAATGATTAACACCGTCAAATATATAATCAGGTAAGCATTTTTAAGAAACCTTGACAGCTCGACGGTCTTTAGTCCCTTTGGACTAAATGAAATCTGTAAAAGTCTAAATGAACTGAGGACCTGGCACGTAAACATTTCGAACAGTTCTAATTCGAAGATTTGACTGTATTTAGGATGAAAATATTCGCGCTAGGCCCACAGGAGGCAAGTCTTTATCGTGTCACGCTTTTAGTCAATGCTAATGCAACCCGCGTTGACACTAAGGAGGGTCCGATGAACGCCCAGCACGAATATTTACCAAGTCCAATCATTGACTCGAAATGTACGAAATGTTCGTGCTAGGTGCTACTATAAGCATGTAATATTAGGCATAGCCGATAATTCGATCCTTTAATTTATATATCTGTTATGTCACGACACCAGATTAGGTTCGTTTGTATCTAAATCTACATAATTGTTTACAACTAAACTCATTATAACACTTCTAAGAAGGTAAATCCAGGGCAAGGTGATGCATTGACGTTGAAATTTTTTTGCGCCAGTTCATGGCAGTCGGCGTAACACAAAAACTTGACTACAATAATCGATTGTCCAATCTATTGTTTATATTTAATAACATTTGCTCTTGAGTATAATCTCGAATTAAGTTAAATGTTTTTGTAAGATTTTTATCAAATCCATAGTACTGAAAGTTTCATTTCAGGTTACATTCCTTCAAACAAATAACGCATTCTTTTTTAAACACCAGCAACGTGTTTGCGAGCCTCCTAATGGCACAGTTGTCTATGAACGTCGGTTGTGATTTATAATAAAGAAAATCGTGTGATGTAATTAAAAAGTATTAGATTTGGCCACAGGTCGTCCATTCTACACTTTCTTTTCTCGAAGGTCTAAAGGCCCCTAAGTCGTATTGGTTAAGAAACACCGGATCCGGCAGTGAAATTTTGACTTGACACGTTGTCCGGGAAGAGTTATTTATGCTAAAGTAAAGGTCCGTACTTCCTCTATAAGAAATCACGTGAATGTATGGAGTTTAGAAGTTTTCCCGAAACAACGGATTATTAAAGAAAAAAATTAAAAAAGCGGATTTGTCAGTTATTAAGCAACTCAGGCGATTTATTTTAGATCTATAAAATGACCCTTGATATAAATCTTTAATTTTAAATAAATATTTCCATTAGATTTCGGTGTAGAATTTTTTTAATTCTACCCAAGAAATTTTGTGATTGAAAAAAAGTCTATCTCAATAACTAAGCCTATTTGTCACACCGCACATCTACTCTCCTGTTTGAAATGATTAATAGAAGCTGTTTTTTCGAGTGAAAAGCAGATAACCGAAAAATGGGATTCATAACACAGCGCGTCCATTGATATCCATCCATACCAAAATTGGCCATTTTCTGACCCGTAACTGTGTAATAATAATTTACGAAGATCCTATTTTTTCGTTCATTATTTTGCTATTGAATTGAAAAGAAGCGCTAGGTAGGAATATCTCACCTGGTAGTCTTAGTCTCAAGTTGCGTGGACAGCAAGTCCCCGTCCGTGCCGTTGGGGAACACCTTCCACCAGCGGAGGTCGCTGGCCGAGTCCGCCAAGTCTAACCGACCTGCAACAGGTTAGCACTGTAGCAATTCTCATATACTTACTTAAATTCACATGACGCTTATCTAACTTTATTAAATTATTCTATGAAAGCTATAGGCTATATATCATCACGATAAAATTGAATCTGTTTCTTTAAATAATTTTACGCGGACAAAGTCGCGGGCTCAGCTAGTACATAAATATTAAGATATTTGCTAAATCTAAAAAAATATTTCGTTATTTTATTACAATTATTCCAGTGCCGATACAGCGTACGTTAAATGTCACCGTGTGTTATTTTCTATAATACCAATTATATAATATCAGTGAAACATTTAATAATGACCTTTGTCCAGCTCAAAATACCGGCCATTTTCCCCGAAAGCGGCCGGCAGCTGCGAAAATCGTTTCAATTAACCGGGGTCATATTATCAGTATGTTATTTGAGTAAGGCTGCGTTCAAAGCATGCGTTCCATCCACCGCAGACTGTGGGCATTGTTAACTAACGCCAGTGTTTTTTATTTTTTTGTAAAGCCAAAAATGTAAACGTGAAATCAGATTGTTTTAAATGCATTTCATTGTTTTATTTATTTTATTCTACTTTCTTACATATTTCAATAAAACAAAAAAGCAGTAGATTCACCGTTCCTATATTTTTATGTTCTTAAATGTTTGCAGTTTTAGGAACACTTTGATAAACCTAGGGTTTGGACAGCACTGATCTACGACGACGACAAGCACGACGTCCAGTGATATTGGAGTTAAATATGAATAGAGAAACAATGGACTGCGTAACGCTCGCAAACAGTTGGCGGGTGATAAAAAGCTCGCTTTGAACGCAGCCTAATTGTGAAAGTGAGGGGCACTCACCGATGAGTGCTTCGCAGAAGAGCCGCAGCTCGCTCCCCTCCCCCACCCACTGGTCCTTCGAAATGAACATCGTTTTTGGCGCATCCGTTGGCTTTTCTGCGAAAAAATTATAGACATCATTAAATTGATTGCAAATGAAAAAACAATCTAATTAAGTACGGTTAAAGTGCTTTTTGTACTGACAATAACTGGTCATGTCAGAGAGTGTTTCACAAAGTCGTAATAGTTGTTTAATAATAAAAAGCAATCTTAACAGAAATACACTTAAAGCATATTTTGCAATGACACTAGCTGGTTATATTCGAACAAACTGTTCCACAAAATGATCATAGCGTTTCGATTCGTTGGAGTGAAAGTTACCATTTAAAATTGTGATATTAGTGTTTATATAGTTTTGTATGTGGATATCAGACGATGTGAAAATCAATAGTGCGGATGCCGCGTGTCGCTCATCACTATAGACAGCATTAAAGGAATATGCAGCAGTTCCCCTAGAATACTTCGCCTGGATCTGAGTTACTATAACCAACATGAAATTCCCTCAATAGACTTCGGATATAAGTCGACCAAAGACAACTTATATTGGGAATTCTTGAATGATTCTAGCTAGGAGCACCTCGTGTCGTGTCCCTTTTGTCTTTACACCTGCACGTTTGTGGGTTACGGAGAATTCTGTCCGCGTGGCCAACTTTTGGATCGGGAAATATGATTTGTTATCGACTTGAAAAGAAGAAGAGTTGCTCTCCTACCCAAGATCTCAAGGCGAATGGTGTGCGTCTCGGTGTAGGAGTCGTTGCTGACGCGGCAGGTGTAGTTCCCGGAATCGGCGTGCGTGACGCGGCGCGAGTACAGCGTCTGATTGGCGGCTTCCGGATACAGGATAAGGTTGGACACGCCCGCCGACCAGGGGTATGCGACTCCGTCTTTGTACCTGCAAACGGAAAAATGCTTTAATATAAACAGTAAGTTTCAAGGGTTAAATATTAAAAAAAAGGATATGACAAAATATATAACAACCGTCTGGATCTATGATTGGATTGAGACTGTAGGCTAAGAGGAGAGGAAGCTGGGATGGGAGGGGGAAATGTCTAGACGGGAAAAAGAGTGGAGTCAGCGTTAAAACGAACAGTTGGAAGGTGTAACAGTTCGCTTTACAATACAAATAAAACATCTAACGTAGGCAATACAAATGGTTCTAGAAGACATTATGAAGTAGGTATTATTGACTTATCCTTTCTTATAATATCCTAACACAGAATTTTTGACTTGTCTGTAGGGTAACCACGTTAAACTAACTTTTATATTTTCAAAGGTACAATTTGTTTTCCAAAAAAGTTTTTAAGACTTAGTATCATATAACTTTAAAGAGTAAGATATAATAATAAATAGAGATTGCTGGCTGTTCGAAATTCGCTCATAAACCTTTTTGCGTATAGCATATATTGTTCTATTCACAGAAAAATGAAATTAGCAGTAGCATTGCCCTATATTAATATATTATCTATGAGTACAATATGCATAGATAATGTACTAATATGGGATGACATGTCTTGGCGACTTTCATATTTTTGAAATCTGTACTACAAAAACGTGTTCAAAGACCTTAGCTTACGTGGTTTGATTGGGGCAAACATGGTAGGTGGATAACTTGAACCTGAAGAAGACGTCCACAAATCCAATTAAGGTTTAATTAATTAAATGAAGAAATTTTAAAGTAAATTGAAAATAAAAAGTCTGATACTGTGATCTAACGAATATTTCAATTTGCTACTAACTTATTTTCTATAAGTCAATTCTGTCTAAATATGTGCACATATAATACACTAGTTGTTACCGCGTTTTCGTGTAAAATAGTTGACTAATTTTAGCGTGATGATATAAAGCCATCATTTTTCAAATTGGACCAGTAGTTCCTGAGATTAGTTCAAGCAAACAAACAAACTCTCCAGCATTTTATCGCTGCAGTCGGTATCTAGGCTATTTATCTGTACTAATATACAGAACGGGATCGGGAACGGGAAAGGGCACAGGAACAGGACAAGATTCAAAAGTAGTAAATATTAAAAACTTGTTAATATTAGGAGTGGGTACGGCGGTGGGGGTTTGAACCGGGTACCGTGCGGATTTCAGTCCACACCTTATACCGTTGAGCTATTGAGATATTTAATTTACTGAAATAAAAAGTAGTTAGTCCTTCTCCAATGTCCGATCTATCTATATGCCGAAATTCATCAAAACTGGCTCAGCGGTTTAGGCGTGAAAACGTAACAGACAGAGTTACTTTCACATTAATGATATTAGTAAAGATTTTTAATCGTTCTTTAAAAACGTATTAAAAACAGGGTTGACCCAACGGTCAATTGGAGCTATTAAGCCAGTCGACTATGGCGAGGAAAAAAATATAAGGGCACTAGTATCAATAAATATTCTTCAGACATCGAAAATGGTAGCAAGACCTTTTTTAAAAATGCCTGTCATAATACTATTTCTTTTTTGTGTATCATTTAATAGCAAATTTTGTTTTTTTTTTCTGTTTCTAACAAAGGCAAACCTGTAACCTGTTGACTATCGACGCTCTTGAACAACTGCTATACTTACCACATAACTACACTATCAGGAGAACTAACTACACTAACAGAACATGCAGATGCAAATGCGTTGCCGGCGTTTCTCAAAGCAGGGTTCGGCAACCTACCAAACGCTATTAACTTATAAAGAAATAGATTAGTCTTTTTTTTCAAAGAACATTATATATGTAAGTGTACTATTTATTGTTAGCAAGAAACTTTTTGGTGGCTCTTTGAAAATTTTGTAAATTGAAATTTTTGACTCCATCGACTCAAAAGGTTGCCGCCTTCTGATTCAAAGGAGAATTGGCTCTTTTTTTGCAACCGTACAATATTATTATTTCTATCTGTTCCAATGCGATTTTAGGGAGAGCGGATATTTAAAAAAACTAGATGTCTACATCTAGTTTTTTAAAAATCGTTCTCTCACCTATCACCGGGCCGCGGTAAGAACTGCTTAACCTAGCGATCTAATCAAATTGTTTTAGTTCCTTAACGTATACATTAATGACACATGAGAGTTACCTTACTGTAATTAAAACTAAAACAAGGCGATTGATCCTATATCTCTCTTTCTGTTAAGTGTTTACAATTTAATCTTTTTTAATTTTTTTAAAAAGAATCCAAACGCTCAGTTCAGCAAATAAGTTAGTAGATTAGTTGGTACCCGGCGATTTTAAAATACGTATCTACACTTATCCATATCCTCCGGGATACTGAAGAAGACAGGAACTAAAACAAAGTACAAGATAGACCAGCCGGTGAATAAGTAAGGAATACCTATCGCAAGTTCCCATCACTTAACGACATTCGAGCTAGAGCAAGTATCGGGTTTCAAATGCTTTTTATTCAAGCCCACAACCTTAATAGACCTGTGACTTTGATAATACTATATCCAATACTTTCCTCACACAAAACAATGTATCAGTCGCATATTTTATAGTCATTTCCTTTGTAGGAATGCACCATATAGAGCTTATGCAAGTTTATATAAGGCGAAAATCGGCCAACAATGAAATGGCTCTGCCCATCACCTTTTTGGAATGCTAGATCCGCGCCTGGCTATTAATTAATACATTATTATTAGTACAGCATTTTTTAAGCAATAAAAATTAGACGATTTGGAGAGAGCAATTAAATTAACAAAAGTAGTTAAATTTTGTAAATAACATATAATATTTTGTTAATAGCTATATAATGTGCGAAGGGTATGTCCAACAATATAACGAATTTCAGTGGCATATATTAATAGCATAGGTTAACTGAGACTGAAAGTATAAACCCTCATTTGCAGGGGCGATTTTTTACCGCGCGTTTAAAAAGTGCTCTGATAGAATGTGAATGTCCGACTAGTTTCGAACCCGACCGGGGTCCTTCCTCGTGAGCTCGCTGCGAAGCGGGAACAGTTCGCGCCGCGACGCCGCTATAACATACGCGCGACCCGATATAACACACGCGTGAGTTTAAAAGCCGTTTTCATAATTAGTATAAAATCTAGTAATTAAATATATTGGTCTAAGATCCCGCAAAAAGATAATTTCGTTCAATTGGTTTTTAAGCGTATGTGGTATCAGATTAAAGCTATTTTTTTTTCTCACTACAGTGATATAGAGCTCCCGTTTTGAAAGTGGCCGCAGATAAGACTTTGGGACAGTTGTAGTCTAAATAGAAAATCCTATTAAAATGCATTTTTAAACTATTGTTTTAAACGACTTACAAACTTGTTTAAAGAGTTAGACCCTAACTCTAAAGTAAAATTATTGTTGGGTGATTTTCTTGACCTTGAATTGGGTTTGTCTCATCTATACAGTGGGCCCAGCACGAACATGAGGCCCAATTCAGCTACAAGCATGGCGCTACCTCTAATTACAATTAATATCACAAAGTGACATTAATCGGGTCCCACTATTTTACATGCCTTCCGAAACACGGAGGAGGTCGGATATCAAATTTAAACCAGTGCTAGAATGGGTCACCCATCTATTACCCGGTCGCAGCCAGAGCAACTTAACTTAGAGATCGACTCAAATGCCGACCACTGATTAGGCCACGACCTCCTCAAACGCTCTGAACGAAATCGGACTACAACTTTTGAAGCTATTGAACAAATACGTTTATAGCGTATTAGATACGGAACCCTTCTATATGAACGCGTCTTGACACGCTCTTTGCGATTTTATTTTGTATATATAAATAAATATGCTATTTTACGATACTTTTTACAAAAATAACTTTTATCCATCGGTCTGTTTGCGCAACTGCAAAGATTTAAAAAGAAAAATTATTGGGAGCAAATGTAGTTAAGTATCGTTATTTATTATTTATATGTATGTATTTATATATTTAAAAAAAATATTTGTGTTTAGCAGTCGGCTGTTACCTATAACACACGCATTAAGTTGTCTACCTTAGGAACAGACGTCCGTGTGTTATATAGTCCTATATATTATTGATAAATATGTAGACTGTATTGTACTAGACGTTGTATATAATACAGCTGTCAATATATTGATTAAAGATAAAGATAAATAAATCTTAAATCAAATCTCAGGTTTACCCATTGAGTCCAATCGTGAATGTAAAATCGTTCAGGTTTTACTAGAACCCACAATAAGCGTATCAGATATTTAGAAATTAGAAACAGTTAAGAGTGACATACATAAGAATAATATATGTAACAGCTGACGGTACCTTCATCACCCCTATTGGTAAATAACGTCTTAATTCTCCTCTCTCTCTATTACTCTACGCCCACCTTGTCGTTACTCAAGACCTCGTATAATAATAATTGAATAAGATTGACCACGCTCCATTGCTTTTGTTATCAAATTTCACTTTATATCACACTTGTGTTTTTTTAATACTTTTACTATATGTTGTTTTTATTTAAACTATAAAATTAAGAATTCTATTTTTTTGAGTTAGTTAATTTTATAAGAGTCATATAAAATTCATATTATCGGTGATACCGATTAGTATGTGTGAACTTAATTACACTTATAGAAAACGTTTGCGTTGAGTAGGTATTTAATATATGTAGTAGGTATATATGACTATTAAAGTCATATATACCTACTATATATTTCAAAATTGTAATATTGTATATAATATGTGTTTCGAAATGCACGAATTATGGGTTTTTAATATTCTTAAAAACCAAGAAAGGTTCTTTAGCAGAAAAAATGAGAATTAGAGTTCTTCGCAAAAAAATAAAATGTCATCGAAATTGAACTAATTTACAAAATTTAACGCGGATTCAGTTGTGGGTTGTACCTAGTTTTTTACAACTTTCTATACTTCTTAATTATTAAAATAATATACATAGTTACTCTTCGTAATTGGTAGCCTCTTTTTGTTTGCAATTAAGAACTCATGCGTTAATTCAAACACGCTTTGGTAAATAATAGCCAACTTTCGAAAACTTTGGTACGAAACTTAAAACTTTAAAAATTTATAGAAATCTATGTTTAATAACTTTTACTTTGACATAAAAATGTAACTTGTTTGTTGTATTATGTACTAGCTGTTCTCGCGACTTCGTCCGCGTAATATTCGTTTTAAAAAAGCAGTTCAATTTTAGCGTGGTATATATAGCCTGAATAAATGTTAATTAAATTTATTAATTAATGCCAACGACTCCGCAAGCCGTATATGTGGCGCGACTATTTGGATACCTTTGCGGGGAAGTTGTGGATGACAGTGACCCAGGAAAGAGGAAGATGGATCAAGAAGGGAGAGGCCTTTGCCTAGTTGTGGGACACAATAGGCTTATTTAAAAAAATGTTTATCTTAACTCGCCCCACAGCCTCTACAATCTAAGCGGACCCTGGTACTAGACCGAGATAGCGCTAGGAAGAAGGTTACATTCGTTGCCATTCAATATTGTACATCTAGTTTTCTTTAATTAAATAAATTTTCGTTTTCATTCTGCCCAATTCTGAGTGGACAGTTCGTTCCACATTCTACTTCCTTACGGGAAAAATTTCTATGTTTTTCTTTTTTCTTTGTTTATTTATTTAGATTTAGATATAGACTAAACTCAAATATGTATAAGATAATCCAATAGCTGATAATAAAGCAATTGTTAGTTCCCATTGTAGCCAAATAGCTGCATCAGAAATTGTCTACTGTAATAAAGTTGGCAAGCTAGTCTGAGGCTGTTGGGTCATTGAACCGAGTTCTCAGGCTGGCCCTAGTACAAAGGGCTAGGAAGCGCCTTGAGAGCAATCAGCCGACAATTTAGCGCGCTTCAGCAATTACACGCTATTCAACGTGAATTATTCAACTTCAGTGTTGCCTCGTTACAGAATGCATCTCCACTATGCAGAATCAAAGATACTTTATAATCCTCCAGTAGTCTCATTAGATCAACGATACCGGTACGGACAAACTCAAAACTCAAACTCATTATTTATTTCAAATTTTTTGTGTGTCGATGTATATGTATATAAGTTTTTAGTGTTTTGTTGATTACTTAAAACCCGCTCGACCGATTGCGATACAATTTATAAGGAACTATTTCTGATGTATTGTCTACTTTGGTAGACTTTGTCTTTGGCTGTCTAGTTTGGTATTATTTGGTTTGGTTTATTGTCAACCAAATAAAAGAAGAAATCTAAATTGGCTCGGAAATGGCGGAATAATCGCGTAAGATATTACAAAAAACATACCTAGTACAATTGATAAACTTTTTGAAATCGGTTAAAAAAATTTATTCATAAAAACATTCTTACAAGCGCCTGCAATCTTCTTAAATGGCATCCACTGTTTTAAAACCTTTATTTCGGTGACAAAATTTACGATTCAAAAACTAAGTTTCCTCGCGCCCTGCATTGAGAAGAGCCCACAATAAACTCAGTCGAGTATTTTTTTGACTGACTTCGGTAAGGTTCCATTCTCGACCTAGCTGGGCTACAGTTGAGCCCATTTTTTCCATAAGCTGAATTGGAGATAACGACAATTATAAGGCCTATTCAAATATTTGCTAGTATACTTTAAAACCCACCGAATTTTATTCTATTGACATAGAGAGTCATCAAAAGTTCTTCGTCTACTTTACTGTGATCCCACATGGTGGTGGGATCAGCCTTCCGAATTTTCTTCCGCCACTTCGCCCTATCCTTGAAATCATCTTCGGAAATACACTGCCTCATGTCCTCTATCAGTACGTCTTTCCATCTTTTTTTGGGTCTGCCTCTGGATCTTCAACCTGGCACAGACAGCTGTAGTACTATATTCCCGAAGTAGTCAGATGGTTTCCTTTTCACATGACCATACTATAACAGCCGAGATTCCTGCGTCTTGTCAACGATATCGCGTACCCCGAGGCTTCCTCGCACGTACTCAGTGCGATGCGATTTTATCGAACCTGATAACCCCTCACATCCGCCTAAGCATCTTCATCTCAGCAACTTAAACGGTATAGACATGCTTATTGGTTAAGGCCGCCGTTTCGCTGCCATACATCATCCTCGTGCCTCGTCATCAAAACTGCTTACTGGCATTTTAAATGACGTATTCAATTTAGAAAATGTACATTTTTTGATAGACGGCAAAAAAAAAAAATGTAAAGCATAAAATTTCACGCCAAATCCTTGGTACGTGAATTCGCAAAAATCTACACGGATTAAATATTCCGTTAAAAGAGCTGGACGAGTTAAAAATGTACGGAAATGTAAATTATGCGACATTCATTTTAGATATAAACTATGGAAAGTGCAGTTTTTTGCTTGAATATATGAAGATGCTTAAAACAATATTTATAATAATAAATTTAATTGACATGAAATTGAAAATTGCAATTACTTGGCTTAGGCCCGTAGTGCCATTTAACCTCCAGCCCTAGAGCTGAGCATGAAAAGACCAAAATAATAATAATAATAATTTATTTATTATCAAAGCATCAAATGGCTCATACAAATTTTGTCAGTAATTACATAATTAACTTATTTTCTATTTTAGTCATTACTCTAAAACTTATTTATGTGTGTGATTTCTGCGCCAATCCGTTGGAAATAGCACAGCAATGACCCACTTATCTGCAGTCCAGCCTCCTAGCAATCATCTTCATGGTGCTGTTGGTGCTACCCCGCAATCTCTTAAGTAATGTGACATAAAAACAGTCTATACGGGCCTCAGCAAGCATCTCTGATGCACTACCAAACCGGGGCGACCTCAACAGCACCCTGAAGGCGTTGTAATATTGGATACGACCCGTCGTAGTCGTGACATTGTGGGGATTCCGGGGATATCCGTCCCAAAGCCAAATCCCCTGCAATTTAAGCGTACCCTAGTAGTAGACCGAGATGACGCAGTCGGTCTTCATTCGCCCCAAAGACAAATGTTCTTCAATTCAAGCGGAACCTTGTAGAAGACCGGAATAACGCTAGGAAGTAGAAGAATAAATAATGTTTCGTAAATATTTAATAATACTCCAACTTTTCCACCTGTTCACGTTTATTTGTAAATACGTCGGCTCCCGAAAAGCGGGTAATTGGATTGACATGGTATTCATACGACGAATAAATTTCGTGCGACGGAGATTATTCCGCCGGTAATGAGAGCGTATATTGAATTCCATTCAGAAATGTCGGTATGATTTCGTGATGTTAAATTGGAATATCTCAATTGTTTTTATGTGGCTGCAATAAAGTTAAGTGCTCACAGTCCAATGGTATAGTTTTTCTGAAATAATACTATGGTGCGAGATGGAGCAGAAACGAAATATTTTAATATCATTCTTATGATTTCACTGCCTTTACTACTTCTTCTTCTTCCTACCCTTAACTTTTTTGTATAACAAAGGGTAAAAACAAATTGGTTTTCCATATTCATTTTCAAAAATAGCATATTATCCTCTTATATATAAACTAGCGGACCCGACAAGCGTTGTTCCGACTGCAGCGCCATCTGCCGGGATGATTTGTGAATCTAAACTATCCAAAGCGCCACCCAAACGCATACCAAAAATTCATTCAAATCGATCTAGCCGTTTAGAGGACCTTCAATGACATACACACATACAGTAGAATTATATATTAATATAAAAATAACTTCCGAATGATTGCACCAAATTGGATATTTTTTTTTATGTTGTGTTCGTTATTATAATGACAAGGCTTGTATAATTAAAATTTTTTTCTGTCTCTCTGTTTGTTACGGGTAAAATTTTCGAAATTGCTGGATCGATTTTGACAGGACTTTTCTGTTAGGTTTAAAAAGGAATAACATAGGCTACTCGAATTTTATACAAATGATTAGGTTTTTTCACAAAAAATACCTAAAGTATAACAAAATCCCTGAACTCACGCAAACAAAGTCACGGGTATCAGCTAGTTTAAAATAAACGCACTGACACTTCAACGTTTTTACATGTTAAGTCCTCATTCGCAAGAGAGCTTTTTAACCGCGCGTTAAAGAAGCGTTCACATAGAAAATAATATGAACTTCCAAGTCTGTTTTCATACGACTCTTAAGTTTGTGTTCACACGACAGCGCTTATATAACGCGACGCGTTTTTTATCCAGCAATGTTCTATTTTCAACGCTATGTATAGACATATACGCTATATTTTCGTATCAACAACGTTAAAAAAACGCCAATGCCGATATTTAACGCGACGTTTTTTAAACTCTCGCGCGAGTGAGGACTTAGGCTGAAAAGTATACCCCAACGGCGGTGGCGTTTGAACCGGGTACCTTTCGGACCAGCCCATACCTTATACCGTTGAGCTATTGAGGCTCTTGGTATGCTTGAGGTATATATTTACACATTTATATTCCATACAAGGAATGCTGTGATACGCTGTAATATGGTTACAATTTTATGGATGGTAGTGTAAACAATGTGTAGTGATAGTCATGATATCAATATTTACAATGCTTTGTGCGATAACAATCAGCATTATTGAATTGGTTGCTTGTATCTTATCGAATTCAAATTCAAACGATTCTTTATTCAAATTGACTTCTGAATCATTGGAAATTTGAGAAAAGTCTGGGGCTTAAATAGCTCAACTGTAGAAGGGATGGCCTGCCTAGCCGAATCTGGTATGATTCTACAAGTGTGGCTTTAGATTTGGCTGGCCCGTTGGCGCAGTGGGCAGTGACCCTGCCTTCTGCTCCGGGGGTCGAGGGTTCGATTCCCACCTCGAGTGAGGAGTTAATAATAGGCCATTATCTTGCCGCTTATCACTGCTTTCACTATCAAAGAATAACAGTATTTTATTAAAATTCTGTACTCCGCAACTTTGATTTCAGTACGTTTATTGAATTTTGGGGGTTTCCATTAATTTGTGTTGAAACCTAATTATTTCTCCAAAAGTAAAGAACCCTATGTTACTCCTTGCAATACGACATACAATTTAGCTGACCGAATACATTTTTTGGATCATAAAAAGGATACTTTGGAAATCAAAAATGAGATGTTTGGGAGTAAAAAGGGATACTTTGGTAATTGTTTGAGAGTATTTTGCTAACTTGTAACGTGATAGTCATTATAGAAATGGCATGGAATTGGCGCAGTATAATTTTTAGTGAAAAGCTTAAAATTTTTAACGTTTTTTTCTCTGCTTGGGCTACTTTTCAGAGAGAGCAGTGAGACATTAAGCGACCAGCAATCCATTGACATTAATTTTGTTTTCATCGGAAAGTCAGTGTAGTGCTGTGATTTGGTGGCGGATTCCCTCGTATTATTCGCAGATTAAAGGAAAGCAGTTTAGTTTTTCATGCATGTCATGGATTTCCGCAAAGTAAAGCCTGATTCTATCAATTAATCTCCTTTATGTCTTTTCCATAAAAACCTTACTTATAATTAGGAGTTTTTACTCAGAAAATCAAATGAAATACTTTGCCACTTCACTAAATATGTGGCAGTGACTGAAGCTCTATAATAAAGCACGATAAATATTTCGAAATGTGAACAAGCGGTGGCTGTACAAACGCGAGTTGCATAGCTGAGAGTCGGTACGGCGTATTATTGCGAATCACACGCGCGCTGCTGTCGGCTATCTGACATTTTATGCCGATAAACAAGCTATGTATGCATATTTCGTAGCATTCCTTTAAAATGGGAAATATACCAGGATGCGAACATGCGACGCTTGTGCGAGCGCGGGAGTAACATATCTGCCTACATCGTAATCGGTCAGTTTACAATCGATCGTGCGATACACTTGTCGGCAAACTTCTTCAAATGCGTTTAGTCTAAAAATGCACCCCTCAAAACCACTAAAACTCCCATAAACCGATCGCGCGATTAGTTGACTTTGGATTGCATGGTTAGGTTTGAGTTTACAATAAAATCGGTACACACATAAGCAAGCGTTGCAATTAATATGTATAGTCGACCAAGACATTGGTTTGCCACTCGAATGTAGTTTGCACGTCAATTAGCTAAAAGGCTCATTTTTGCTTGTTATACATTGCGTTCATTTCTAAGAATAACCTTTAGCAAAATTTTCTTAAGTAGGAACTGTCATAATAAAGCACTTTCTTGGTTGACTATACTTTCACACTTTAAAATTATGGATTTTAAAGGGCGTGCATTTTTAGACTATACAAATTTTAGAACATATTCGAGGCAGGTGCGGGTGAAAAGTCGTGTGTGTCGTTTGTGCAACACATTTAAATGATAATAATAAAAAATAAAACCTTAATGTCTCAACAGTAGGAAGGATGGAGTAAAATCGTAAGGTACCGGGATCTATCTTCTACTGTGTATTAAAAACAGCAATATCGCGAACCTTCTCAATCTACGAAAGTCGGTTGAGAGCAAGTTATGAAAATTAACTCACTTATTTTAACTGTAATTACGAAACTTTTTGAACCACTTTCGTTTTGAACTTAATTAATTACCACCGCACTTCTCTAAGTACGCCGTAAAATGACTTTTACTTCAATTATTTTACGTAATGGTCTGGTTACAAACTAATTGTCAATTAAACTCAGGAGTAAGCGTGGTCGCGAATTTCGCTACCGACGAGTAAAGTTAAAAAAAAATGGAAAATAAATTTGCTCATTAAGTTATATTACTAAGTAATTACATGCTTACCACTCTATTTTTTAAATAAGTGGATTTTTCAATAGATATCATTTTATGAAAATTAATACAAGCTTTTAATTTAAGCTTAGTAGGAGGGGAAAAGGGAATATTAGACATACCTAATAAGTATTCCTAATATTATTTGAAAAAAAAACAGTAAAAAAGAAAAGAGTTACGAACCCATTTATAATATTACTAAAGGATTTAGGGGTACTGGTGAAATATAATAATTAAGTTATTTGTTTGTTTGGAAAGACACAAGAAATAATATTATACTTACTCAAACTTTGGTTTACAATACGTAGGTAAAGACTTTAATACAAATATTGCAAGAAAAATATATATATTTAAAACACACGCACACTATTGCCAAACGATTTACACACCCATGTATGCATTTCACTGTAAGATTGTGTCAAAGCGTAGTCATGACGACGATATAAACATATGTATTGTCCAATATTGGCTGGACCGTTGGCGCAGTGGGCAGTGACCCTGCCTTCTCCTCCGGGGTCGTGGGTTCGATTCCAACCTCGAGTCTGGGTGTAATATCATTGTCACGTTCCGGCTAAGCCGAGTGTGCAACCGAGTGCGCGGATAGAGTGTTGGGCGTTATTTTATCTCTACATTGTTCATCTCTATAAAATTTTGAAGTGAAACCATCTATAGGTTTGTATTGGGAGTAAATTCATGTAAGCCATCATAGACATGGTTTCGTGACTCGCGTTGTTTGTTTATTTATATTTTTTAAGTTTTCTCTCCTGTCAGCAGTCCTCATGAATGCTTCGTGTTTTTTTTTTCTTCGAGACGCAATTTTTTGATGTTAAATTGTTTATAATTTGCTATCTTCTTCTTCCTAGCGTTGTTCCGGTTAAGTGCCAAGGTCCGCTTAGATTGTAGAGGACGTGGCTGTGGGGCGAGCTAAGATAACCGATTGACATCTGACATCATCCTCGGAATCCCACAATCTCTACAAACCTTACGACTAATATCACAAACTGACATTAATCGGGGCTAACGAAACGTCCGTTGCATATTAATGCCCACCACTTTGGCCAATGTGTACACGTACGATACACCATTACGTTAACTTTCACTTTTCAATTTTATGTATAAATTTTTTTTTTTTTTAAAGAATGTTAGGAATATGTTTTAGGTATGTCTAATATTCGCTTTTTCCCTTCCTACTAAGTTTAAATTAAAAGCTTATATTAGGAGTAATAACGACAATACCGCAACGGCGGTGGGGTTTGAACCGGGTACCTTGCGGATTTCAGTGCATACCTTATACCGTTGAGCTATTGAGGCTCTTAAATCATAACTATTGCTTATGCCGGAGCCAGGTATAGCTTCATTTGACGATTTGGCTGTGAGACGAGTTAGGACGACCGACTGCCGTCTGCCATCATGCCCGAACCTCCACAATCTCACGACTAATATCCAATAGTGACTTTAATTAGAAGTAGCGCCATGCTTGTAGCCGAATTGGGCCGGCGCGTCCGGGTACCAGTACCTCTTTCTCACATGTACAAAAGTTACGGTCAGTGTATCCGAAATATGTTTCCAAAGTGTCAAATCGGTTAGATTTTTTTTTCATCCTAAAGCCCTCCATATTACTCGCTGACATTAATCAAGACACCCTCTTTTACGTGCCTTCCAAAACACGGAGGAGGTCAGAGATCTTTTGAAAACCAGTGTTAGAATGAATGTGGATCACCCATCCATCACCCGACCGTGGTAAGATCTACTTAACCTAGTGATTGAGTCAAATGCCGGCTACAGATTAAGTTACAACCTCCTCACTCCAGAGAGGATATAGTGTGTTGTGGCATACTTTCGATAAAAATCGCTGTCAAGGAAAATCATAATGTCTTTATAATTGAAGTTAATTTAGCGATAGTGTAGAATAGAGAATTAAGTTCCTATTTAATTGAGGTCTAATAATAATAATAATAATAATAATAAACATTTATTTACCTTACAAAGCCTAAATATACTAGTAACAAACACAACGAAGCATGTGGGTGTCGGTCGACGCGCTGGGCCCGCCGTCGGCTCATTCCCTGCCTGGCGGTCGGGTTGGTCGCCGACACCAGGATTTCTAGATTGCAATAAACATTTTGAGAGACACCCAAACTAACAGTAGAAAGCAAAAAATTGAATTTAATTAGATGGAAAGTTCCAATGATATAAATAATTAAAAGTATAGCCTCGGCATAGAGTAATTTTCACTCACAAGTTTAACAAATACTCTGACAAAAAGTGCTCTGTTAAAGATTATAAAACAGGAAAAGTGTCCGTTTGCACAAGGAAAAGATGATATATAGTCCTTGTTTGTCATTTGAAATGGTGTTTTGGAACATTTTGAACTTAATGTTAACAAATATATTATATACACATATATAAAAGGATTTCTGTACTGAAACAAAAAAAACCGCGAAGCGGCGGCGATCGCCCGTCCGCTTCTAACCTAACCGTAACAGAGTTACGTTTCGCGCGGAATTACTTTGCGGAAATCCATGACATGCATGAAAAACTAAACTACTTTGCTTTAATCCGCGAGTGAATACGAGGGAAAATCGGTGCAATGCTGCAACCCGAAAGCTACACCACCGAATCCGCCACCAAAGCACTTTATGAATAACCTTTTACAGTCTATCTTCTGATGATGTTTCGGTGTCAAAGCGAAACCTGCTTTGAGGCACATCGGAATATCAATGTAGGCTGTGTTTTGGTGGCGGATTCGGTGGTGTAGCTTTCGGATTGCAGCATTACACCGATTTTCCCTCATATTCATTCGCGGATTAAAACAAAGTAGTTTAGTTTTCATGAAAGGGTTAAAGTCAGAGGAGGTTGTGGCCTTATCAGTGGTCGGCACGTGGGCCCCACGTTGGGAAACACTGGTATAGATATAGATAGCAGCTAATTATTGCGAGCGCCAATAGTCTATGGTTAATTCTATGCCACTTCAGTTTAATCAAACAAATCGTTTGATAGTACATAAAATTTGACAAATTACTACAAACCCTAATTGCAGCGCAGCATTTAGGTACCGCTGCGATGTGTGTTTTCAACTTGTTAATATCCCATGCTGCACTTGAGCCAAAAATTGTCGTGCCAAAACAGCTCCGTTTACGATATATGGCTTGGGCTGAAAGCTCTAAACCCAAACAAATGACTGGACGGTTATATGAATTAGTTGCGGTTTTGAAATAATATCTACAAGAGCGATTCTTTGCTGTTATAATAAAATTCTTGCCTTTTTAGGGTTCCGTAGTACTACAAGAAACCCATAAGGGTTCCTTGTAGTACTACTGTACTTTTAGTACTACAGAGTCCGTCCGTCTGTCTGTCTGTCTCCCCGTAAGGCGCCCCTCCCCCTAGCATTTCCCAACTATTAGATGTAAAGACTTAAAATTTTCCATGTTGATAGACCATGCTAAAAACTCATTAGGAAAATTATTCTTAACGAAATCGGACAACAACTTTTGAGGTTATTTAACAAATACGTTTATAGCGTATTAGATACGGAACGCTTCTAAATAAGCGTGTCTTGACATGCTTTTGGCTATTTTATTTTTAGATGGAGCAGTAAGTAAGCGTTATTAACTGAACAACCATCGTCTGCATTGACGTGAGCAGGTATCTTGATCAGTTGCCGGTTTGAGTCGATCGCTAAGCTAAGTAACTTTTATCTATGATTATAGATAGATGGGTGACCAATTGTAACAATAGTTTTCAAAATCTGTGTCCTCCGTGCTTCAGAAGGCACATAAAAGTGGATCCTGATTAATGTTACTGAGTGATATTACTTGTATTAGATTTAGGGGAATCCGGGGATAAAGTGAAGGGTAGTCCGTCGTCTTAACTCGCCCAACAGCCACATCCTCTGCAATCTAAGCGGACCCTTATATTAGACCGGGATAACGCTAAGAAAACACAACCGCATTACCAGAGGAACTAGCACGAACATTTTTCGACAGCTTACTTACTAAATTTCAAATTCCAACGTTAAATGCACCTTTTGTACTAGCGTATTACATAATTAGTTGCTAAAAATTGCTAGCACGATTAAAACTGGACTTCGCACGTATCGAATCCTCGACGTTGCCGCGAAAAAGTCGTGTCAAGGTAAACACACGAACCTTAATTCTAGATTCGGTGCAGAGAAGTTATCGAAAGTTATTTGACGAGATATGTTCGTGCTAGGTTCTCAGAAGGCACGCAGAAGCGTTGTTCATCTTTGTGAATGAAGATGGTATGCTAATTTCCAGAAGATCCCTAGAAGCTCCGAATTTTGTATACAGTTTTTTATATAGTATTGACTGCTTTGCCAACGTAGTGAAAGGAATTAAAGCAAAATTAACCCTTGACAAAATTTATAAGACAGTAAACCATTAATATCATAAATAATGCCTTACATAAAATATTAGCAATTACCCTTATACGAAACTAGCTGTTTCTAGGACTTAAACCGCACAAAGATAAACTTATGAGAGCCCTTAATCCAGCCCTGTCGAGGAATCTGTTCTACTAGCTACGAACTACCTCCTTGCCAAATTTTGCGTCCCGTGGTTTTCGAGATTTCGTGATAAGGGACCTATCGCAATTTATAAAGTATTTTTTTTTATGTTACAAAGGGCAAACGAGGATACAGCAGGCACCTAAGTGCCTACCGACGCCCATGGATATCCACACGACCAGAAGGCTAGCAGATGCGTTGCCAGCCTTTAATATATATATATATTTTAATATATATACAGAGAGATAAAGTAATAAATTTATCACATATTCATCCGGGAGTACATTTTACCAAATTGCCCCTTCATTGCAATTCAGCATTTAGGCAATTTTCATTGCAATAGCAGCTTGTTTATGTCAAATGTAACATCCGAGCCAAAAATTCCATGGGTCGTGCCAAAACTTAGTTCGCTGACAATATATGGCTCGAATTAAAATGTCTGGACCAGGATGTATACGTGGGTTGGAAGAATATTCATTTTGTGGTGTTAATTACTACGTTCCTCAGTCGATACCTCCCACGTAAATTGTTGTAATCCCAAATTCCCAACTTCACATTAGAGATAAATGGGATATCCAACACTGAAAGAATTTTTCGAATCGGAACAGTAGTTCCTGAGATTAACGCGTTCAAACAAACAAACTCTTCAGCTTAATATATTAAAGTATAGATATTCATATATATGAAATCGAAAGGCCGAAATCTCGAAAATCGCGGGACGTACGACGATGAAGTTTGTTCAAAGAAGTGGTTTGTAGTTAGTCGCACTAGATAAGAACGGATTTTGTCGATAGCCTCAGAATAACGGGGTCTAAAAGCTCTTGTAAGTTCATTATTTTGCGGACAAAGTCACGGAAACAGCTATTTATTCATAACGGTAAAAATATATGTAACGAAGGACAAATAACATCTGCGCACGCATTCTGAAAGCGCGACAAAAGGGAAGGGATTAATCTGAACAGAGAACAGAGAAATGAAAATAATCAGAGGTGACAATAGAGCTTTTAAGTGCGGAAACAAAAGCTTGAAATTGAAGCTCGAGCACACGAGCTTATTAATTCAATGCATGTTTTGTATTCCCTTATATGATAACAGAAGAGAATCAATGTAATACTATGTTAGAATTAATTATACGAATCGTAACATGATTTTTCATAAAGCGTATTTATGAGTTTCAATTCCCTTATTGGTCAGTGGTCGGCATTTGAGTCGATCGATAGGCTCAGCAGTTCTTACCACGTCCGGGTGATTGATGGGTTTATAACACTGATTTCTAACACCCAATCATCACCGTGTTCCCGAAGACACGTAAAACAGTGGGTCCTGTTTTCATTGAGTGATCTTAATCCCCGCAATCTCACGATCGTAGAGGTGGGGATTCCGGGGATGATGTCAGTTGGGAGCAGGTCATCTTATCTCGCCCCTTGGCCACATTCTTTGCAATTTAGACGCACTTTGATACTAGACCGGAATGACGCTAGCAAACAGGGAAGATATTGGTATTTCTTAAGTTGTTTTTCGTGTTGAAAAATATAGCAAACGAAGCAGTGGTTAAAATTGTATAATACCAGTTTGAATTGCCACTTATTCATATTAATGTATTTATATTTGTTCAGGTAAGATGGTATTAGACCGGGATAACGAAAGGTAGGAAAAGTGACGGACTATAAAATAAGACTAAGGGACTTCCTACTAGAATTAGAAGATAAATAGGTAGAGTCTCTTTCTTTCTATGGACTTCATAGAATCAAATAGAAAAGCCAAAAGATTTTGTAACCCCCTCCCCCCCCATAACTCATTTATTTATCTTTATATCTAAATAAAATTGAACATCCAAATTTTTATTACAAATTGCTTTTAACTTTAGGGTTTCCATATCAGACATTTCCTTCGAGACAATTCTAGTGATAGAATTGTTGTAAGCGTTTGTATGAATATTTATTTATTATGCTCCTAGTATGTTTTTAGTTTTTTTTTAAAGTATCTAACCCTGGGGTCTCTTTAGCATTGTCAACAAATGTCTACAATATCACGATGACTGGTTTTATAGTCAATAGTAAATAGGTTTTATAGTCCTTAAATATTTTTTTAATATTCGTTTTTGTACGTTTCTTCTTTTTTTCTATTAGGTTGGTATCTATGATATCTTTTTAAAGCTTGTCGACGAGGGTCTATATTTTTTTTGCATTAACTTTCGGAATAGTATAATTTCCATTTATTTCAACATTGACTATAAAATTTAAATTTTATTGGTTAAGAATGCATATTTGAATGAAGTTATTATATGTATTCATTTTTATGTACGGCGTGGAACTAATTTTATTGCCCTGAAGTGTGAACGTAAGTTGGAAAGCGCATCTGCTGGCCTTCTGGTCGTGCAGATGTCCATGGACGCCGGTAGGCACTTCGGTGCCTGATGCCTGCTCGTCTGCCCCCTTGTAACATATTTAAAAAAAAAATCTCAACGTTGAATGGAGATATTTAAATAATTCTCAGATTGGCAGATAGAGGAGGTTAACACGAAGCTGCTTGTATCTTTAACTCACTTTATACCTAAATGGTAAAAGTCAATTTATTATTAAGCGTGCGATATATAAAAGTGTATCCCAATTTTTCTTGGTCACTGTACCACTCGAGAACAGCTAAACTGACTTTGCTAATTCTTTTTGGTCGTGTTCGGTATGATAAAAAGAAGGTTCATATGAAAGAAAAAAATATGAAAATTGCACGGAAAGTTACATAATTTAAGGATACTAAAACACCATATTGGCTGGTCCGTGGGCGCAGTGGGCAGTGACCCTGCCTTCTGCTCCGGGAGTCGTGGGTCTAAATCCTACCTAAGGGATTGCTAATAGCAAGAGCTTTGTCTAGGATCGTAAGTATTTTTATGATATCACTGTCAATACAGATAAATAAGACGCATGTGTATTAGGTATAAACTTATTTTGTATTGTAAACTGGACTACTTAAGACATAGTCCGTGTTTCAACAAAGAAGCAAAAACATTTTTCCATTAATCTTGATCTGTCTAAGTAATACATCCGTTCCCTTTACTTTAAAAGGTTTCAATAAGATGGGAACCTAATATAAATTGTTTTAACGGGAATGTAAAAGGTTTCGAGTGAGGCGATATTTCACTGTGAATAGTTTAAAGTTATCCGTTTGTGGAATAAACTTTAAAGTTGTATCTTACTAAGCAGGTTTCCTATGGCAATGATATATGAATTCTAAAATATGTGACCCTCTTATAGAACTAATTTTTAGTTGATTGATGAATGTTTTTGAACTAAAACTTCTTAATGCACGCTTGACAGGAGCATTACTATAAGATGTATATAATGATAAAAAGATGTCTTTATTTTATCCTTATTTTTTCAAAGCATTCATTGCAAAGACGTGAAAGTGTCGGATATCCATATTATTTTAAGTACATAAAGTTGATATTAATAACTTATTCCATTACTCATACATGACAATTAAAACATTAATAAGTAATAGTCTAAATGTGCAACTAATTAAAGTTATACATGATATTTCCTGTTTTTTTTTTTTTTTTGTTTTAGTTATATCAAACCAGACCTTTTATAAATTTTATCGGTAATCTATCAAATTTTCGTATGCATGTCACACGTCGTTGTTTTATAATCAAAACATTACATATTTGTAGTAAAAAAATATAACAAAAAAACGGTAACGACAGCATATAACATATAATATATACTAGGTACTAGCGGACTGGGTAGACGTCGTCTTACCCGATTTAAGGTCAGAGGTAAGGTCTAGTACTAACGCCATCTGTTGGAATTAGTCCGTAGAAATTTGCGGATATTCGCGTAAATAAGACGCAATCCTTCCTTTACGCATCACAAGGTTACTTCTAGTGCAGTTGTTAATGTTGTGATATCACCAATTCTTTTTGTTCTGCCGGAGCCAGACACAGTTTCATTTGAATCATATAACACACTACAAAGTTTGTGTAGCTGCGCAAAGTTTTGTAAATCTCTGTAGTCTTCCAGGACAAAAATGTACAAACACTTTTAGCCATATGTGGCTCCGTCATTAGGATTAGAACTTAATACTAACAACTTAAACTTTTTCTAGAACCTTTCTAATCTAAAGCTGGAACCGCTGAAATCTGCGCCCCTGCGCTAGCTCTTGCCACTCACCAGTCTGGAGATTTCGACAAATTCGCCCAATAAAAAAACCTGCAATTTCTAAAATATTTGTTTAGTTGTATGAAACAATTAAAACTCAGTAGAGATCTTGCTAACAAAAAACAACAAAATATTGCGAAGACGAATTTCACCTGCTTACTAAATTTATCTATACCAACTCCCTATTTCGCCCCCTTGAGAATAACATTTTCAAAAATCCTTTTTTGCATATATCTACGTAAAAGCAAGTAGCTGCGCCAAAAAAAAAACTTTTCAAAATTCAACCCATTAAGTGGTTTGAAGTGAGTGTTAGTAGGTCTGTCAGTCAGGGAAACCCTTTTATATATATATATAGATATAGGTTTCAACACATGTTGCACGTCATCAATGTCGGAGGACTAAAAGCTATGTGATTTCGTAATTTTCAACATAAATTTATAACTATTTAAAAACCTGAATATAGATAGTAGCATTTTTAAGTTTTAGGTAATTATAATTTTTTTTTCACAGACAAAGCCGCAGTTAAGCACTAGTAGCGGCACTCAATTCTAAACGAAACAAGTGTACTAGGTGATAATTGTAGGTCCAATTACAGTACAAATGCTCAGCCACCTCCGAGTGTCAACCCGTTGAACTGGTGTGGCGACGTTTACATTCACACCTGAGGCGGTGAATTATTGAATCATACTGTTGACATTTAACTGCGTTTAAGAATATAAGTTAGTCCTTGACTGATTTCAGCTTTGATTTTTTATTATATTACAATGGGCGAACGAGCTTGGTTGGAGGTTCTTCACCTAAATGACGAACAATGCCATGGACATCTACGTTGCCAGGAGGTTCGCAGATGCGTTCCCGGCCTTTAAAGACGGGTTTAAGCTACCGGGAAGTCTCAAAAACTGAACGGAACGCGACAACCATCACTTCACGTCGATCTTATGGACGCGCCGGCCTACTTCAACTGCAGACCAAAACGACGGCAAGTTCTACCTCTAGTTAAATATAATGAAGTGGATGGAAATGACACAGAACATTTCTAATTTTAACGTATCTATGAACATTATTTAATATTTATTTACTCATCGGACTTTCCTAAATTATCTCTAAAAAGTATCCCTAGAGTATACTGAGGTGGTGCCTCGGGTATAATTTGAGGTACGATCATATATCTTCTGAAGGCTTCGTCTATAGTCTTGTCATCTAGAGTTAAGTCTCCCTTGGTCCAGACAACCAATGATGCTAAGCAAATTAGAATAAAATTTGTCATACTTGCAACGTTCTTCGAACTAAAATCATTACAAAAGTTTCTTTTACGACCACGCATATTTGCTTATAAGTTACCTTGTTAACTTCTGCACGGGTAGTATTTATTAAAGTAACAATTCACGAACATCTGTCAGAAAGTCTAACAGTTAGAAGACGAAACTTGATAACACGATTACTAAATTAAAATAGCAAAGAGCTGATTAATGTGTGCACATATAAGTAGCTCTAGGAGTTGATAAAGTGATGAGACGAAAAGAATGTTACATGTCGAAGGACCAATTATCTAATACAATAGTAGAATTCTACTGGTCACAGAAAACAAAAGACTAGCTAAAACTGGTTATTTATAGGTCGATATCGTCGTTCGTCGTAATTATTATTTATTATATATTCTAGCTTAGATGTAACTTGATTTTCTTTTATAATGGGGATGACGTCAGGCACTAGTCGGTCATGTTGTCACCCCACAGCCACACCCTCTGCAATTTAAGCGGAACCTGGTACTAGACCGGAATAACGCTAGATAGAAGAAGGGAAAATATATATCCATCGTATATATCTATCGTCGTAACACGGTAAAGAGAATATTAAACATATCTTACACTAAGTGTCCCCGCGACTTTGTCCGCGTAAAAGTAGGTGTAAGAATTTGGCGTGATGATATATACATATAGCCTTCCTCGATAAATGGGCTATCTAACATTGAAATAATTTTTCAAATTGAACCAGTAGTTTCTGAGATTAACGCGTTCAAGTAAACAAACAAACTCTTCAGATTTGTATATTAGTATAGACTATCTATAAATTTATATGTAAGGCAAAAACTTTCGGTACCGGGGCCATTGCTTTGTTACGTGTGAATTAACTCTTAAGTACATGAGTGTCATGTGATAAAAAGATATCAAGTCACTACCCATCTATTGATGAGTCTCGGGACCACACATAAGAAAAATTTAGTTTTTTTTGATTTAATATTTCGGGCACAGTTTAAATTAATCGAAGGCTTGCTTGTAAATATTTTTTTTAGGATTCAAAATTTAATAAGTAAAAGAATCGAAATGAATATTGAAATATACTTACGTCTTTAACCCGTCGGTAAATCTTATGCAATATGCAATTTCGTTTAAATTTAGGATTAGTATGTATATAACATTTTTAAATTATTAAAAAAGGCCACGTACCGTTAGTCGCTTTTAGTTTCTGTATATGTTTATCACTAGGTATTGAAGACACTTTGGTGATAGATTTATTTATCATCGTTTGTTAATTAAAAGATAAATTCTCCTAAGGGTGGGTTAGATATTGAATTTGAAAGAAATTAGTTTAATTAGCAGGAAAAAAAATGGATAAAATAATTTCGATTTTCAAATGTCAAGGTTACTCTAATAATGTCAAATTTTGAAATAATGTCAAGTACTAATAACTTGGACTGCATAAAAAAAAATGTCAATTTTACAAGTAATGTCAAATAATCAATATTACATAGTACACAAGTTACATAACGTCCCCGACGGCGGCAGGTACCCGCGGAGTAGACTCTCGATTGAAAGCCCCAGTAGGGGCTTCGCGAACGGCTGAGCTTTGGCTCGCCTCAAACCCTCCGCCCCTTGACGCTGAGAAGGTCACTCGGGCCAACAGCATTATACATTGAGAAAAAATATCCTTACTTATTGACTTAGGCCCTTAAGACTAATAAGGACAAAGTGCAACCAAATACTCGCTTAATTTATTACACTTATAATATGAAAAAGATAATAAATGAGTAAAAGCTTTAAGGTGTATTTTTTTTAAGCAATTTTAACTAATTATTTCTGTTCAGATGTTATTATTACCATTATTTCTTAAGTTACTATCTGTAATTTTATCAGTTATTTTTACTTTTTATCTTTTATGCAATGCGTGTGGACTCCAGATGCCTATTAATTATTTAAATGATTATTTATTTATTATTATTATGTTAATTCGCAATATCTTAAAGTCGCCGTGAACGAGCCCTTACATAATAGCCTCAAGATAACATTTTTGTGTAATTTTAGTGTCATGGCGTAACTGCGAGTAGAGGCTGTACTATTCAAAATATATTTTATTTTCATAAACTGGCCCAATAAGTTAACCGGTATGTTTGAAACGTCCCTAAAGCCGTAAAAGTGCAATTTGCAAGACATATCTTGTCTTGTATCAGGTATTTTTGAAATTAGCTACTGCCTCTGACGTATCCGTACCGATACGATCTACAGACCTTCAACAAAAGAGCAAAGTCATTTTTCATAGGCCAGAAGACACAGGTATGTATTTATGCCTCTGGTAATGTTATTGTCAGACAAACCACCTACCTTAATGCCCCTTATAAGATACTAGTTGTTACCCGCGTTTTCGCCCGCGTTAAATTAAGTAAAAATGTTTAACGCGATATAGCCTATGGCCCTTCTCGATAAATGGGCTATCTAACACAGTAAGAATTTTTCAAATCTGACCAGTAGTTTCTGAGATTAGCGCGTTCAAGCAAACAAATAAACTCGCTTTATCTATTGCTATAAATGATAAATAATTCATAATATTATGTAACGTACTTTGCAGAGGTTTGTACTAATTAAATTTTTGCCAAAATGCAATAGAGACAACTGGCGAATAGAGTTTATTTTCTCACTCCTAGAAAAGAGTGGAGACCGTGGCTGGTATGATATTAATAGGGTATTATATGACTAGACTATATTAAATATACTAGCGTTTCCCAAACTTTTTTTCAAGGCCCAGTTATTTTTACATCTTTTCTGCGAGACCCACATTTTTTTTATTTTGATAAATTGTTATCACTTGATTTTTCTTCTATTCTTTCATAACTTTCATTTTTTCAGAGGAAACTGAATTTATCTTCAAAATATTAGATTTTCGCGAGCATTTCTTGCGGCCCGGCAGTTTACTCACCGTGACCCGGTGCCGAGACCCATTATTTGGGAAACGCTGTAATATACGAGTAAAATATACTCACGGTTGACTGCGAACATTTTCTAGCTTCAATTGTATGGAATCTTCAAACACTTTAAAATAAAATAAAAACAATATAAGTATATAATAGATTTAAATAAAATATAAATAACTTTGTTTTATTATAAAATATTTTTAAAGTCTTATTTTATGACTTATTATAGTCTAAACTTTAATTTTGTGTATTATTTAAAAAGTTCCACTTGATTTTCCTTGACAGTTCGCGTGAAATCTGTAACAAGAGAAATATATGTAAATTTTAATTATTTTCCTATTATATATATAATATTAAATATTAACATATATATTAACACACATTCTTAATTATAGGCCTACATATTATGCATAAGTGCTAAATACCAAATTCAACAAAAGAACCGACTTCAAATTGTTAGAATTGCACCAAATTGAAATGGAACACGGCAAGCACCAGCTTTCAAATAAAAAAGAATCATCAAAATAGGTTCACGTAGTCAAAAGTTC
>JANCMC010021804.1:30483-56952 GCA_024363005.1 Charaxes varanes
ATTGAAATGGAACACGGCAAGCACCAGCTTTCAAATAAAAAAGAATCATCAAAATAGGTTCACGTAGTCAAAAGTTCAGCGGTAACAAAAAAATACAGTGGAATTGAGAACCTCCTCCTTTTGTGAAGAATTTAAAAGTGTCACTAACACTTTGATTCCTAATATTAACACAATAAATAATATGTTTTAAAAAAATTCATGTAATAATTCTTTATCAACGGACAAAACAAATTCTTATGAAATGTTTAGAGGTAATTAGTGTATGCGTTTATATTAAAGTGTTTAGCCCTTGACGAAGGTTTACATGGGTGTTGTGTGACGATGTAGATATGACGCTTAAGTTACTGATATGATATTTATAACACGCGATGGCCCTGATTGTTTCTTTTTTTAAATTATTATTAAGATATACTGGTACAAAAAATTTACTTCATATCCAAAAAATCTCTTAAGTTAAGATAAAATTACGAATGACATTTACAGTTCAGTTTAATTTTTTAAGTTTTTTTAGAAATACAAACCTTTTTTGGATATAAATGAATTCACCGTATAAAGCAAGAACACTTCTAATGTCTGTGTAACTGTAATATAAACATTGTCCGTAGAAACATTGTTGTTTTTTCAAGAATCATGATTGATTTTTATCGTCCGTCGTAATTTTCATATAAGCAAACGCGTACATTTTAACCACAGCACGAAATGTCCACTTTCAGACACGACAGTATAATCACAGTTTACATTTAATTAATACAAATGCAACAATACTTTAAGCTAGTATCAAAAACGATTAAAAAGAAGTCAAATACATATTAGTTTTTATTTGATATAATGACATTTCGTGCTACAAATATTCAATTTACCCTCATTTTTAATACGTCAAGTTATTCGAATGCACTGCAGACACTACACAAAAGACCGCATCGCCAAAAATATATATTTAATTTGTAGGTTACATAAGTTTACAACATAAAATATCTAACTGACTTTTAGCAGGAATATTTGTTTATTTTTCTGTTTTTCGAGACATAGTTTTTTATTATGCATACTTGTTTATTAGGGTACTGTAGTAGTACAAGGAACCCTTATAATTTCGCTCTGTCCGTCCATCCGACTGTCTATCCATAAGATGCCTCCCCTCCTCCCGCCAATAGCATTTTCAAACTATTAGACGTAGAGACTTGAAATTTTCCATGTTAATAGAACATGTTAAAAGCTCATCAAGAAAATTATTCTGAACGTATAGCGTATCAGATACGGAACCCTTCTATATAAACGTGTATTGTCACGCTTTTGGCCATTTTTACATAACATAATTTTTAAAGTAATTACATCACCAGTGTATCATAAAGTTGAAACATTTAGATTTTTCCGCATTAAGGTCACAATTTTACCTTCTAAGATATAAGAGATGAGCTATAGCATTTGTAGGAATAATGTATGGTCGTGTACAAGTATGGTGATTTTGACACAATTCCTCGAATGGTAATTAATAATTATTTTCTGTTTATTACTCCTTAGCAGGTCGCGGCCTAATTAGTGGTCGGCATTTGAGTCGATCTCTAAGTTAAGTTGCTCTGGCTGCGACCGGGTGATAGATGGGTGACCCATTCTAGCACTGGTTTATATTTGATATCCGTTAACTGCACAGCTTTTAAAATCAACAATACGACTATCGGTGTATTATTTTACAGTGCTATAACGGTGAAGTGCTATAGTTCAAATCGACACATAACTTCTTTGTATTTTTTGGCAGTCGTTATTTTTGAACGAGTAACGTTCGAGTGTTCGACTGGTGATGATAGAAAGTTTATGTTTCTGAACGAATAGATAGTAGATAAAAACATGGTTCTAGGACATCGGGAAGTGCCCTGTAGGTTTTGATTCTTGATGATTTTGATTTGTTTTGATGAATAGGGAATCCGGCATAAATGGTCATATCTTTTAATTGCGTATATTTAGAGAGTTGATATTTTCACAGCTTTAAGGGATTACAGACCTCAGTATTAAGTATTAATTTCAACTTTGTACCTATTCGTGTTTCTGAGAAAAAGGGTAAAGGGTCAGTCAGACAAACGAATAGGGAATCCGGCATAAATGGTCATATCTTTTAATTGCGTATATTTATTCAAAGGATTCGACTGAGCTCTTCTCAGTCCACCAAAGCGATTTTTGCTTTACAAGATTTTTCTAGTTCTCATGGTATACACCTTTGCATTGCATGCATTTTGATGTCGCTTTAGGACATCTTTATAACGCTTTTGCTACCTAGTCAGGGGAGAGTAGAGAACTCCTAAGCCCCCCTGGCTTACGCTTTCCGGCCCTCAATTGTGAGTAAAACATTGATTTAGAAAATGTCAAGACTTTGCTTCGACTATAGGCGGTGTGGCTGTGAGACGAATTAAGATGCCTTCTGATGTCATCTCCAGAAACTCCGCAATATCTACATTCTCCCGACTTCATCACTCAGTGAGTTAATCTGGGCCTATTGCTTTACATGCCTTCGGAGACACAGAGGAGGTCGGATATTTAAAAACCAGTGTTAAAATGGGCCAGTGTTAAAGTAGCGATCGAGTCAAATGCCGGCCACTGTTTAAGCTACGTCCTCCTACTTGAATTTTTATAATTGATATGTTAATACGAGGCAGAGTTGTTGGTGGCAGTTCAATTTAAGACGTACTGTGTAAGTGCAGTTCTGGTACAATTCTTCTCAAAAGAAATATAATATCGGAATGTACTTATCTACGTACATATGTACGTATATAACACTTTAAAAATCATTTTTGGGAACAATATCAGCTTCTTCAACGTAGACTGGCCCTGCTCGTTCCTATTGTTTTTTTTTAAATTACTATCTATGTCTCCAGACTGCGTCCGCGTAAATTTACGCTTGCAAGAACCCTTACTTAAACCTCCCTAATCCGGTCCTAATGAAAAATCCGTTCTTCGCGAATGTCTACTATTTATATATTCTAGTCGTGCAATTGTTTGCATATTTAATAAGCATATGAATACGTAAAATAAACAATTTTAATACCATTTTACGAAAATTGCGCGGACGGAGAAGTGTTAAATTTGTCATAATTATGCCAAAACATGGCATCATGACTGTTGCCACAGATTAAATTATAGCATGTACTTAGAATTACGTGTTCGTATTTTAAAAATGGTTAATTTTTTCTAAACATCAGAGCAAGGACCGCGATTTTGTCGCCAAGGAGTTTTATGTTCCTATTAATTTGTCATCCTCCCATCTAAAATATACTATGTGTATATAAATATATACTATATGTATTAAAAAGACAAAGAATGTAACTGAATGGTACATAAAAGAAAATCATTAGCTTTTGCACGAATCATAATGTGAAATATCAGAGAGTATTAAAGGAGTGAAAATTTAATTTTACTCCTTTTTAAATGAGTCACGTACTTTTGGATTTTCCAAATTATTATTTTTTTGGCTATTTTATATTACAGTCTCATTCGAACAAACAGAGAGATCCTTTCTATATATAAGTCGGTTGAAAATAGTTAAACAAACGTGCGTACTGAAAATGTATGAACACAGTTGACGTCCATATGTAACATAATAGCGGCCAACGAGTTTCTTGCTGATTCTTCTCGGGGCTCGACTCTTCCGGATCAGTGGTAGCTTTTAAAATGTTTGAGGATTCAAAAGAGCTTGTTAAAGTCTACTTGAATAAAATATCATTCGAATTTGTATTTATTTGTGAAACAGTAATATTAAGTTGTGGTCATCATTAGTCATTCCGTAATACTACAAGGAACCCTTATAATTTCGCTCCGTCCTTCCGTCCGTCTGTCAGCTCGTAAGGGTCCCGTAGCATTTCCAAACTATTAGACGTAGAGACTTGAAATTTTCCAAGTTGATAGAGCACGCTTAAAACTCATTAGGAACATTATTCTGAACGAAATCGGACAATAAATTTTAAAGCTATTTAACAATACTTTTATAGCGTATCAAATGCAGAACCCTTCTATATAAGCGTGTCTTGATATTATTAGTTTGATAGGGGGATTTTATATTAGTTTAAAATGTTTTTGTCAAGTTGATATAAGTAACGATGGAAATATTTATATGTTGACAAGCTGCGCCCCGCGACTCCGTCCGCGTGGTCCACCCTTAACATTTAGGGGGATGAAAAATAGATGTTGACCGATTCTCAACCCTAGCCAATTTGCACGCAAAATTTCATGAAAATCGGTCGAGCCGTTTCGGAGGAGTTTTGCAACGCACCCCGTGACACGAGAATTTTATATATTAGAAAAGTATTTTTTTGACGCGATAACCTCTTATAAATCGATGAACGCCGGCTGTACGCACGAAAAAGCATGACTGATTATCACGTTCCGCCCGAGTCGAGTGTGAGAGCGCGGAACAAGCGATAGAGAGGCATGATCGGCCTAAGCGTTAGGCTTTTATTACGTAAAATTATCGCTCGTAAACCGACTTTACATGCAAACAATTTTTTTTTATATTACGGGGAGAAAAAGGGCAGGCGGTTCACTTAAGTGCCTACCGACGCCCATGGACATATGTACCACCCATAATGCCTGTGTTATAAGTAACAGCGCCTGTTAAACATAGATATTTTTTAGATTAGAACCGGGAATTGAAACCACAATCCCGTAGCGGAATGCAGGGTCCACTGCCAACAGGCCATACATGTATCTTTTTTAATTTTTTTTTATTAGTCTATTCTGTCACTCTGCTGGGCAAAGGCCTCCCCCTTCTCCAACCACACCTTTCTTTCCTGACCGGTTTGAATCATTTCTCTATATGTCAATCATATACCTAGTATCTTAAAAAACCTAGGTATACAAAACAATATTGACATATATCAGTTATTGTTATTATTGTAAAATAACTGAATGGAATAATTTTTGGAGGAGGTCGAGGCCTAGTCAGTGGTCGGCATTTGAATCGATCGCTAAGTTAAGTTACTCTGGCTGCGACCGGGTGATAGATGGGTGACCCATTCTAGCACTGGTTTATGTTTGATATCCGACCTCCTCCGTGTTTCGGAAGGCACGAGCCAGAGTTCATTTTGCCCGAGAACATGATAATTAGACTCACGAGCAGTGGAGTAGAGTTTTATGGACTGATGAATGTAGAGTGGCTCTAAAAGCTCCAGATGGCCGTGGACGTGTATGGAGAAGGCGCGGAGAGAGGTTTCTGGCCATAACCACCAAACGAATAGTCAATTTCCACGGGGGATCTGTTCTGTTATGGTTTGAGAGGGGTTAAGTTCAAACGCACGTACAGAGTTAGTTGTGATAAAAGGTAGTCTTTTAGCCAATCGATACGTCGATCAGATCCTTTAAGACCATATTGTACCATATGCAGGGTTCATCGGAAGTGAAAATTTCTTGCTAATGCAAGATAACGCAAGACCACACAAAGCATGTTGCGTGAGTAATTACCTTTCGGAGGTAGGAATTCAAAAGTTGGAGGGGCCCGCGCAAAGCCCAGATGTGAATCCAATAGAACATGTCTGGGACATACTTAAAAAAGGTATCAGGTATAATAGTTTGGAAATGTTAGGGGGGGGGGGACCTTACGGGCAGATGGACGGATGGACGGACGGACAAAGCGAAATAATAAGCTTGGAGTTGAGTCGCTCCAGCTTTGTACTTTATAGTTACCTTGGAAATGTAACAAATATATTTTTTCTTAGAAATATATTTTTTTAAAGTGGCTTGAGAGTTTCTTGCTGATTCTTCTCGTGACTGGACTTTTCCGAATCGGTGGTAGCGTATAAAATATTTGAAGATTCAATAAAGCTTCGAAAGTTTATTTGAAAATGAGGAAAATATATTTTAATTTAATTATCTTTACATTTTATAAGTGTTTAAGCCTAGTTTTCTGTCCGCTTAAGAATAAGCGTATATAACGAAGGTGTATAACTACCCAAAATGGACCTTTTTTGAAGTGTAATATGTAGACTTTTATCTTCTATAACATAAATATAGACATCAACCTTCTCCATGAATCGCTCTGTTTATTGGTGCGAGATATAAACCAGAAAAATCCCTGTACAACCTACTAAAAGAACTTGGTTTGTCAAGAACTGTCATAAGTTCGTTATGAGAAAGGACATCTAAAACCGCACTAGTAAGATCATACTAGATTTGAATAGGCAGGGGAGAGAACACTGGCATTAAATGTAAGTTTTATTGGCCACTTTAAAGAGTACTTTTAAAACTAAACCACAGACACTCCCCAAGTTTCATCATCTGAAACGCGATGGACCTGACAACTGCAAACTGTATTCATGGAATGCTAAGAAATTTGTCTCTGAAATTCATACTTATTGGCGTTTAAGGCATTCATCCTAGAATTTATTTTCTGGTTAACAACGATTACCTATTGTTTTAGCTTCTCGTTGGATTACTATTCATAATAATCGGTGGCTTGGATCTCGATAAAGACGAAGACCAGCCCTCGGCCGTCGTCCTAAATGATGTTATAACCATTTTCATATTTGTCATATCAGTTAAATTTCATCTTTTAAAATCACAATATGTGCAATATGTGTAAAAAAAATATTACGCCTTTTAAAAACGACTATAACTTTAAGAGTCTACTAACACGACTAGCTTTATCAGTAAATGTCAATTAAAACAATTCTTAATATGTCCTTACCAAATACCACTGCTCCTTAAACAGCGGGTCTGGAAAAAAAGGAGATGGTGCGATAGCCCGATGCCGAGTTCGATGCGAGGACAATCTCCTGGACAGTTGGGTCAGCAGCGAGTCCTGCTGGTAAGGATTGTAGTCGCGTTTGACTCGTCTCTTTTCGCGTTGTTGCTCGAACCATTTCACCTGAGGACAAAAGAAATATTGTACGTTAATAAGCTATCAATATAAACAATTACAAAATACCTATAAAAAATAACCCTACCGTGCATTTTTGTATAATTTGTTCATAGTGGGCTTGACTGAGGTTATTATGGGACAGGACCAAATATTTTCTTTCTTGTTTGTAAATTTTCAGTAATAATGTATAAAAGGCATAGGACGATAGGCCAAGTGAATGGGACCCAAAAGGTTAGTTAGTTCCTCTTTTTATGTATTTAAAAACTAAATATCGAAAACGTTTTTTTTTTATTATAAGAAAACCATACTATAGAAATCTGAAACTTAGAGAATCTTACTAGTACCAACGCTAAAAAGATGAAATAAATATCCTTCTGAGGCCAATTGACTTAGCTTATCGCCCTAAGGCCTTTATGTAACATTACTTTTCAATCAACATTTTATTCTTTGGTTGCTATAGTAGATGTTATTGATTGATAACTATTACAACCAGGCAAGCCAGGTTTTTATATTTGATAGCACCTATACTGTAGTATCCACTGGTACTACGTAAATATTATTAAATATTTACTGTAATTATAACTCACTAAATGGACGATATTGACGCATCGTTGTTACCCAGTCAACGGTCTTAACACAAGTGCTTCGTTTACCCGATTGTCTCTGTATTTATATTCCTATAAACAACTACCCTCCTGTATGTAAACACTACATATACTACTGTCCATAGCTGCTTACGACTCATGCCGGTAATTGCATCTTATACAGAAAATAATCCCTTTTGTAAATGTCCCTATTCTGACCGCCGTTTCCATAGAAAATCAGCAACGGAAGGCGACAGGGAGAAATAGCAGGATCCTATTTACATAAGAATGGCCGCGTTTGACCGAGTCTTTGCTTTTTCAAGTTCTTTAAACGAAGCCGCGTATTTTCTAACTACCCACGGAAACTTTTCAAGGAAATTCAGCTATTGAAATTTGTTATTGAAGAAGAATTTTTCTTTAGTTGTGAGTTTTAAATACCCTTAATAAATCTTTTTAATACATTATCAAATAATTATCCTTACGTATAATTTCATCATATTATATCAGTACCAGTGACCCGCTCCGACTTTGCAATGGTATTTACATAATCGAAATATATGAATATTATATACGGATCTCTAACACTTTCCTTAATGTTCTATCGCCTATATTCATCAAAGATAATGTAGGATACGAATGGGTAAAATTTTTTTTCATATCGTTCCAGTAGTTTTAAAAGCCACTATACAATGCAAACAAACAATCAACTCTTTCCTTTTATCTTGATATTTTACCATTTATTAATTACTAGCTGTGCTCGCGACTTTAGCGTGATGATATATAGCCTATAGCTTTCCGCGATAAATAGGCTATTTAACACAGACAGAATTTTTCAAATCGAACCAGTAGTTACTGAGATTAACGCGTTCAAGCAAACACAAAACTCTTCAACTTCATATATTAGTACAGAAGTATGGATTGCCAAAAAAATGTTTGAATCAAAAATTTGAATATGTTCAATTGTTAAAACGCCAACTTCGGGCAGGAGATCGTCTTCCTGATTCGCTAGTTTCTTTATATAAATTTAATTTATTGTTGTACCAATGTTAATTCGTTGAAAAATTTCAATTTCAAATTATGTAGGAAAACAAACAGAAAGGGGTAGCAAACTTGTAATTATACGGGTGTACGTCGCTGCAACCGCATATGAACGTCCGAGCCAAAGACACTGTTTGTCTTGGTTCCATAATTCAATAAAAACTCTACCGCACGCTCGGTTTTGCCGCCGTTCACCATATAGAAAACATTTGCTTTCGGGACAATATTTTATTTCTCCTTTTTCTTAGCATCATTCCAGTCTAATAGCAGTATCCCCTTAAATTGCAAAGAATGTAGTTGTAAGGCGAGTTAAGATGACCGAATGTCTCTCCGGAACTCCCACAATCCCTGCGACGACTAACGTCATCCAGTGACAAGTTTAATCGGGTCAAATGAGTTTAATCGGGATCCACTATTTTACGTGCCTCCCCAAACACGGAATATTTATTTATAGTCTCAAAACATGCACGCTATTTTTTGATTTAATAACCTACAGTTATAGTCCGTATACCCAATAAGGATAGCAGACAGAAACCTGTGTGGTTCTTGGTTTAATTGTAGATCTCACTAAACTTAAGTCGTATCCTCACCTAGCATGACCTATAAACTTACTTGGCGTACCTACTACTACGAAAATTCGAATTTTTTTTAAAGGATAAAGCAGGGTTTTGTTATCACGAAAAAGAGTGTATAAAAAAAATTATTTGAAAAGAACTTAAAGTACATATATTAAGTCTTAATTGTATGAAATAATTCCATACAGAAACTTTATTCTGTAACCGAAGCCAACCTAGTATAGTAATTATTTATGTTATGCTACTTCAAAGAGGTAATCAAATCTTTTTACTTACAATATTATATCAAGTAAGATACTTGTTTACCGTGAAACGTCATTACGCGTGACAACCGTAAAAAAAGATATATATTTATATTACATACACGTACATACATAAGTTTTAAGTAATATATTAGACATTTACAGACAATTTCTTTCACTGTGTACAGAAAGTTTAAGGGAACAAAAAAAAGCCGGGAAAGTCTCAAGAAATAGCGCAAGCTTGGTCAACGTATTTCGGGCCCTCAAGTTATACAGTTTGTTACCTACACACAGAGCGTAACATGACGTGGATGAAAAATTAAATCCTTGCATAAAATAGTGAATTGGAATTTGTTTTTATTGTATTCCTAGCTGTTTCTCGTGACATCTAGCTTTTTAATGTATGTCACTGGCAAAGTTATTTGGTGGTACCATTGAATAAACCTTTTACCTACTTTTATAGTGTTTAAATATGGTACATCGGACTCAAGTTGACCGAAGTAAAGAAAACATGTTCAGATGGGGATTTACGAAAGGTACCAATCTGCAATCTGCTTTCTCGATAAATGATCTATCTAACACTGAAAGAATTTTTCAAATCGGATCTCAACTTCCTGAGATTAGCACGTTCAAACAAACAAACAAACAAACAATCTCTTTAGCTTTATATATTAGTATAGACTACACTAATATATAATAATAATAATTAATAATAAATCTCTATTTACAGGCATCTGGGGCCCAGACATATTACATTTTATAATATACATATAACAAAAAAAAATACAACAAGATTAAAAATAATTGATAAAATAATAAATTTATATAAAGCTGAAGAGTTGGTTTGTTTGTGTGCTTGAACGCGCTTATCTTAGAAACTACTGGTGCGATTTGAAAAATTATTTCCTTGTTAGATAGTCCATTAATCAGAGGACGGTTTTAGGCTATATATTCAAGCTAAAATTTAATCTATTATATTTTTTTTATCTAATTTTACGCGACCAAACTCGCGGACACAAAATAACAACAGTAACAACGTCAGTTCAGACATAAAACAACATCACATCTTAAAACCCAAATATTTAATTTTAATCGCACAATAATTTCAGCGCAATTAAACACTTCTTTTTCTTCATTATATTTAATCAATCTTATTACGAAAGTTTTATCCGTTACGACTATCCTTGATCCCTTAATTTCTTTACTCCTTGATTACTTTTACATTATTTTTCTGCTCATCGCTTATCTATATATTTGCTCTACCGGAAAGTCTTTATCGGTTTTTTTTCAAACACTAAGTAAGGTTGGCCATCCTTCAGGCAATTCATGAAGGTAATCCCAAAAAACCTATTGGTCCTTTGAGCCAAAACATATATCGAGCCATTTTCTAATTTTTTTTAAATTGCTGAAGTGTTGCTCTTCAAGCGAATGTGTCCCATTGATGCGAAAAGTTGCCAAATGGACGGGGCAAGGGCTGGAGAGTACGACGGGGGCGACCATATGTTCCATCCATGTCCTTTCAACGCTTCCTCGACCGGTTTTGTTTAATGGGACGTATTTAATTATCGTGCTGTAAAATCACTTCACAGTTTCTTCGGCCTCATTTTGTCTAAAAATAATTAATTACTTACGTAAAAAAAAACCGCTTCGCTGTAATTACGTAATTAAAGCTGACAGCGTAAGGGAAAATTTGTAATGGCGTTGGTACGCCATTTTCGTATGTACCATACACGCGTGACGTGTACTCAACCTTATATGCGATACCGCGACTTTGCCTTCCTATTTCCTTACGTTTTTTAACTTAAAATCTTTCACCGCTGGGTATATATTAAACCTATTTCTTTGTACAAGTTTGTATTTCTTGAGGAGTTTTGTGTGTGTTTGAGTGTTTGTCGTAGCTAAGGTAATCGGCATTTGAGTCGATCGCTAGGTTAAGCAGTTCTCACCGCGATCAGGTGGTAGATGGGTGACCCATTCAAACACTGGTTTTCAAACATCCGACCTCCTTCGTGTTTTGGAAGGCACATAAAGCAGTGGCTCCTGATTAATGTCACTGAGTGATATTCGTCGTGAGATTGTGGGGGTTCCGAGGATGACCTGCTGCCTGCTCGTTTGCCCCCTTGTAACATAAAAAAAAAGTATAGTAGGGATAAAGTTTTATTACAAAAATGATATTAGGTGGTGATAAAACAAGGAGTAATATGTGTATACATATACATTTAAAAGCGAAAGATCACCTAATACAAAATCTCGAAAACGACGGGACGTACAAAGATGAGATTCAGGCAGCGAGGTAGTTTTAAGTTAGTAGTCTTCCGCTAAAAACGGATTTTGCGACCGGATGAAGGAGGCCTTAAGGACCTCGAAGCTGTTATCTGTCTTATATACCGTAATCATAACAAAAAACATTTTAAGAGTTTTCGGCTGTCTGTTTTATTTTACGGGGATTCTCCGAAACGGCAAAACCGATTTTGATAGATTTTCAGAAACAGATAGCTAATTTTATAGGGGCAGACGAGCAGGCAGCAGGCACCGAAGCGCCTACCGGCGCCCATGGACATCTGCACGACCAGAAGGCCAGCAGAAATTATTTCCTATAAGTATTATTCAAATCAAATACCAGTTTATGATGATATCGGTGTTTACTTTTTCGTAATAATACTTTACGTGTAATATTATTACTTACAATTACTATAATGGGTAATCAAATAAAGCTTATTCAAACCTGAAGCCGCCGTTACACAAATGTGCGATTTCAAGGTTACAGCATAAAGTGTAAAAATGGATTTGTATTTCTTCATCTATACATATAAATAAAATTGAAAGGTCTATTTGTAACGTTGAAATTAATTGTTACCAATTGCTTGTGAAAAAACGCAAGCTTATACAGTTTTGTCAGTCTGTCTGTTTGTTCCGGTCAATTTCCGAAACGGCTTTACTGATTCGGACGGGACTTTCACTGGTAGATAGCTGATTTTATAAGGAATAACATAGACTACTTAGTTTTTAGCTAAATAATTAGGGTACCGCACAAAAATGAAAACCCTCAAATTTAACAAAATGTCTGGCGGGCCATTCTCTTTCTTCGCAATGAAGTTTGTCGGACAATCGGAAATGCACTTATTATTCCAGGGCCAATGCTTGGGCATGTGGGAGCACTCTTCAGTACGAAGGCAATGATTAGTGCCGGATAGTACGTAACTGGAAATAAAAAAAAAGTTATTTATAAGAAAAGGGCCCTCCTGTATAGCGTTTCAAAACATGCTTATACAGAAGGACCCCATAGAAGCCTCCCCCGACGGAATAACACTTACTAAAATGCATACAACGACTTAGAGAAAAGACATGTATTTTCGGAAAATGGAATCAAACAGCATTTTAGTCGTAAATAAGTAGTTACGTTGTAATTTGTAATAATTATTGAATATCTTATCATATTTTAGCGCAAATATAACAATGTAACAGTATTTCATTTCTATCCTATTGTTACTATCGTAGGGGGCATATTTCTCTATAAGCAATTATACAGTTTTTTGTAGTTCAGTTTTGCAGTTAAAAATCCCGTCGTCTTAAGCGTTCCATCTTCGTTAGAGTCTAAGATCGTGGGCCTGTCCAGTTTCCTAGCCGTCTCCCAGCCATCGGCCATCGATTCTCCTTTACTGGCTTTGATCACATTCCTCGGATGACCGTAATGTGCATTAGAGTAACCTGCGGAAAACGATTTAATTTAACCTCATTATAATATTCGACAGAGGTGACTAATGATAAAGCTTTGCAGCGAGGTCATGAAGAAGGACCCTGGACGGGTTCGAAACTAGTCGGGCAGCCCCGATATAACATACGCGTGAGTTTAAAGGTCATTTCATAATAAGTTGTAACTCCGTTCACAAAAGTCTAAGTTCTAAAATAACGTAGTCATCAAAAGCGTTAAAGATTTAAGGGGTCGTGGCCAAATGTTGTCATTTTAGTCGATTGCTAGGTTAGATAGCTCTTGCTGCGACCGAGTGATAGATGAGTGGCTAGCACAAATTCTAGCACTGCTTAAATTGTTACTCCGTACTCATCCAGCTTCCCCCCTACCTCCCCAACCCTTTCCCCGATCGTGTCCACTTTCACCCCTGTCTCGTCTATTTTCTTTCCTATTGATTCTATCTCTTCCACGAGGCCCTCTATTTTCTTAACATTCCCGCACAGTGCCCTGCCCGGGGGATATTCGTCGAACCTGCCTAACACATCATAATTTATGAGTCTTTTTATCGCTTCCGTGTTTGTAATTAAATCCCCGATTTTGCCCCCCATATCCAAATTTTTAACTAATTCCTCGGTTTGCCTATCTTTCACTTCCATCTTTTCCCTTAATTCCTTCTCATTTTCAGACCGCAACTGCACCAACCGGAGTTCCAGAGATCGGAGTCGTTCGTCCACCTGGAGGACCGTCCCGTACAGTCCTGTTAGACTGTCCAGGACGGCCTCCTTGATGGACGACTTCAGATTTCCGGATTGCTCCAGTTGGGCCTTTGCGGTCTGAAACAGCCTATGCTTTTACGTCAAGTGATGGTATTATTGTCGCGATTCGTTTGGTTTGTGAGAGTCCTCGATGGTCTAAACGCCTCTTTATAAGTGCGCAACGTAACTGCGAGCCTTCTGGTTGTGGAAATGTCCATGACCGTTGGTAGTCACTTAAGTGATAAATCGCCTGCTCGCTTGCCTCTTGTAATATATAAATAATTGTTATTAAATGATCATCTTATTTGTTTGCCTATTATATACATACTTATATTATAAATGTGAAAATAACTCTGTCTGTTACGTTGTTACGCATAAACCGCTTAAACAATTTTAATAAATTTTAGTATGTAGATAAATTGTACCTTGGAGATAAACATAAGCTACTTTTTTTAGACTAAGGCGAGGATTGAAGCTGGTTATCAAATAAAAACCAATAGTTTTAATATAACTGTGTAATTTTTCATAAGGGTCTTTAGAGTTTTATGAGGAACCACAAAGGAAAGTATCAGAGCAGTAGGTCTGTGCCCAGCAGTGGGAGAAAAAAGGCTGTAGATGGTGATAATGATAGCACATATTTCTCTCGTAGTTGTATATAGATGTTAGGGCAAACATGAAGGTTAAATATGAGTGTATATTTCAAGCATGGCCATAGTCACTTCTGCATTTTTAGACTGCTTCCGGATGTACAGCGACGAAAAATCGCCGTGACTATAAACGATCCTGAATTAATTGCTAGGTTACATAATTTAAATATTTTTAACTCTATTGGCCCCAGATCTCAATAATCTAATAAACAGTTGCTTTAAAGGCTTTAGCTATGGCTAATATTATAATCTAATTTTTCAACCTAACAAATTAGTTTTTCAACATTTAGTGTAAGTTTCAACATTTGTCCTAAGAAATTAGTTTTCAAAATTTAATGTAAGTTTCAACATTTCTCCTACCAAATTAGTTTTTCAACATTCAGTGTTAAAGATGTACATAAAAGTGGCATATAAGGACTGAAACTGTGGAACAAGACTGAGGACTTCTTAATTATCGTTGAACATGGCTCAAATGCAGGATTTAGGGTTGTTAACGAAGCTAGAGAATATGTATTAAATTCAAGCAACGATAGGGGCTATGCTTTCGCTCCCTGTCCCACCAACAACATATGCCCGAGGTATTTAGAACAGGAGACGCCATGTAATTTTCTTATGAAATATGAAACGTTGGCTTTTCCAATGAGAAGTGAAGTTAGAGCGGATTTATTTTCATATGTAGTTTTAAGGAAAGGTGATAGACCATCTGACGACCCTCAATGGCCGAGGATAGTCCGAGCTCCTATAGTCAGATCTGGACATACAATATGCAGGCTTTGTACAGCACAAGGAGAATTGAAGGAGATGATATTTTCAAAAGGCAAGCACGACCAGACCACATACAGATGTGCTAGGTCTAGCAACTGGGGTGATACATTACTTGTCAAATAAATTGTTATTGCAATATTTTGAATTATGAAATATCCAGACTTTTCATTAGAAAATACATTATCAGGAATTATAGCAGGAGTAGATGAAGTAGGAAGATATGAATACCAGGGATCTGTTGGTAAAATAACGTAATTGTACTGTTGTGTCTATATTCTATATACAAAAAAGGGAAAGGCCACTTAATACGAACTCTCGAAAACCGCGGGACGTAGAATAATGAAATTTGGCAAGGAAGTAGTTTATAATTAGTAGGCATCTGCAAATAAAGGATTTTTCAACAGGGTCAGATTAAGGACATCTAAGTCGCGGGAAACAACTATAATAGTATATAAACATATACACTGTATACTATCCTTTGTCACTCTACTCCTCTTAAACCGCTGGACCGATTTGGATAAAGTTTCGTGAATTGTTGCCTTAGGGTTTCGTAGGTAGTTTGAAAAGACAATTGGAACTGGTAGGTGGCACTGCTGTCGGAACATATCTAAATTAGGTACGTTTTTCGCTATACCTCAAAAACTGGGCCTATTTGACTTCCAAGTTTTAATAGCAATAAAATGATATTGTTTAATGTTTTAAGAAGGGTAAATTTACGACAAAAGTTGAAATTATGCATATTTTTATTGCACCGTATATATGCGCAATATTTAAGAATTCATATGACAGTTTTAATAGGGTCTTTCTGTTCTCATTGATGAGACGTATTAATTTAATTACATTGCGGAAGGCGACCAAATAATGCGATAACTGTTAATTAATTAATTAATTACCTGTCCTTGAACGCTCATCATCTGATTTTGTTGCATAATTAGATGCGACATGGACGACTGTTGATTTGATGCCCTGAAAGTAAACAAGTTAACGTTATCTAAATATCTCAAATAGTTACATAGAGTCTAGAGATCACCGGCTGGTCGAAATTCGCCCACAAGCCTTTTTGCGTATCACAACGACATACATAATAAAATATACAATAACATACACCTCACAATGTTACAAAAGAAAAGTCATTTATTATTTTCAAAAGAAATTTAAGAAAATACGTACAGGAGTGTTGTCTAGGATAATTATATTTATACCTGTAGTCACTATGTTTGTTTTTTAACTTAACATTTAAGAAAAATATTGTAAAAGTGAACATTGTTCTTGAGAAATAAAGTTCTTTAAACACGACGACATACATTGTTCTAGTTAGAGAAAAATAAGATTTCACAATTAGTATAACATACGGTTGTCACGATTAACGCTTTGACATCATCCAATACATGTGTGTGTAAATAGTGTAAGTCGTTTGTCATCGGTGTGCGTGTGGTTTATTTTACTAATTTAATCTATTATAATGCGAATTAAAAAAAAAAATTAACATTCGCACACCTTCCCCTATATAAATAAATAAATATATACAGGACTATATGACACACGGACGTCTGTACCTAAGCTAGACAACTTAATGCCTGTGTAACAGACGCCTGTTATATACAAATATTTTTTTTTGTGTATAACAGTATAATATATAAATTCATAGATATAGATAATACACCCAGAATCGATCCAACGACCCCCGGAGCGGAAGGCAAGGTCACTGCCCACTGTGCCAACAGGACAGTCATATATAAACTAATAAGTGAACTAACTATATAAACTAATTGTGCCAAATACTCTTCCGTCTGCGCAATTTTCTTAAAATGGTACCTGAAGTTTTCGCTGCATGTATAGATCAGCAAAAACCAAATCCTTTTTTTTTGTTTCAGTTAATTGTTTATAAATTTTGTAATTTTTGCGAGCGCATCTTCAATTTTCAAAAACTATCTACATGTTCTACCTAAAAAGCAGTCGTTGACTATACTAAAAGTAGTCAAAATCGTTCACAATAGAAACTTATTAAATAACCTCTATTAAGTACACTAATTTAGAAATGGAAAATCCAATTTCGATAAAGAAGGCGGCAAATTAATAACAACGTACCGTTGGGTTTTTATCGCAAAAATGCCGCGCTCGATATAAATGTTTATGGCAGATAGAATACGTACTGTTCAATGTTAAAACTAATACGCTATGGCCTTAAATAATACGGCTTGTTATCAAATATTATATATAGATTTTGCAAGCAAAGAGGATGTTATCAATTTGCGTTTGTATTACACGTTATAAGTATATAACTTCTTTTTTTTCTTTCTTAATCTATGTACTTAAGACTACTATATTTAACACTTTTTTTGTTATCTTTAATCTACTCTGTACACTCTATATTATATTTAAATGTGGAAACTTTATTGGTGTATAAATTATGTCATAAGAATTTTTGTAGGAAATATTACACAGTTGGTTTCCCTAATAAAATAAAAATAATTTCGCTCGAATGGAATTTGATGATTTTTTTTGTCTTCTATACAAAGAGTAACAGGACACTTGGCTCTACGATGTGACGACAGCTGGAGTAAGACATTGACTGCTCTGTGGTCGAGGCTAGGAAAGGGGAGCATTGGTGGCCAGCAACTAGATGGCTCAACGACATAAAATCTGTCACAGATCGAAACTGGGCCAGATTGGCTCAAGACCGTAAGGAGTGGTATACACAGAGAGACGGCCTATACCCAACAGTGGGAGCGAAAAGCTGCGGATGATGATGACGATGAGCCTCTCTATCATCATCAATCATTACTAAAGAATAATTAATTGAAAAGGTTCTAACTTTTTACGTCAATACAAATAGACATCCAGTGGTATCTATATACATAAAATCCAAAGATCACGTATCAGAAAATGTCGAAAATCGCAGAACGTAGGAGCGTTGAAAATGAAAGTTTTGGAAGGAGGTACTTTACATATATACAATAGTAGACATCCGCTAAGGGATTTTTCGATAGGGCCAGATTAAAGTGGATGTGAGGATGAAGTCGCAAGAAACAGCTAATAAACTAAATTATAAATCAGTTAAGTTAATTATAAATCACTTCATAGTGAATTTTTAGTAACTTCTTTAATTTTATAAATGTACTAACTAACAGAATAATATTAAAGATTAGTCATTAACAAAACTGTTTAGCAAACGAATATAATTCTATACTAATATATAAAGCTGAAGAGTGTGTTTGTTTGTTTACTTGAACGCGATAATCTCAGGAACTACTGGTCCGATTTTAAAAATTCTTTCACTGTTAAATAACCCAGTTATGGAGGAAGTCTATAGGATATTATATCTATATATATCTATGTTATGTTTTCACCTAATTTTACGCGGACGAGCTCGCGGGCACAGCTAGTGTATAGATATCGGGTTTATACTTCGCGTTTTAGTTCCGAGTATTTCTTATCGCTCAATTTCAAATATGATTGCCTTTTTGTGTAGGTAATTCTTAAATCTTTTTAACCAACTTTCAGAACTGTAGGTTTTATATTTAATATGTATTTTCTTGTTCTGTGACGCTCTCATTCGCATGTGGGCTTTTTAACCGCGCGTAAGAAAAAAGCGATCTAATAGAACAAAATATGAACCCAAGTTTGTGTTCACACGAAAGCGCTTTTATAACGGGACCCTTTTTTATCTCGTAAGAAAGAATTTTTGGATTGGGCAAGACCTAGGTGGCCTTAGGACTCTCGCAATTTTACGCGGACAAATTTATTTCTCGCAATTTTGAAGTTGCGGGAAACAGCTTATTATTTATACAATCATAATTATACCTTTGCTGCTGGTGCTGCATTAATTGCTGTTGCTGCAGACGAGCTTGCTGCAACTGAAGTTGCTGCTGTTGCGCCATTCCGCCGCCCACTCCGCCCATCCCGCCCATACCACCCATGTTGAATCCTAGAAATGAATTAATAGTATATGTAATTGATAGAATCAGGCGTTACTTTGCGGAAATCCATGACATGCATGAGAAACTAAACTACTTTGCTTTAGAAGTGGCGGCAATGCTGTCACGTCAAGTGATGGTGTTGTTGTCGCGTTTCGTTCGGTTTGTGAGACTTCCCGGTGGTCTAAACTCGTCATTAAAGGCCGGAAATCTGCTAGCCTTCTGGTCGTGCAGATGTCCATGGGCATCGGTAGGCACTTAGGTGCCCCGTCGTTTGCCCCTTGTAACATAAATTGATACAGATTGTGACTTCCTTATTTCTAGATTAACGTCAGAACACACTATTATATTGTCAATTAATTCGTATTTTTCCTCATTAACGGAAACTAAAAAACTTTAATATTTAAACTAATATTATAATCTTTATATCGGTCGTGCAGATGTCCATGGGCGTCGGTAGGCGCTTGGGTGCCTGCTCCCTGCTCGTTTGCCACTTGTATCATAATAAAAACTAAATAATAATTTGTTTGTACAAATGAGGTCAATTGTGCCACAGCTACTCTTTGGTTTAGACCGCACGGCAGCGCCGGGGCAGCTAAATATTTTATATACTATATCATACGAGTATATTAAGTACACTAGCGGCCCAAGTAGACGTTGTCCTCCTCAAATTAAGGCTCGTCTTTTACTAAGCAACTAACCAATCTCCGTTATGTTCATAAGACGTGATACTGGTCGAATATTTTATAATAATTTGACATGACGCGTCAGTTGAAAGGTCTACTTATGATTTTATTTTATTTTAAAGTAAAATTTCGACTTTTTCTTTATTTCTTTTCTTCTAAATCTTCCCTGAAAAACGCATTGATTATGCGCTATCCCACTAAGGGGGAGGGGGCGTCGAAAATGTGACAACGCGTGACAAGCACAGTTGCTTGGGGGGAGTTAAAAAATCGTAAAAGTTGTGACGCAATTTCTCTTCTGAATCTTACCTGTCCGGGTCCCAATGCTTTTTGGGTGTTCACATCGACAATCTTCAGTTCGGCACCGGCGAATATGTGCCCGACGGCATCGTGGTTCGATATTTCTTTCCATATTTGCTCTGTTTATTGTAACAATTATGGTAGCAATAAATGATATTTTATTTATTATTTATTTAATCTAGCGGTCGACTCAAATGCCAACCACTGATTAATCTACGACCTCCCCAAATGATTAAAAGATAATTTGTTTAGTATTTTTTGACATTCGCCATTTTATTTACAGTAATGAAATATCAAAAGCGTGTAAATATTCTGCGCTTCTTTAACGTCAGCCCTACAATAAGGACATGTAATTTTTTAACAGGAATTGGTGCAATGTTCTTGCTAGTAGTGGCGGAACTCTTTGATGGGCCAGGTTGAGCTGTTGGTGTATCTCTAAGTGCAGCCTCTTGCATTACTATAATATTCTTGTTAGCAAAATTTTTTACGTCTCTGACGTCAGCTTTGGGTCCAGCAAATATATATTGGCTGTTCAGTGGAATGTGTGTACTAGTCGGAACGCTAATTGCCATATTCATACCGGAAACCTTCTTTTATCCGTTCTTCGGGCTATGTGGCTTGCCATTGCTACTCCAACTTACAAATTTTGAGAACAATGTCTGTGGACCTACCTACTTTGGACTTTGTCTCCCACCGTAAAACATTGCTCTGAGTGACTTTGAAGCTGTGTAAAAGATCTGGAGTTAGGGGCTCTCGGTACCATAAGTCAACAAAAAAAAAAAGTTTATTCATACATTACAACATACAGATATACAATTCGATAGTAACAACAGACTCATTCAGTTCTTGTTTTGAATATTTGTTATATATCAGTTTGAGTATACTTTTTTTTTAATTAGATTGATTTAGTAACAATTTGGGTCGAGTAGCTCTGACTGGATAATCTTTTTTAGATAGGCGAAGTTAGTCCAGTTCAAGAAGATTCCGATGGCGATACTGCTGGAATTGGAAATACGTTTAACTCGCCAGAAATAACTGAAACCAGGCAAGATAAAGACAGCGAAAATGATAGTCAAGATATCCCACTTATCGAAGAAGGCTATAGGCTTATATCATCACGCTAAATTTTTTCACCTAATTTTACGCAAAGTCCGGGTAAGTAGTAATATATAGAGCTGAAAAGTTTGTTTCTTTGTGTGTTTGTCTGTTTGGTTTAACGTGCTAATCTCAGGAACTACTGGTCCGAATTGAGAAATTCAGTTATCGAGAAAGGCTAGATATGATCAGGCTCAACTTGAATCTATTTTTTTACCTAATTTTACGCGGACGAAGTGGCGGGCACAGCTAGATTATATGCAGCAGTCCACTGATGGGCCATCATTTATTATTCATCCCTCCCCAATCATCCACAGTTGCCTTTTATCTCCCACTGCTGGGCAAAGGCCTCTCCCCGCCTGAACCACACCTTACTTACGGTCTGGAGCCAATCTGGACCAGGTTCAACACGCGATAGATATTATTTCGCCAACCCATCTGGTTGCTGGAAATTTATCTTGACAACATAAGATCGACCTTGGAGATTAATTCAATCTACGCATAAAATATTTCGCACGCAATCAAATAATACACAATTTCTTTTCCATTACGTTATAAGAAAAGTTCCTGATGTAAAATATTAACTTTCTTTCCATAGGTACTATCTCAGACTAAATGTTACGAAGTGACATCTTATTAATTCTCACTCAAAAGATGGTGTCACAAAGACGTTTACTCCGGGCGAGATATATTCGCTCAGGGACGCCGATTTCGCGACTTATTTTAAAAACATATTCCATCATCTAAAATTATTTATTATTATTTATTTTTTAATTCTTAAATTAGAGGTAACGCCACGCTTGCAATCCTTATAGTCTTCAGCCGTATTGGACCGGCGCCTCCGGGTACCAGTACCTGTTTCTTACAGAAGATCGCCGTGAAGCGGCGGCAATGCTTTCACGTCACGTGATGGTATTGTTGTCGCGTTCCGTTCGGTTTGTAAAGAGTTCCCGGTACCGCTGCGGTGTTGGTCAGACGCATCCTGAGCCATACGTTCAATATTTAGCAATCTGCTAGATATTACCAGTTTACGAAATAACACAAATGTTTACGTGAGGCTTTATACGTGTAAAAATAATTAAATGGTTTATGAACAGACGAATAAGGTCATCGATCCTTTTAACATACAGATCAATAAAGCTTATCAACTACTCACACTAGAATTTATTTGGACATCCTACATATTTTATATAAAATTTGTTTTATACTCTAATCATCGATCTGTAGCTTTGGACGAAACTTAACGAGGTAAGGAATTACGTCATTATTTATGTTAGGGAGTCCAAGAAGGGATTTTGCGCAATACTTGAGCGCGTCAGAAAATCATATAGGGAACATCCTTGTATCCCATAAGTTCATCATCAGCATCATGATCATCCCTTAATCGCCCACTGCTGGGCATAGGCCTCCCTTCTTTTATGCCACTCTCTCCTAATAATTTACCCCCCCGTTGGCGTGTTTCGTGGCTAAGGGCTGGCCCGGTTGGACGGCTGTGGTGGCGGGGGGGGGGGGACTTTATATAAGATATATAAAGTTTATTATATATTTTTTTTTTCTTCACAATTCTATTTAAGCATTACTAAAAGCTTGGGTAGTAGTGGCCGCAATTTTAGCTGGGTGAGGCTGGAGTTTAAATCCAGGACGAATTTCAAACCGTCGTTTCTACCGTTTAACTACTGAGGCTCCAGTAACAAATATATATAAACTTTGCTTGAAAGCGTTTTTCTCAGGAACAACTGGTCCGACTTAAAAAATTCTTTCACTGTTTTCACCCATTTATCGAGGAAAGCTATAGGCGTAGCGATTAGTTTAGATTAAAACAAAGGCGCTTCCCGCTCTAGGGCGCAAAGGACGACTTTCATCAATAAATGTGTTTCCACGAGAAGGTTTATACGTTACTATACATAATATCTACATTACAACCGTGAAAACTGCAACAACTTGCGCTAATCTATTCGGAAAGTCTTCTGTCTTTAAATGCAGTTTTCTAACTGCGCCATTCTTTATTCTTTTTAGAATTTTACCGTTATTTGTTGCTTTAAATATTTAACTGAATATAATTGCTCTTTACTAGCGTACTCGGCAGTGGTTGCCCTGCTCGAATGTTGGCTTATTTTTTTATATCAAGTTATAGTGCCATCTGTTCGCGTACGCCACCGAGCGCCCAAAAGCCGGTTTGCCACCGTCTTTTAAATCCCTAATATCTTCTAGGATATTAATTTTAATGATATGCTGTCAAGGGCAATTTTGATCTGAATAAAAGGTACCTAGTATTTTAATAATAGCTTCGTAAACGGTTCGTTATTTTTTTTGTAATATGTAAAAGATAAATGAGGGTTATACTTAGGAGACAGACATGGTCCAAATCTTTAATAAAGTCATCACGGACTTTATTATAGATCTTTTTAAGATATACAATTGAGTTGGAAGAATTCTTCGTATCAGCTATCTTCCCGATTTCTACAAACTCACGATTAACATCACAAAGTGACATTAATCGGGGCCCACTGTTTCACGTGCCTTCCGAAACGCGGAGGAGGTCGGATATCAAACATAAACCAGTGCTAGAATGGGTCATCCATCTATCAACCGGTCGCAATAACACCAACTTAACCTAGCGATCGACTCAAATGCTGACCACTAATTAGGCCACGACCTCCTCAAACTAACAGGTAATGTTAACATATACTTAAAATGTCACGCAATTTATTTCTGTTCCTCCTTTGAAGAATAGATTATATCTTAAATATAGCACAACCATGAAGTCTGATGGAGAAGAGCATGTAAAAACTCTTCAGCAACGAACATAGGTACTTATATCTCAATGACCGTAGCTTCATTTGAATGATCATTTCAATGATCATGTAGTGCGGCCGGGGACTTTGTGTGACTTCACAAAGTTTTCTAGGCAGTAGGTTCTGGATTATAATAATATAACCCATAACCTACTGTTAACGAAACTAAAAGAAAGAATGTAACTTTTTCTAGTTATATATGTTTTACAGGTACTTATAGTCTTTGTGACATTTTTACATGTTTTTTTTATTTAGGTTTCTTAGAAAATTTTGCAGCTCTTTTGCCATTGCTGAAATACTTTTTTCTTTTATATGTGTTACAGAGTCTTGAGTCGTACTTATAAGCCTTTGGGACAAATCTCTGATTAATTGTAATGTGTGAACACCCTACCCTCGGACATTAAAAGCTCGTTGCCGCACGCGATGCGTCGGCGGTGGAAAATTTATGCAACCGCGCGAGTTAACGGCGGCAGAATTACCAGCTACACTTGACTTCCGGGGAGCATGAACAGTTTTGTATACGTATGTCTGTCTGTATGTGTATCTGTCACTATTTTAAAGTACACACTACTTCGTCTACTTAAGGTTATTCCGATATTTCTAGTATCAATTTACATAACTTAGTACCGTCTGACGTCATCCCCGAAATCCCACAATCTCAGGATGAATATCACTCAGTGACATTATTAAGGACTAACTAGTAAGTGCTCTCTGAAATATCGGGTCGTATATGAGGTTGGATATTTGAAAAACCGATGTTAGAATGGGTCATCCATCTATCACCCGGCCGCGGCAAGCACTGCTTAACCGAGCGATCAACTCAAATGACGACAACAGGCTTCGATCCCCACAACGTACGAATACGAATCTTAAGGTACTCACTATCGCACACAAAAAGATATTACTATTAACTGCCTGTTTTTTTCCAATGTAGAGAAAAGACCACCCTACTAAAACAATGTAACCCCTTAAAAATAATTTACATAAAAAAATGTTGACAAGACTAACTCATATTCCTCACACGGCCAAAAATGTATTAGATCACATGTAAATCCCAGCTTTTATCTAGCTCTACACACCTTAACTCAAGTCCTAACTTCGCAAACTCTACATCTTATTCAAAATATTTGGCCTGGCCGTTTCTCTAACGTCATATAAGAAATTAACATTCCAACATAAGATAAGGTTGAAGAAAATAAAGACTGATTCTTCTTCTGTCTATATTATAAATTATAATATTTTAACTATATGCTATTTAATTCAAACAATATAGCAGATCCAAACAGGGGATATATTTGCAATGTTTTCTTACAATATCAAATAATAATATCAGCAAATAACGCTGTTTCAGCTGTTGTGAAAGTGCAGATAAGCACGTATCGCAAGCATGTTTACTAGATCCCATCAAACCTGCATGCTCCTACACTGCAGGACAAATTAAGTGTAGGCCGCAATTTTATAACCTTATTTATGCCTTGTCTACGAACCTTCCTGTACACAAAATGATATAAGCAGTGTTTTTATACATGTGGTCAAACGGCTTTATCATCAGGAATATCATTATGGACAGATTTTCATCCGAACCTTCACTAAAATACAGTACAGTTAAAACAATCCATACTTACTTCATAATATATAAACCCTGAAGAGTTTGTTTGTTTTTTTACTTGAACTCAGAGATTTGAAAAATTATTTCAGTGAAGGCAAAAATTTAATCTATTATTTCATCTAATTTTACGCAGACGAAGTCGCGGGTAGCCATTAGTAATTGATATATTGGGTGTGATCCTATTTATTTGAAGGAAAATTTAAGTGTGGAAGTGCATATTACTGAAGGTGGGTACAGGAACGCATGAATATTAAATGAAACTCGTTTTGGTATATTCTTAATCATATTGGGCAATTTTAACTCAAAAATTATCTCAGGCTTCCTCACATTTTCTTTCACATAAAACTATTGACATCCATCAAAGTAGCTTTTTAAATATAACGTGTACCAGCAGGTTTAATAGACGAATAATAGGTATTAATTACTTCGCTTCAATCGTGTACAGTAAAAGCAGCATGTGTTACGCCAAGATGAAGGCTATGTTTAATATTATGCTTTCAACACTATTGCACTTGTTAACACTTATAACACTTGTCTTTAGCGGATGCTCTACAATAACAGATTTTCGAGCTATCATTTAGTTGTTAAACTACTGGTAAGCAAACAGATGCCAGACATTTCTAAATATTAAAACCTTGCCAAGTTGCCCCATTTTGTTGCAAGGTGGTGTAACAAAACATAATTTGAGAGCAAGCAAGTAATGTGTTCGAACTACGGGCTCCGCGGGAACTTAATTAAAATTGAGTTTCTTATCCCGGGAAATTATACCATAATGTAGCACAATGGTGCGTGCGCCACCAGACACTTTATGGGGCTTTAGAAACTTAGTTGCTTTTGTATCTTTATTATGAATAATACAGCTGTTTTATGATGCAATATATATTTGATGTAATCTATGGCTGAACCATTTTGAATTCTATTTGTTTTGTTCTCTT
>JANCMC010021804.1:57052-76435 GCA_024363005.1 Charaxes varanes
CAGTGTCACTTATTATTGAAAAGCTATAAATTAGATTGGTTAACTGGCTAAAAGCAGACAAAATATTTAATTTTAAAATATTTTTTTTTGTTTTATTTTTTTTTATTATAATTTTTGTAAAGAATATTAGGAATACTTTATAGGTATGTCTAATATTCTCTTTTTCCCCTCCTACTAAGTTTTTATTAGGAGTGGGTGCGACAATGCCCCAACGGCGGTGGGATTTGAACCGGGTACCGTACCGTTAAGCTATTGAGGCTTTAAGGCATTCGGGCAAGACAACGTCTGCCAAGTAAAGACAATTTTTCTCTAAATATACTTAGTTGATTCTAAGAGTACAATTTCAACAATATACCTTGACAACACTTTTGACACTGTCTTCAGCGTATGCCACACACCAACTGACTTTAGCCTTCTTAAGTCGGCAAATGATGGTAATTAAAACAGCATAATGACAGCGATCGATGAAAATCATTGGTCAATGCAATATAAACAAACATTAACTCTGCATAACGCAATATTGTTATCTTTACTATTAACTTCAAAGACGAAGCCGCTGAAAAGCGGTTTATCTCTTTGACCTCTCGTGCTATTGTATGTAGCTGTCTCAAATAAATCGCCATTACGTTTATAATAATATACATTATTGGTCTTATATTAGTATTGATGTTATATATTATTGCTGGCCATCACTGATACAGTTATTTTATATTCTAAACTGAACAATTTTTTTTTAACATTTTTAGTTATGTTGATTTTTTTTAAAAACACCAATCCTTAAAAAGATTTTGGTAAAATTTTTATGGAACCAGCTCTGAAGTCTTCGAAAAATGAATTCAAAATCGGTTAAGAAATATCAAAGAAATTGAGTAAAATACATTCAAAATACACACAGTCAAATTGAGATCCTCATCGTTTTTTAAAGTACTTTAATAATTAAAAAGGTTATTTGAGTGTTACACGTGGTCTAACAAGACGTTGAGTTAGTATTTTTTATAGAATTTGAGACTGTGACAGTACATAGTTTAAGTGACCTGTTGCGAATGTTATGTTCACTATTCAGATATACATATCAGAAGTATCTATATAAATATGCCTTGTCATTTAATGAATAATATGCATGTTGCAAGTGTATTTAATAAAAATAAAGTAAGTGACGAAATTGTTTTTTAAATGCTCGGCGTGGTCAATAGTCAGAGTGTTTCAATAAAGTCAAGCTAGTATAGAAATTCATCGAATTAACAAAATAATATTTTTTACGAGCCCTATTATCAAAATTTCGGGACTACGTACACAGTAGTACAGTAGTGTTTAAAGTATGTATGTATGTATTTTAATATGGTTTACTAGGTATATTGTTTCTGGTTATTCTCATCTTGCTTATGGCAAGTATTTGTACAGACACAATCAAGTAGTTAGAATACTACTAAACTTGTTTTTAAGTATAGTCTTTGATAAAGACTACAGGTACAATCCTACATCAGTCTATAAAAGTGGTCATGTCTGGCTCCACTACGATAGATCTATTATCACTGACAGGAATACTAAGTCAATAAATATCAAGCCTCAGCGGATTCTCGACTTGAAACAGGGCTAGAATAATCCAACCAGCCTACCCTACAAACAAAGGTCGCCATGGGTAAATCAATCAGGCCACTGGACAATGATTATTGATACAACTGTTCCACATGACAATAAAGTCATTAAAGCTGAAAAAAAAAAAATTTAACCAAATATTTAGAACTTGCTCATGAGACTACTGCCATGTGGAATGTTGAATCATTGTTCTGATTAAGTTGGTTAATGTTCTAGTAGATTAGCTTGACTGTAGGATCAAGATTCTTTTAGAGTTAATGCGCATATGTATTTTTGGTTATTAAAAACTGAAGAACGCTTGCAATTATCAATGTTTTTTTGTGATGGGTTGAGGAGGTCGCATAATCTCTAGATATAAATTTATCACTATCTGTGGACGCTTGGCTTCTGTTATATTTAATTCTATACAAACCAGGGGTCAAGACTACTTAACAACAGTGCGCGTTAACGAGTTCGCATTTGGCGAATGTACAGGTCGAGGAAAGTTTGTTTTAAATATTTTATAAACAAATTCAAGATTAAAAATTATCTTAGTTTCTTTACATATTTATCTTCTTATCGATTCAATAACAAACTCCATTAAATTAGCAATGCTGTTTACATAATATGATTGTGATATATGTGTTAATTTTTAGGATTGAAAATGACATTATTTACACTTTTTTTAATGCTTTCTCATTGCTATTTGTACTTTTTATTGCTTATGTTTGAAGTGTCTGTGATGATAACAACTATTTCTATGTTTTTTGGTTCAAACTTTTTTATGGAACTAGCGGATCCAGCAAACATAGTCCTGCCTGAATGTTGGTACTTACTATTTACTATATTCTATTATCCTATAGTATTATTCCCATTCCCGTTCCTAACAATCAAATATGGTGGTTAAGCATTTTTAAATTATTTAATTTCCCGCGCAATTTTCTTAAATTTTTCTTTCATAAGAACCTCCTTCTGACAATAAAAAACATAACAAAAAAGAATTAACTCAAACAGAACAAAACAGTCTTTAGGAGTTGAAAATAAAATGTTCTTTCTTTATTTCTTTCATATTGTTAAACATTTACTTATCAGGGTGCGTCGAAATCGCAACTCTTTAAGTTCAATATAATTATTATTAAAAGAATACTAAGTAAATTTCCTTTCACACAGTTAATATAAAACATCTTATCATAGCACTCCGACAGCCCAATCTGTAAATACGGTATATTTATTCAATGGTTGGAAATCTTTATTGCGTCTTATTTATAACCTACTAGTTGTTACCCGCGTCCTCGTCCGTGTAAAATTGGGCTCCAGCCCAGCTCCTGCCAGAAGTTGAGAATCCCTGGGGCTTCTTCAAAACTTCTTGTAGAGACCTCGGTATCCCGAGAATTTTTGTATCGATTTCGTTTTTAATATCGATATTAAGTTAAGAAATTTACTAAGACGACTCAAACCCTTACATACAGGTACAGTAAATTCCCATGAGCGAGCGAAGCTGTGTGCCAACTTAAGTACAAAAAAACTTCTTTTTTATTATTATTTTTTTTTTTTAAATAATTAAATATTAATATCTAATAATGCTGAGTTTCTCTATTTAATTATATACTTTATTATTCGTTTGTTCAGAACTTTCAACTGAGCGAAATATTACGTCTATCTTCTTCTTCTTCTTCCTAGCATTATCCCGGTTAAGTACCAGGGTCCACTTAGACTGCAGAGGATATAGGGCCTCCAATATGGGGTTTTATGCGCACATTTTGCAATGCGGCAAAACCGAGGAGGTAAGTAAGCCAATTCAGTTCTCACAACAATTGGAGTTTGGATTGCTTCTTCATTTATTGGAGCATCTATTTCTATCTAAAATTGTTAACAAATACGTATAGACAACCAAGAAATTGGTTTGCCACACTAAGGTCGAATGTCGCATGCATGTCAATTAGTTAAAAGGCTCATTTTTGCTTGTTATTGTTGGTGCTTGTTAGGGGTTATTGTTAATTTCTAACAATAATAACCCTTAGCAAAATTTTCTTTCAGTAGGACTTGTCATCCAAACTGGTAAAGCACTTTCTTGGTCGACTATACATGATCTATATATATAAAAAAATTGAAGTGTCTTTTTGTACCGTCGAAATTATTTTTTTTCTTCATTTCGTCATTAATGATCATAACATATCAGGTTCCCGAGTATCGTCGACTGGCCCGTTGGCGCAGTTTCCATTTCCTTTTCGCTTTCACTCTGCCATTCCTTTTTCATTATACAAAACTACCAACCGGCCAAACAAATATTGATTGGAACAAAGATATGTGTAGATATTCAAAATAATCTATACTCTAATCTATCCTTACATATATAGCTGAAGAATTTGTTTGTTTAATTGCTTGAACGCGCTAAACTTAGGAACTACTGGTCCGATCCGAAATATTATTTCAGTGTTACAAAGCCGATTTCTCGAGGAAGGCTATATATCATCACATTTTAATCGAATCTATTTTTTTTACCTAATTTTATACGGATAAAGTCGCGGGCGCACAGCTAGCAGTATATACAGCTGAAAAGTTTGTTTGCTTAAACGCGCTAATCTTAGGAGCTCCTAACAGTGACAGAATTTTTCAAATAGGAACAGTAGCTACTGTTTCTATTTGAAAAATTCTGTCACTGTTAGATAGCCCATATATCGAGGAACTAAAATTGAATATATTTTATTCGACTTGCCCGTTGGCGCAGTGGGCAGTAACCCTGCCTTCCGCTCCGAAGGTACTGGGTTCGATTCCCGCCTTGAGTCTGGGTGTATTATACATATGTACATATGCATTGATATATTTCCACAGACTGATTCAAAAGGAAGGTTTATATGAATAATACGTGACAGATAAATTGATAAACAAATTCATTGCTACAATGTGAGTCGGGGATTAAATTAAATCAGAAGATGTTTTATACAAATAGACTATTCTAAGTTCTTTTGTGTCATGTCTTTTAAAAGCTAGCTGCAAATTGGGAAAATATTAAATTGGATTTTTTTTTTTATATATATTACAAGAGGAAAAGAGCAGGGGGTTCATCTAAGTGACTTACGGATTAAAGTCCACCCCTTCTACCATAGAGATATATAGACACAAGAATTATACAGATAAAACCGGTTACTGCGACATTAAGCAAACGTTATCAGTAAGGACGCTATATCCGAGAGATCAGCGTGAAGTGGCGGCAATGCTGTCACGTCTAGTGATGGTGTTGTTGTCGCGTTTCGTTCGGTTTGTGAGAGTTCCAGGTGGCCTAAACATATTTAAATTCTTCTGGTGGTGTGTATATATATATATATATATATATATATATATATCTCCTATAGCCTTCCTCGATGAAGGTTCTACTAACACTGAAATATTTTTTTTATTCGGACCAGTCGTTCTTGATATTAGCGCGTTCAATCAAACAAACTAACGAACTCTTCAGCTCTATATATATGTGTGGATGTAGTGGTATTTAAAAGGTATTTCTACCATCGGTGAATTTCGTAACGATATTTTTCTCTTTAGACAATGCACAAGCAAAAATGATGTATAAAAAAAGTTGAGCCGAATTGTAAGCCGTTACGGAATTTCATTGATTATCACATTTGACTACGATAGCGACAGACTTGACCAAAACAACGTTACGGTAGGTGACTCAAATATACCCACTCCAACCACACCTTCCCATCCTAGGATAGATGACACTATTTCTTTCCCGCAAAGGCGGGCAAGACAACGTCTGTCGGGTCCGCTAGTACAATAGTGTGCCAAATTTTACAATATGTCCGTTCGCGCAATTTTCGCAAAATGGTTCCGAAAGTTTTTTCTTCACGTAGTTATATCTTTATATATATATATATATTTCTACTGTACGTGTGTGTCACTGCAGTCTTAAACGGCTGTACCGATTTGGATGATTTCTTTTGTATACGTTCGGGTGACGCCCTTGATGGCTTCGATTCACAAATCACCTCGGCAAATGGCGCTGCAGTCGGTATCTAGGTTATTTATCTATACTAATATAAGGAACGGGAATGGTAACGGGAATGGGAACGGGAACGGAACGGAAATGTGAACGGGTATAGTAAATAATATTATAGTTTAATATAATGTATTAAATAGTAAGTAATCCAAACTTCGGGAAAGACAACGATCAGCATTGGACAGGCGTGAGTGGCAATTTCTTGTGTCGAGGGCAAAGATCCTATGTGGGTCACTGAGCCTGCAAATTAAAAAAGTAAGGATAAGATCAAAACGTTTAACCCATTTCGTAGTTGAGATGGTAAAGTCACATGTCAAAATTAAAAACATTCAAAAATAAATTTTAAAATCGTAAAATTCTTGTGATATAATTTATGGATGAACTCTAATGAGACACGTGCGTTGAACAGTTGTTCGCGTATCACAACAAAAATTAAATGAAATTTGGAAGTATTTCGACACTTATCTTTAAGTAGGTGCATTTGCATAACCATATGGTGTAGCTATAGTTTTGGAACTCTCTAATTATTTATCTCAGTGTTTCATTAAAACGCATCTGCCTGCTACACGAACTGCCACTTATGTTACTCTGCAGCGATTTAGAAAACCGGTACAGAGTACCATAGACCATGTATATATATGATAGCAAATATTGTATATTCCAATCTGGGTGTATTATTCATAAGTTTGTATTTATATATTCCTAAAAATATATATATTTGTGTATAACAGGCGGCTGTTACCTATAACACAGGCATTAAGTTGTCTACCTTAAGAACAAACGTCCGTGTGTCATATAGTCCTATATAATTATTTATTTATGTATTTATATCACTAGCTGTTTCCCGCAACTTCGCGTAAAATCCTGTCAGAGCCCTTAAACCTCCAAAAACTGGCCTAGTCGAAATACTAGTTCTTAATGGATGTCTCCTAACTATTAACTACTTCCCTGGCAAATTTCAACTTTGTACGTCCCGCAGTTTTTGTGATTTCGTGGTAGGTGACCTTTATCTATATATCTATATAATAATAAATCATACTCTTAACACTCAACTCATCAATACTCTTTCTGTCAACAATCGTCCGCTCAACTCTCAACCATTCCTCAACACACAAGCAATTTTTACTTTCAGTCTATCTGTCATACAGTTATATTAATAGAGATTTATCACAAAATTCATGAGTAAACTGATTATCCTAGCTAGGTTAAAAATTTACCTACCGTACTGGCCAAAAGCTTGTCAAGACACGCTTATATAGAAGGGTTCCGTATCTGATACGCTATAAATGTATTTGTTAAATAACTTCAAAAGTTACTGTCTGATTTCATTCAAAATAATTTTCCTAATGAGTTTGTAGCATGTTCTATCAACACGGAAAATTTCGAATCTCTACGACTAATAGTTTGGAAATGCTAGGGGGGTACCACCTTACGGGTAGATGGACGGACGGATAGACGAACAGAGAGAAATTATAAGGGTTCCTTGTAGTACTACTGGACCCTAAAAAGGACTAAAACATTCTCGAGTCAGTAGCTGTTGAGTGTTCAAAAATATTTTTATATGAAAATATCGTCACGACCTCTGGAGTGAGTCCTGTACATACTTGAGGCTCTTAGCTAAGCAAATTGACATCACTCAGGCCTTAGGACGTGTCTTCGCCTAAATAAATATTTTTATATTAGAAAACAGCTCCGTGTTAAGAATAATGTTTGTCACTCCTGTTTGCATAATTCTGTGTAATGATGCTTTGTGGACGCGTTAAAGGTGGAGGCACACTGTCCGATTTTGTAAGGTTTTCGGAATTCGTAGGATTTTTATTTTTACGAGGACTACCTATAGCCCAGTATACTTTACAATTACAGGTTTTTTCAATTTACGTAGGGCAGTTATTCAAATGAACTTTTTAGATTTTCTAATGATGCTTTGATTTTAAAACAACACAAAACACAAGAGTCGAGTCTTGGAATAACCTAGGTTTGTAGAGTATTTCTCCTGATGATATTTGGGTTTTGAAGGGAAACATTTGTTGAGGAAAAACAGAAAATGGACGGACTAAAAAGTCGATTTTTCGCATAAACTTTGAGAGTCTATTTCCTGGTGGTGTTCGAGTTTTAAAGGGAATTTTTCGTTGACGCACAATATCAACGTACTAAAAAATCGAGTCTATTTTCTGATGATGTTTGGGCTTGGAGTCGAAACGTCCGTTGAAGCACTACAGAAAATTCGAGTAGTTATGTGCTTTGGTGTCTGTCTCAGTCAGAGCAGTTCTGTGCTTTGGTGTCTGTGTCTGTCAGAGCAGTTATTTGCTTTGGTGTCTGTGTCTAACAGAGCGGTTATGTGCCTTGGTAACTGTGGCTATCAGAGCAGTTTTGTGCTTTGGTGCCTCTGTCTATCTAAGCCGATATGTAATTTGGTGTCTATGTCTATCAGAGCAGTTATTTGCTTTAGTGCCTGTGTCTGTCAGAGAGAGAGGTGTTTGGCTTTGGTGTCTGTGCCCATTAGAACAGTTATGCACTTTGGTGCCTGTATCTGTCAGATAAAGTATGTGCTTTGATAGTTGTGTCTATCTGAGCAGTTATGTACTTTAGTGCCTGTCTCTAGCTGAGCAGTTATCTAGTTTGGCCTCTGTGCCTGGCAGAGCAGTTAAGTGCTTTGCCCGTGCTTGTGGTATAGTATTTAGGTTACAACATTGAATCGATTTTCTCTCATTTATATTCGGGAATTTATGCGAAGTCTTCGATAAAAATTACAAATTAATTACCTATCAAAAAGATTTTGTATCGATAAAAGACGCTGTAAACAGTCTGTGAGGTTTGATTGCCTCGTACCTGCTTACTGACATACGAGTGATTTATGACTGTGTCATTAAAGCTTCTAAATTTATTAATGACCAGATTATATCGAAGGCCTGTATACATGTCTTTTTTACTAGCTGAGGCACACGACTTAATTCGTGCGATAGAATGAACTATTAATTTAGTATTTGAAATCAAAAATTAATTAATAAAGTCATCATTGAAAACCGACGAAGGACGAAAATTCAGAATATCTTGTACATCATAAAATGCGCCAGAACTCGAAATGACACAATCCCTCGATGTACAATAATAAACCGTTATGTTCCTTGGTCACACCCTAACTTGAGAACTTAATTAAGTGCTTCTTCCTAGTGTTATCCTGGTCTTGTACCAGATTCTACTTAGATTCAGTGAATATAACTGTGGATTTAATATCACCGAATGCCGTCTTGCATCATCCCCGGAAACCCCACAATTCCTACAATCCCACGACCAATATCACTCAATGACGTATTTACGTGTTTTCCGAAACACAGTTGAGGTGGGATATTTGAAAATCAATGTTCGAAGTGGTCACCCATCTATCACTTGGTCATACTTCGAACTACTTAACTCAGTCAACTTAAATACCGGGTACTGACTAAGCTTCAACCTTCTCGAGAACTAAAATAAGTTTTTTTTTTTAATATTCCTTGAAGTTCGGTTGTTTCTTATGAAGAGCAAAAGAGTTAAAAAGAATTTAAAAACTATCAAAGTTGCACAAAATTGTTAAACTAAAAGTGTTCAATTTAACAATATAAATCGGAGTGTCTCAGAAATAGTTGAAAGTAAATAGGAGTGAGTATTTAAGCATTATAATGGTAAGCCTTTATTGCCAAAGAACCGACTTTAAAGTGAACTTGACATTTTGTCGTTGACTTAGAAGTTTGGTTTAATTGTTTAAACGACTTTTGACTATAGATTTAATTGGTTCGGATGGTTGAAAATTCCTTTATAAATGTAGTTAAAAGTTTTTTCACGGTGATCTAGCTACTTCTCGCGGCTTTGACTACGTGGGAGCAAGGAGTTTGTTCAGTTTCGAGGGACTTTTTGAGGGTTTGACTTTTGAGCAATTGTTGTGGCAAAATTAAATTAATCAATATAATATCATAGTCGCCTCTTCAATATCTAATCAGCCGTTTTGGAGATTATCGGTTGAAGAAATCTTCTCCCTTAGAGTAAAGTTCTTATTTTGAAGGCTCCAAATTTACAATGGAAAACCTATACTTATAAATAAAATTTAAGTGTTTGTTTGTTTGTAACAAATTTTTTTATTATTTTTTGCATATGACTATGTACACGATACCTATAACAAAAACGTAAGTTAAAACATTTTTGTCTATCTGTTTGCTTGTTCCGGGAAATATACGAAACGCTCAGACAAATTTAGACTCTACTTTCACTCGCAGATAGGTGACGTTTACTTTTAGAAAATTAATTAGCGTTCCACAGAAAAAATATAAATCCCCAAAATTTAACAAAATTAATGTATTCAGCAGCGACTCTATTATAAATCATAAACCTGATATAAGTCCTTGTTGCTCTACTGTAGTACATGATTTTGCAACATTTCATTGCATGATGTTAAAACAACTCCTCGTGGTAGAGATTTCTTCTTTTGAAAGCTTTAAAATTTATCTATGAAAAATCCTTAGCAGATTTCATATCTATAGAGATTCTTACTGCACTGCGTGAATTAAGCCGTCCTAATTATACACGTGTCAATTTTTTTGGGGGAAAGCCGTATATCTTTGCGCCCTACGTCGAGACTTAATTTTTTACCAAAACATGTTTGGTGTTGCTTTGATAAAGTTTTTTTGAGATATACGAGTAAAGGGAATTTCATAATGTTCCGAGTGCCGGGTCCATCGCGTTGCAGAGTTACACCTTGCTTTTATTAAAAAAATTACATTTAAATATCTGCAAATTATTTTTAAGTTTGAGGAGGTTATACCTCAATCAGTGGCCGGCATTTATGTCGATCGCTTGGTTAAATAGTTCTTACCGCGGCCGGGTAGATTGGTGACCAATTCTAACACTGACTTTCAAATATCCGACCTCCTCCGTATTTTGGAGGGCACAAAAAACAATGGTTCCTGAATAATATAACTGACTAAAATTAGTCATGAGATTGTAGAGTTTGTAGGGGTTCCGGGGATGATGTTAAACGGCAGTCGGTCATCTCGTCTGCGGCGATCGCGAGTGAAAGTGACATAAATAACAGTTGCGCAAAATTCTTTCCGTTTTCAGCGACATTGTCTCTTCGGTGTTCCTTTTGCCAATGTTTTTTACTAACTGTAATCATCTAATATATCGCTAGATGTGAAGCGTTATGTAGTAACATAACCGGTTGATGTCATCATGAAGCAGAAAAATTAAGTGTTCTTTCTTTTACAAGCCATATTCTTTAATACAGAAAATTCATCTCTTTGCAACCCCAAAGTTGTTTAAGGTAGACATTAAACTCTTTTGCAACAATGATTGTTGGTGCAAGAATTGCTCCCATCATCTAGTGGGACCGATGGTGAAAGCGTGGCTCATCTGCGGACTACATGTTGGGGAACAAAAGGGATCTATTACAGGAGCGCGCCTGAAAGCGGACAATTGCGGGGCATGGGATGTAGGGTTCGGGACGCAGGCACATCTAAGGACGGAGGATATTAAATTAATATTCAATGAGCCCCGGATGCGGGGCTCCATCCGAAGGCAATTTCACGCCTCGTCGTCGTAGGCCCTTCGTGTAATTCGTTCCTCTCGAATATGGCCGATGAAAAATTTTGCAGTTATTTTTACTTTGTTCAAACAATGTGATTTTCGTACGCGACACACTCACGTGCGCTCTTTAAATTGGGGACCTTTATTTCTGGTTTTATGTGGTTTTGTGTTGTGAATATTACCTTTGAATAATTTTCTCATTGTCTGTAATATATTACTCTTTTTATGAAAGACTTTAATTACAATTTTAAGTAGTTAATTAGTCAACGTTACATGTGTATAACAAACTCAATGTTTTAAAAAATATTAGACCTTTATAAAGGTCCGCTACACATCAGGTATCTTAATTTGCCAATGTGCATACAGAACCTTTTTAAGGTTCCGTAGTACTACAAGGAACCCTTATAATTTCGCTCTGTCCGTCCGTCTGTCTGCCCGTAAAGTGGTACCATAGATGGGTGATGCTTACATTGGTTTTCAAAAACATATAAAACAGTGGGTCCCCATTAATGTCACTGAGTGATATTAGTCGTAGGGTTGCGGGGGAACCGGAGATGACCTTAGACGGCAGTAGGACATTTTAACTCGCCCCACAGCCACATTCTCTCCAATTTCAGCGGACCCTGATACTAGACCAGAAGGAAAAAGAAAACAATTTTAATTGATCAAGAATCAGGTGATTTTCGAAGTCCATAACAAGTTTTCCCCATCTACATTTATATCCTTTTACTCCATCTCGTATCTTGACTTCTGTCTTTTTAATTAGAGGTAGCGCCACGCTTGCAGTCCTCTTGGTTCGCAGCCGAATTGGGCCGACGCATCCGGGTACCAATACCTCTTTCTCGTATAAGATCGACCTGAAGTGGCCGTAATGATGTCACCTTCTGCATTTTACACATAAACGCAAACGTCTTTTTGTAACATTATTTCCTCCAAGAGTAGCTTTCGGGTTGCAGCATTGCACCGATTTTCCCTCGTATTCATTCGCAGATTTAAGCAAATTAGTTAACTATTTCATGCATGTCATGGTTTTCCGCAAAGTAATGCCTGATTCCATCAACTATTTGCTCCACAAATCCTCTTGTATCATCGGTTAATTTAGCGGAAGATGCTCAGATGCAATGCTGGAATAAAAAAGTAGTGATTAACAATTTTTAGTTTAATGTTTTCCATCTTAATATATAAAAATGCTACATAATTGTATACGTGGCTAGGACACTGTTTGATTTGAGAAAAATGTTATTGGTAGATCACATAGGATTTCATCAGGAAACTGTAGATCTTGTGTCTAATCAAGTTGATTTCCCCTGCTATAAGGGTTCCTCTTTTCTTTGGAGATATGGAAATCTAATAAAAAAGAAAAGAATATATACATGTTTTTTGGTATAATACAGAATACAGTTCGGTCATTCTGCAAGTCTCTATAACTTTGTGATATTAGTCGTAAGGTTGTCAAGATCGTGGGGGTTCCGAGGATGACGTCAGATGGATATCGGTGATCTTAACTCGCCCCACAGCCACATCCTCTACAATTTAAGCGGACCTTGTTATTTAACCGGGATAACGCTAGGAAGAAGAAGAAGCTAGTTTTATATATATATATATATATATACAGCCCGTTGGCGCTGTGGGCAGTGACCCTGCCTTCCGCTCCGATTCGTGGGTTCGATTCCCAGCTCGAGCTTGGGGTGCATATTTATATGTATGTATTTATATATTTCAAAAAATATATATTTGTGTATAGCCGGCGGCTGTTACTTATAACATAGGCATTAAGATGTCTACCTTTGGAACAGACGTCCGTTTGTCATATAGTCCTATGTATTTATTTATTTATATATATAAATTCTCGTGTCACAATGTTAGTTACCGTACTCCTCAGAAACGGCTTGACTGATTTTAATGAAATTATATAAAAATATCTTTAGGTATGGCTAAAATTGCCGTTTTTCCTGCAAATATGCTTATGTTCTTTATATATAACAAGGGACGGACGCACCTGGACAACTGTAACGCCAGATGGTTTGCAAAAGGAGAGACTGTTGCTTTATCAGTTAGTATCAATCCTGGTTTTGAGTAGTATTTTTCCTGGTTTTGAGAAGTGAGTAAACTCTTTTCCTGAAGGTCCCTAAGTCGTATCGGTTCGGAAACACCGAAGGTAGTAATTCCATAAAGAAGAAGAAGTTTCTTGAAAATCACTCGGTTGTGTCTTTAGGACATCGAGATGATGAGGGTGAAATTTCAAGTTCTGAAGAGATATCCTGTCTTGAAATTCTGCTGCGGTATAAGTCCAAACAATTCCTCGGAATATTCCGCGTGATGTATGCGGAAAAAGAAGCAGATGAAACCCACATATTGTCCGGAATGCCTAAGTGGAAAAATGTGAAAAAATGTTAGGAGTGCATCTTAAGTCGCCCCCATAGAAGAAGAAGATATTTTATGTTACAAGGGGGTAAACAGGTAGGCGGTTTGCTAAAGTGACTACCGACACCCATGGACATCTGCATCATCACGATGCTGATGCTGCAGATGCATTGCTGGCCTTAAGGCTGGGTTTGGGTCACCGGGAACTCACAAACCGAACGAAACAGGACAACAATACCATCACTTGACGTAACAACATTGCCGCCAGCTATGTGGTACCCGGACGGACCGACCAAACACGGGTACTGTATTGTACTTTATTTATAGATAAATTTTTGACCTCAATAGTTTGTGACGTTTTTCTACCCGCACAGTTTAATTAATTCGGTTAAATTATTGTGAAAGCGTTACATTAAACGCTATTTTGTAACTGGTTATTAATTTTTTTAATTAATATAGTATCGAATCTGCAAGAATATATATATTCTTGCAGATTCGATACTATATATCAGATTTGGCTAGGCAGCATGGTTATTTTTTGTTTAAATACATAAGATCGCCGTAAAGTGGAGGCAATGCTATCACGTCAATTGGTGATATTGTTGTCGCGTTTTGTTCGGGTTGTGATAGTTCCCGAAACCTTTTCAACGCAAGGCATCTTCCTGCCTCCTGGTGTTTCAGCTGTCTAAGTAACAAGGGACCAACATGCAGGCAGCTTCCTTTTTAACTATTGACGTCCATGGACAACTAAAATACCAGAAGTCGCACAGATGCGTTGACAGCTTTTGGAAAATGCCTATGCTCTTATCTTGAAGATCGTATCGTAGTCGTAAAGACTGAATTGTACCAACTGGTTCCACATAAATCTTTGTGCGCGTCAAAAAATGGACATTCTAATGGGGTAAAATTTAAGAGTGACACTAATGCATGAATGAATTTAAGTTTTCTTTATTTGCATGTTACTTACTACCATCTACATATATATATGTGTGTATTGGCACAGGAAGTCGATGAGTACCAGGGTCCGCTTAAATTCCTTAAGATGTGGCTATGGGGCGAGTTCAGATGACCGACTGCCGCCGGACGTCATCCTCGAAACCCCCACTATCTCTACAATCTCACGACTAATCTCAATGACATTAATTGGAGCTCCACTGTTTAACGTGCCTTCCGAAACACGGAGGAAGTTGGATATTTGTAAACCAGTGATAGAATTCGTCACCTTTCGTCCTTCTGGACACGGTAAGACCTGCTTAATCTAGCGATCGAATCTAATGCCGGCTACTGATTACGCCATGACCTCATCATCTATTGTTCGTAATTATTAATATAATTAAAGTAGTAGCCTGACGCGAAAATATCCCGATAATAAACTCGGTTAAGGTAAGTCACCACGGGTTATCCATGTATACGACATCTAAACTCCACAGTTGAAGGGTTCGTATTTACGGAACTACATTTTATGCCTTCATAAATAAAACATAAGTGAATACGACCCCCTGGTCGCCCAGCTGCCGCAGGGTATACGGCCGGCCCGAGCCCGAGGGTATTCCGGTTCGAGCTTAGCAAGAAACTTAACACCGAAGAGCGCAATCTATTTTTATACCTTCTTCTGCATAGCGTTACCCCGGTCTAGTACCAGGGTCCGCTTAAATAGCAGAGGATGTGGCTGTGGGGTGAGTTAACATGACTGACTGCCATCTGTCGTCATCTCCGGGAACTCTCACAACTAATATCACCCAGTGATATTATCGGGACTCAGAATTTCACGTGCCTTCCGAAACACCGAGGACGTTAGAATGGGTGACCAAACCTAACATCGCGGTAACTGCTTAACCTAGCGATCGACTGAAATGCCGATTTTTGATTAAGTCGTAACTTAATCAATAGTCTCTCAATCATAATCTCTCTACATAACAAAAGGCAAATTAATCCAATCGTGCGGTTCCCGACGTGTCTGAACAAACGCTTAGAACTCCGGTGATGCAGGAAACCACCAGTGACCAGCAAGTTCAATGTGAACCTGTAGCCGAATATGAACGTGAAGAAAAGTTAGCTGATAAACAAGGGGATAATAATCAAAGGTAAGAATCTTGCCAATATTATGAGTGCAATCAATATTACATGAAACACTTCAAATATTACGAGTTCAACTAATATTACATGAAACATTGTATAAATATTATGAGTTCAACTAATATTACATGAGTCACTGCCAATATTATGAGTGCAACACTGTAAATATTATGAGTTCAACTAATATAATATTACATGAAGCACTGCCAATATTATGATTGCAACCAATATTACATGAAACACTGCAAATATTATGAGTGCAACTAATATTACATGAGATACTGCCAATATTATGAGTGCAACTAATATTACATGAGATACTGCCAATATTATGAGTGGAACTAATATTACATAAACCACTGTAAATATTATGAGTTCAATTACTATAATATTACATGAAACTAACACTTAATCGCAAAATCGTACAAAGATGACATTTGGCAAGGATGTAGAGTTTATCGTTAATAGACATCCGCTGAGAATTTTTTTTTTCGATAGAACCAAATTAAAGAGGTATAAGAGCTCCCGCCAGTTTAATTTTACGCGGACGAAGTGGCGGGAAACAGCTGATTTTATCATATAACTCTCATACACAAAAGTGTTAACTCTCTCAAAATGAATAAAACCATTGGATTCAACGCGGACAAAGTCGCCGGTCACAGGTCGTTTGTGAATAAGACGATCGACAGATCCTAATGCTACCAACCGAGTCAAGGCGAGGCAACGTAACACCTACCGCAGTGACACTTTATATTTTAAGATCCACTAGCAGCCACTACAGTGTAGGTAAGCGAGTAAACAAACAAATATGCAAAACAGCGCTACGCGACTAGCTGAGGATTCTTCTACCTAGCGTTAACCCGGTGTAGTAATAGGGCAATGCAGAATTATATTTTAAGTCTTCTAATCTTTTATATAGCTGTTATTAGTCGAAACGAAAATTCTAATCTCATTAAAAGAGAATTTAAATGGGATTTACTCTTTTATGTTTTATCGCAACACAGATTTTTACATTTCTTTAGCATTCCTACATGAGATGATAAATATCTATTTTTTAAGGCTTATAATCGTTTGCATAGCTGATAATAATCGAAACGAAACTTCTAATCTCATTAAGAGAGGGTTTAGAGGGTCTTTACTCTTTTATGTTTTAGCGCAACACACATTTTTACCTTCTTTTTGCAATCCTACTTGAGATGATAAATATATATATTTTAAGGTTTCTGGTCGGTTATATAGCTGTTATTAGTCGATACGAATCTTCTAATCTCATTAAGAGAGGGATTACAGGGGCTTTACTGTTTACTGTCTTATCCCAACACAGATTTTTAAGTACTTTTGGCAATCCTACATGAGATGATAAGTATGTATTTTTTAAATAAATTATACAGATATTGTGGGAATTGTCCAAAATATAACGATAAATGTCAAGTAAGTAGGTGAAAATTCTGCCATCTGCGAGATGTTCTGGCGTGCGCTGCAAAAACCGTTAGAGTTACACGCATATAGTGTATGAAGGAAATGTTTATCTTAAATACCTCTACAAAAAAGCCCGCGACAGCATATATCTATCTTTCATGTTTAAGCCATTAACCCCATTTGACGCTGTGAAGGTCACTCTGGCCAATAGCATCATACGTTCAAAAAAAAGCCATGAGAGAAAATTATAAGTTTATAATGGAAGCCCATCGATGGTCGTTTTGTAGAAAGAGGCATAAAATTCAATAGTGAATCTTTATAATAAAGTTTAGAGAACGCGTACCTATGCTTTGGCGGCTAATCTATTTACCTTACACCGTCTCCGGTTTAATTGAAGCAAATTTAAACCGTCATGTTGTACTTTGACTTACAGAACATTATCTGTTCATACCACAAATAATCAGAGACTTCTAAACGTTTCTATGACTTCTAGTAGTCGTAATGAAATGTTGATGAAGCTCATTTCAAAACGGTTTAGGGTAAATTGAATATTTAATGTTTTTACGCCACACTCATTTCCAGAGTTTCAGCAATCGTGCTCGAGATGAAATATACCTCCAACAATCAATGACTTCTAAACGTTTCTATGGCCCCTAGTAGTTGTAACGAAGTGTTGAAGAATCACATTTCAAAACGGTTCAGGGTAATTTGAATATTTAATGTTTTTACGCCACACTCATTTCCAGAGTTTCACCATCGTACTCGAGATGATAAATACCACCAATAATCAAAGACTTCTAAACGTTTCTATGGCCCCTAGTAGTCGTAATGAAGTGTTGATGAAGCTCATTTCAAAATGGTTTAGGGTAAATTGAATATTTAATGTTTTTACGCCACACTCATTTCCAGAGTTTCACCACCGTACTGGAGATGATAATAAATTATAGTTTTTTAAATTTAGGTCAGGGTTTATTAAAAAATATTGATATGGGTTGAGGGGAGATTTATAAGAGACAAGGTATTTATAATATTATTAAGGAGTATTCTATTATTTTTTATATTTATCAAATAAATAATTTTAAAATTTTTTTATTTAGATTTGTTTTATGGATAATAATTTTTATTTTTACATTATTGTTTTAAATTTAAATAGCTTAATTAGAGTATAATATTGAAGATATTGAGGTGATTTTTTAATCTTTAAATAAATAGTTATATATATATATATATATATATAGATATATAGATATTTATAAAAGTATTATTTATCTTTATTTTTACAATGAAAATGTAATGTTTTTTTAAACTATATAAATATAAGAAATAGAAATATTAATGATTTCAATCACTATAAGTTAAGTTAGCAGCTTAAATAATATATATTTCTAATTGGAATTTCTTATTCAATTTTATCATTAACAGTGGAACATCTCCGGGTATTTCTCGTTGACAAAGGACTGGAAGCGGATGTAGCAATGCCTCGCTCGGTAGCGGCTTACAACCACTCCATACATATGGCGACGGGCTTTTCACCGTTTGAGGTGCTCTTTGGGCTACGTGAACGGCGGAGAGATGGGGCAGGTGCGATAGTGGACGAAGAGTTAGCAGGAAACCTGGAGAATAACAAGGTAGCTCTAGTCAAAATCTGGGAGAAGGCGCACGATAAATTAGTGAAACAAAAGCGTAGGAGAGTAACTCGGGAGAACGTTGGCCTCAGGGATAGGATGGATGATCTCCGCATCGGGACCATTGATTACCGGAAAATACCTTCCAACAGGTCGAAGGAGGTGCTGCGTTATGAGGGTCCTTTCCGTGTAATCGTGATTCGCGAACACAACTTGGTTACCATTCAGAGCGTGGCGGAACCTCGGAAAAGGCGTACTGTTCACCTCGAACAGCTGAAAATTCCATGGCCTAGACGAATCCATGTGCCAAGTTTATATGGATGACTTGTTGGTGTTCAGCAGGAATGAGACGCAGCACATAGAGGACTTGCGGCGAGTGTTTGACCGATTGAGGCAGTTCGGGTTGAAATTGTCAGTGGAAAAGTCCTTCCTGGGAAAACGAGAGATTAATTTTCTCGGACATACGATTTCCGCGGAGGGGGTACGTCCAGATGTAAAGAAGGTTCAAGCAATTCGGAATATGGCGATTCCTAGAGACGTGAGGGGGGTCAGAAGGCTTTTGGGGACCCTTAATTATTACAGGCGGTTCGTACCGGAAATGGCGGAATATTTAGTACCGCTGAACAATTTGCTGAAGAAGGGCCGTGTGCTCGACATAACTCGCGAAAGGGCAGGCAAAGTGAGGAGGTGTATGGAGCACTTGCAACGCGAGCCGGTGTTGGCGTTCCCGAAGTGCGAAAAACCATTCACTATTACGACCGACGCCAGTGAATA
>JANCMC010021806.1:0-12641 GCA_024363005.1 Charaxes varanes
GTTGTTGCTAAGCTGATGACTTATAAATAACATGCCTCGATTTGAAAGAAACTTGTTGAAGAACTTTTTTTAAATATGGTAGTAAATAATATCTACAAGTTGGGAGATTGGATATAGTGAAATAACATTTCGACGATGTATTAATATCCACTGCAGTGAAGTTATTTATAAAATCTTGTTTATATAGGTCAAAATCAATTGTATGCTTGAAACACTTTTCTCACTGTATAATAATTTAGTGCAGCGGTCGGCGTCGCGTGTCCCGCGGGCCGAATGTGGCCTGCGATGCGACACTTTGTGGCCCGCGACTGTTGTTTTAATGGAATTCTAATTTTTAACATTACACGATCGGAAAATTTGTTGTGATGTACTAAAATTGAAAATAGATGAACACAAAATTTACTAAATTTTAGCATTTTGAATGACGCTCTTAATGTTTAATAATAAATAAATAACAAGACACCATTTCAAATAATCATTTTACAAGTGTGGCCCAACTGCATCACATCCTTTTAAAATGTGGCCCTTGCCTGCTAAAAGGTATTCTGTAAGTCAAAGTTTTCTTAAAGTTAATTTAATAGTACTATTCATTATGCTAAATAATGAATAAAAAAGATTTAACAATAAATTTAATTAATAGTTCGTTCCTATAGGATGTGTTGACATATCTGGTTGTTTTTTACTCGTTCGCTGTATCTTTTTTCTGTATTGCGATGTTTTCTTGAATAAAATATTGTTATTAATGATGTTAGTAAAGGCGTAAAAGCTTAATAAATAAACAATCGAACAAATTTCTATTTGCATTTACAGAATTAGTGAAGATTAGCGGTTGATAATGATAAATAAAAGTCAAAGAATAGTTTTTAAAGATTTTATTCGCACACCTTTCGTTTTGCCTCAGAAAGTTTGGTCATAAATTTTGATATTTTTGTCTAAGCGTTATGGTCAGCTCACCTTTCTAACAATGGCTTCGAAATATCCGATCTTATTCGTATTTCAGAAGGCACGTAAAACAGACGGCGTTGATGAATATGACGGAGTGATATTAGTCTTCGTATTTCGGAGATTATGGGGATTCCGGGGATGACGTCAGAATTTAGTCGGTAATCTTAACCAACCCCATAGACACTTCCTCTGATATTTAAGCAGTTCCTGGTACTGGACCGGGATAACGCTTGGTAGATTTTAATTTATTAGTTATTCTTCATTTTAGATTTTGTTTCTCAATTTTATATATGTATGTATATTGCAAGCTGTATTCTAAAAGTGTATGATTGTTGTCAGTTATAAACGAACACAACATAAAACAAAGTCGAATAAGTTCGACTATAATACTTAAATTGCTCCGGATTTTTTTCTTTTTAATTAGGCGTGGATAGTGCTGTGATCATTATTTGTTAATCTTTTTGATTTTAATGAGAGATTTATTGAAACATCAGATTATTTTTCTCTAAGGTCTTTTATTTTAAGCAAGTGATCCTTCCATATATATATGGAAAACGGTAAATATTCCATAAATAGATGCGGCATATTTTTCTATACGCTTAAGCGGCTTTTGAATGGACAGTTCGCTTAAGCGGCATTTATTTTTACGCCCGCAATGCGCTCAAACAAGCAGAACTCCATTGAATTGTGTTTTTCGCTGGCGAGCGGAACAGAAGCGTAAAATATCCATTGCACGTGTGTGTACGCCCTAATAAGCCCATTAAATAAAATAATATAGGACGGACGGGGAATATCAGCATAGTTTGTTTTGTTTTCATATGCTTATATGACATCAAAGGAATCCTATGCGTATAAAGAAAAAGAACTATACTAGAATAAAAATAATTATTAATGAAATATCTGGGAGCACGCTAGTGGTCCGCCAAGAAGCCGCGATATAATATTCATTTTACTGGTTTGGTATCTAAACCTTAAATACTTATATTAGGCTCTTCTTCTTCTTCTTCCTAGCGTTATCCCGGTTAAGTACCAGGGTCCAGGGATAGTAGATATATAAACGTAAATGCTTATATAAGCATTTAGGTTAAATATTAATAATAATAATAAGACTATATGACACACGGACGTCTTTTCTTAAGGTCTACGCCCGTTATACACAAATATATTTTTTTGTAAAAATATATGACTACATGCATATAGGTAATACACCCAGTCTCGAGGCGGAAATCGAACCCACGACCCCCGGAGCGGCAGGCAGAGTCACTGCCCACTATGCCAACGAGTTGTCAATATCAAAGTTTATATATCTACTATCTACCACATAAATCTAAAATATTTAATATATATTGACTAAGGCATTACACAACCCATAATTCAGACCACAAAGCTAATGTTATAATTAGATTAATTATAATTAATTAAATTAAGCGTAGATAATATGATAACATTCACAATGCATGCTAATTGAATTTAAAGCTTTCAACTGTGACCGCCTTTGTACCGCTCTGATTGCTTATACCAGCTAATAATAATAATAATTATGTAAGTGTATTTGTTTGTCTATTTTATATATTAACTGTTTAAACAGTCGTCTCTAAATTTTGCATACACATACCTACAGAAACAAAAAAATGATATAGGTTATCTTTTATACAGAAAAACGTGTCTGAGGTACATTTAAAAAAGCACACGAATATACGGTCGTTTTGTACTCTGGTAAGCATTGCATTCATTATAGTAACTAACGACTTGCCCCGGCTTCGCACGACTGCAAAAAAGATATAATAAACCTTCTAGAATTTCTCTGTTTAATGGTGGAAACCGCATTAAAATTCGTTGCGTAGCTTAGAAGCATGTATGCGTATAAGGACAGGAAACGACTTCATTTAAAACTATGTAAAAAAGATAACCAAATTTGTAGGAGGAGATGATAAAAAATAGTCTAGAACCCATCGAATTTCAGGAGATGCAGTTGTTCAGCTATCAAAGCTTAAGGCTTTAGTAAATAACTAGTGGACCCGGCAGACGTTGTCCTGCCCGACCGTTAGTTTTTTTTAATATCAAATTATAGCGCCATCTATTGGTCGCTTACGTCACTGAGCGTCCGCCGCCGGCCCGTACTGCCACCGTATTTTAAATCTTTCATATCTTTTAAGATATTCATTTTAATGAGATGCTATGCAGAAAAATTTTGTTTTACATAATATGTACAAAATATCTAGCGTATTTAAATGGATAAGGATTAATACGGTATTGTATAAAATAGCTTTCATAAATTACAGTATTCTATAAAAATGGGTCCTATGGGGTATACTTCGGAGATAGACATATGCCATCTTAGACTTTTTATAGCTCTTCTAAAGATTTCTACTTCTTTAGCACATAAATTTGTTCTATCTCATAACGTGTAGCTAGCGCAGGCGACGTAAGCGCACAAAAATAAGTTTTATATGACATCTCGTTACAAATCATTGAAATTTTCGGCTTTTATCTTCTATAACATAAATGTATGATAGAAATAAACCTTCTCCTTGAATCGCTCTGTTTATTGGTAGAAACCGCATTAAAATCCATTGCGTAGTTTGAAAGATCTCCGCGTACAACGCTGGGTTGATTATATTCAGGCTTTGCTATTGATTCGTTACGTTGTGCGATAACCTTTAATCAACACGGGCCAAAATTACACAACGGCCCACAATACATATATCAATTAACACATCCTAAATAAACAGCAGCTCTATCGTTAACTAAGAAACCCTGCGGAACCTTTAGGTGCCCGAATGCGTGTTTATAAAGGAACTAGCTGTTTCTCGCGAATTCGTCCACAAAAAATTGAACTTGCGGGAAACTTAAGACTTCTTTGAAAAATCCGTTCTTGGCGGACGACTGCAAACTATAAACTACCGTCCTGCTGAAATTCATCTTTGTACATCACACAGATTATGTAGCTACGTAATACTCCTTCTCTTTTCTCTTGTATTTTTATAATGGGCAAATGGGCAGGCGGTTAGCCTGACTGTCCACACTTATAGACAACTCCTTAAGGCTCTATCTCTAACTTAAGGCTCTAAAAGCCGTTGCTGGTCTTTAAGAAGTGGTTTTGATCTTTCAACAGTAAAACCTTTAAAAAATTACACGTGGTTAAGATACGACAGCTCATCGATTTATGTCATAGTATTTTTACCTTTTCAATCAGTTTTTAATAACACATATAATATACTACTTAATCAAGGTTTCACGTAAGAGATTTAAAAATTTTATTTACGCAGCAGTATATAGTATATAAATCCGTAGATATATCTGAAGGTATATCCGAAGACCTGTGTGTGAGTCTATACCACTGTATCAAAGTTTCACAAAAGAGATTTAAAAATGTTTATTTAAGCAGCAGTATATAGTATATACGCCCATAGATATATCTGAAGGTATATCCAAAGACCTGTGAGTCTATATTGGACAGGCGCAGTAAAATTAAGGCCCCGCCGCTCTGTAGGTAACTGAAACAATCACTTTGTTGCAGTTTCGTGCTGCGTTTAGATGAATTATACGATACAGATGTTAGTATTTTAAATATACTGAGTACAAGAGATATATGAGCATCTCTTTAAAACTGCATACTATTTACGGACCTCGTACACGGAGAGAATTCTAGATCCTGTTCATTTCTTATATAGTAACATTTTCATCACAGAAAAAGAACTGTGGTCAATATGTATAATCATTTATAACAAGCGTTATTCATGAAGGAGGGATAGACCAAACTAAACCAAAACCGCGAAAATAGCTGGTTGGTTTTCCGGTTGACTTGTATAATGCAATCGTTATTATTAAAACCAAATATGTAATCTGTATTTCCGTGGTGTGCAATAAAGAGTATTCATTCATTCAATGCTGGTGAAATGAAATTCAACTGTTTTTTTAAAAGGGTACAGTATCCGTTGTATAAGCAAATAAATACATCTATTTTCGTGTTATTAAATTCGATCACTATAGCTGTCTTTCTCTTAGTCTTATCAGTATAGTTGAGTACGTCACTTTATAGCTGTTTGCATGACTGTGCGCGTCTACTCCTCCTATTAAGACCCTTTTTTCACTTCTACACTACACGAATATGTAGTGCGTCTACTGCTACTTGATTCAGACTTCATTGAGTACTGAATCGATCACAGACCCTCCCTCACTATACAATGTTCTTCTTCTTCCTAGCATTATCCCGGTTTAATACCAGAGTTTCCTTGGATTGCAGAGGATATGGCTGTGAGGCGAGTTTAGATGACCAACTGACATCATCTTTCTCACATGAGATCGGCGTAAAGTGACGGCAATGCTATCAGTCAAGTGATGGTATTGTTGTTGCGTTTCGTTCGGTTTGTGAGACTTACCGTTGGCCTGGACTCGTCATTGAAGGCCGGCGAAGCATTTGCTAGCCTTCCGGTGATGCAGATGTCCATGGAATCATGTATTATTTCCTCCTTCAAATTTGTCCATGGGCGTCGGTAGGCACTTAGTTGCCTGTCGCCTGCTCGTTTACCCCTTGTAAAATAAAAAAGAAAATCTGAAGTCATCCCAGTAATCACTACAAGCTTTACAATCAATCGGTGACACTTATTGTGACCCACTGTTTAGACCCACTGAAATACGGAGGGGAATATTTGAAAATCTGTGCTAGAATTGTTCACCCATCTATCATCCGGCTGTACGTAACCAAGGGAATCAAAAGCCAGCTACTACTAATTAAGCTACGCCCTAGTTAACTATACAATTACTTAATGGAGTAAAGCAAGTGCTATAGCTCATTCAAACGCTCCAACTGGTCTAGCCGTTCTATCTCATCCTCTCATAGTTATTGGGAGCACAAAGAACACAAAGTTGTACCTTTCCGTACTTAATACAAAACTGTTACATTGTCTAACGCTGTGCCCTTTTTACTTGATTAAAAGCCAACGACAGGACTCTTTGTGCAAGATTCTTATTAGAAAAGAACGTTGACTTCAAGTTCTTTATTTTTTTAATCCTACAAAGGCAAGGAAGTTGTAGCGGTGCCTAAGTTTTTTAATACCAAAAGACCGCAACCTTCTTTATTGTGATTAGTTAATTAATTTTAAAGTCTTAATTGATAATATATTTTTTTCTAAACAGTGTAAGGATTATTGGCCAAGATTCTTAGAAAAGAATTGAAGCCATTTGCCAAACTTTATAAGGCCGTATTACACAGTCAAAGACTATATTAAACATAAAACTGCTTGGAGTTGAGTCGCTTTATCTTTGTACTTTATAGTTAACATGAAAGTGTAATAAATTCATTTCTTGCTAAATCTTCTCGTGGCTCAATTTTTCGAAACAGTAGTCAGTAATCAGTATCATGGTAGCTTTTAAAAAAAATTTATGATCCAAAAGAGCTACTAAAAATCTACTTTAATTAAACATCTTTTGATTTGCATTTTTCCAAATTTGCGATTCACGCCAAAAATAAGTCAATTGATCCAGATGAACTTCTGTAAATTCCAGCAGAATGTACCAAATCTTCGACACGCGACATGATGGTTTCCTCGCCATGTCCACTGCTGAAAGAAAATAAATCCAACACATTAAAAAAATATCTGCAAACAACATGCTAAAGAGTAAAGCGGTCATTTTCAAAATTAATTATCTCTTTAGAAAATACATCAAAAGAAACGTATTTTAATTTAAATCCTTTTAGATTTACTTTGCCTGAGAAATGAGAAATTGTTGCTGTACAAAATGTTTTCTAGAAAAAAGACTTGTTAGCATAATTTCTACTATTGTAGTGTTAGTACTTAGTACGGTAATAACAGTACGACTGTTAACAAAGGACCTCTTTCAAGAAAAGAAGATGGCGTCTTTGTCTTTATTTTATATCTTTCAGTGGTGACGTAAAAAGATAAATTATGTTAAAGTCACCATAAAGATAAAACGGCAGTAAGTTTATTTATTACAGGTGGTTTACTCTTGTCAAAGTGTGAGCCTTAGTTAGAACGAGGTGTGATCAACTATGGCTGGAAATTTTCTTTCTTCCTTGCTTCTTGATTTATAACTGTACTATGACAAGTAAATTAAATTACTCTGCATAATTACCTGAATGAAATGGAGAAAAACTTGGTGCAATATTGTGAGTGAAAACTCAGAGAGAAATAGTCTAAAGAGGTTATACTATGGTGTAACCTCTCTAGACTCTATTTCTCTCTGAGACTATCTCTCTTTTAGTCTCTTGTTATGCTTCGGTTTTGAAAGTAAAAGTTCGTTGTAACAAAGAGAATTAGTGCAATCTGCTTTAGTGGTATCGTATTCTGGTCACAGTCGGCGGCTGCAGCGGCCTCCTTAAAGGCCGCCAACGCATCTGCGAGCCACCTGGTGATGCAGATATCCATGGGTATCTGTAATCGCTTACATGAACTACTTGCCTGTCCGTTTGCCCCTAGTAATAAAAAAATATTACATCAATTATCTTTCGTCTTTAGACGTGGATTTACGCCAATTAATTTGGTTTTTCCTGCTTGTCAGATTACAAAGTAACATCTGATTTTATCAATTATTTATACTAAAATATACAGCCTGGCATACATTGAGTAATCAGTAACCTTATATAACAGACGATGGTTTCTCTATTTGGTTAGGACCAGATCTAATTGATAAATGCGGGTTCCGTTAAACAATAATGCGATTTGGGTCGCTCCGATTAGCTGTAACTACTGTGGAGATATCGCAAATATGTACCCTGGTATAATTACACCCTGGGCTTCCATGATTATTCTAACTTAACGTCTTTATTAACTACATATGTACGTATTAGTAAAGGGCCTGAGTCAATTGAAAATATTTTGCTTTAATATGTTAATTAAAAATTTAACTAAGCTATATGTTCTCCATGGGTTATTTTCATTTAAATAAAAATGGTGGAATACGAAAAATAAACCGGGCAAAATCACCGCAATTTGTTATGACTTTACTTCAAATTTTACGGTTTTCGGAATATTTCCTATATTTCTACTTCAAGACATTGCTTCTTGATAAATTTCGTGATTCTAGTCCAACGCGAAGTACTCTATAGGTTTTGACTCCCTTTTTAAATATAGATGGATGGAGATGTATGAGAAGTGCTACATAAACTATATCTTTTGATTCCGTACACTTAGAGGGTTGATTTTATACAGCTTCATAGATCGGAGACTTCAGAATATGGTTATATAATTTAAGCTATATAAGTATAACAAACAATTTAACTCATAACTTATATATTAATGTTATAATGACGCTGAGTCATATTAGTCATTATAGGGATTGTGAGGGTTTCGGGGATGACGTCAGACGGTAATCTTAACTCGCCACATAGCCACGTCCTCTGGAATTTAAGCGGACCCTGGCAATATTACGGGGTGGGATGGTGGACTCTTTATAAAAATATACTTATGACCGAAACAGTGATTTAATTAAAACGTAGACGCAAATAATTAGCAAGTTATGTCTGAATAAAATTTATTTAATGTCACAACTACAAAGAAAACATGCCAACAAAGATCTTACAAATATAGACAAAAAAAAACCCTAAAAAATAATACATGATTTTATATTATTAAGTAGTTGCATAACAATTTCAAAAAGGATGACTACTCAGCTATAGTATGAGGTCACAAAGGACCTCAGCTGATTTTCTGTATCAATTTCATGTGTTTTTTTTTTTATGTTACAAGGGGGCAGACGAGCAGGCCGCAGGCACCGAAGTGCCTACCGGCGCCCATGGACCTCTGCACGACCCGAAGGCCCCTTGCGACAACAACCAAAAAAAAAAAAAAAACCCCTATAACACAGGCATTAAGTTGTCTACCTTAGGAACAGACGTCCGTGTGTCATATAGTCCTATATATTATTTATTTATATTTGTTTGATTAGCGGAAAGAGGATTCCAAGACTTGTCTGTATAACTTACTCAATATAATGCATCGAAGCCTTTATTATAGCAGCTATCCTACTAATATTATAAACGCGAAAGTTTGTATACATGAATGCATGGATATATGTTTGACCCTGTTTCACGGAAAAACCACTGAATAGATTTTAATAAAACTTTACCATAATATAATTTATACATTAAAATAAGACATGGGGTACAAGTTATAAAGATAATGTGTATATATTCCAAAATATAACGATAAATGTTAAGTAAGAAGGAGAAAATTCTGCCATCTGCGAGCTAATCTGGCGTGCGCTGCAAAAACCGTTAGAGTTTCACGTATATAGTGTATGAAGGAAATGTTTATCTTAAATAGTTATACAAAAAAGCCTAATAGGTTTTGCTTGTATGAGAAATGTGACTTAGATGGTCGTATTTTTAGATTGTGTACACTTAGGTAATTGATGTTTAAGGGATAGCAGACCTCAGTATTTGGTATTAATTTCAACTTTATAGCTCTACGCGTTCCTGAGAAAAAGGGTCCAGACAGACGGACAGCGAAGCGATCCTATAAGGGTTTCTTTTTCCCTTTCAGGTACGAAATCCCTTAAATAAGCTGAAACTAAACGCTCCAATATAAATTGGCTGTGGCCTAATTGATAACCTCTTAAAAGAAATATTATCGTAAAGAAATACTTTATTGTTTACTAACTGTGCCCGCGATCTCGTCTGCGTAAAATTTAGTAAAAAATAGATTCAATTTTAGCGTGATAATATTATAGCCCTTATCGATAAATGCGCTATGTAACACTGAAAGAATTTTTCAAATAGGACGAGTAGTTCCTAAAATAGCGCATTCAAGCAAACAAACAAACTCTCCAGCTTTATATATTAGTATAGATATAGGTGATAATCCAAATTGGATGATGAAATAATTCGTAAACTTTATATATGCATCGAAAAATCTACTTATATAAGATTCTTACTCTCAAATGATAGAAGACACAAGTAAAACGAATCAAAGTAGCAAACCTAATTATGTTTAATTACATCATTAGCCCGAACTGGTATAACAAAGCCCGGAGTTGGGTATAATTAAATTTGGGGGTCCACACTATGAATTACAGATCTAATCGGTAGGACGAAAGGCGACGGAAGAGTTAGAGGTCACATAGATCGCATCATTCATCTCGCCTTTTACCTTTAACGTGTCCTTATTTCATATCTCACCCCATTCTACTTAAACTTCAACCGTATCTCAATATCAATAAGGTTTCATATCAAATATAATTACAAAGTCTATATCAAGTTACTGTTATTGCAAATTGAACTCTGTATATTAAAATATAAGTATGATTTTCCATTGCTCCAAGTTTTCTAATGATGGTGCCAGGAGCCAGGATGCTACGAACAGTAACGTGTTGGCCTGTAATTCAATAAGGAATGCCAAAATTGACTTAGATGTGCCCAAAGTTTGCGGGTAACTTGTTCGCAAACATATTATTGTTTGATGGACTACGTTTTCTTAAATAATGTAAAGATTCTAATGGGTTTATTAGAAGTCCATAGAAACTGATTGTTTGAAGGGAGTATCTAGGTGGTGAGTGTACCTTAATTTTAATATATTTCTGCTTTGATTAATTAATTTATTCGTCGACTTAACGACTCTACACTTTGAAATTCACTTTCAAATCTCAATGTTGTTAGTGTTGTACAAATGGTGTGTACAAATGGGTTTCTCACCAAATGAGAATCCAAATAAAAATGTATTACTAATCTCCCTATTATAGTTCTACGATTATAATTATTTTTAATTACCAGTAAACTGTAAACAATTTTTTTTTAAATATTTAAAAGTTAACTAGCTGTACCCCGCTACTTCGTGCGCGTGAGCCACTCCTATCACTTAGGAGCTTAAATATACTTTACGACTGATTTTCAGACCTACCAAATATGCACAAAACTATTCATGAAACGGGGCAACAAACACAGAGACACGATAATTTTATACATTACATTTATTATTTCTTTTGAATAATGGAGGAGGTCGATCGCTAAATTTAGTTGCTCTGGGCGCGACCGGGTGATAGATGGGTAACCCGTTCTAGCCACTGGTTTATATTTGATATCCGACCTCCTCCGTGTTTCGTAAGGCATGTACAACAGTGGGACTCGATTAATGTCACTTTGTGATATTAATCGTAAGGTTGTAGAGACCGTGGAGGTTCCGAGGATGACATCAGATGGCAATCGGTCATCTTAACTCCCCCCATAGCCACATCCTCGACAATCTAAGCGGACCTTGGTATTTAAACCGGGATAACGCTAGGAAGAAGAAGAAGAATAATGGTTGATAATGAACACATATTTTAGTGTCAATATTAAATATTCCGTTGCTCGAAAAGCAATTCGCCCATTCTAAAAATGCTCATTGCCGATGGCCGTAAAATTAAGTCAGTCTTAATTATTACGAGTCGAGCTCGTTCGCTTAAAGCGTTAAATCTTAACATTCCCGGTAAATGTAATAAATCAACTTTTGTTCTTAGTATTTATGGTAGGATATGTGATGTAAAATAAATTAGCGCCGGCTAATTAGGCGCTTCAAAAAATATGATTTATCGTTGAAAATAATACATTCGACCGGCTAATTTATGTTTCCATTGTTTTTGAAATTTTCGCGGCTGTTCGGCGGCTTTGTGGATGCAGCTTTTTTTTTTGATTATCATGTTAAATTTAGATGAATTATAAATGCACGAAAAGCGAAACTCCTTTGCTTAAATTTGTGAATGAATACGAGTGAAAATCGGTGCAATGCTGCAATCCCAAAGCCTCACCACTGAATGATCGTGATCATTCGTATTCATTCGCAAGGCAATTTAATTTTTCATGCACGTCTTAGATTTCAGAAAACTAACGCCAGATTCTATCAATGATTTTTTTAAATGTTTTTTTAAACAGCGCGTACGCAGTTTCCACTATCAAAAATGATGCGTCCGTATTAATCCACATTAGGTATAATCGCAGTGGTCTACCCAAACGCAGTTCAATGGAAAAGCCTTACTCTAGTGGAACCGCCTTTTTGATCACGATATGTTTCATAGTCGTCTTCTGCTACAGTGGATGCTAGAGCACAAGTTTTCGATGGCAACGGACAAAGGTTGCTTCAAGAGTTTAAGTGACTACAGATTTTTGTTTATACCTGGAAGTTAACGCCAAAATGTTATGCCAGATACTGTACGGTCTACTGAGAGTGTGGAGCTTGCCGGCTGATTGCCGGAATACAAACTAAAAACCAAAGGTTAACCTCTATGCAACAATAAGGGACGTCACAGGATAACTGTTGCCTATATCTACTATGATGGTTCTTACAATTTCCTCATCGATCACCTCTTTTGAATTGTGACCACTTAAACTGTGTTCATAATTTACAAGTCACCATCATGATGAGGGAGGCAGAAAGTGCCCAGAGCGCTTTTCTATATAATTCGGTCGTCCTCGGATGGTATTTTTGTACCTCTTTCTCACATAAGATTGGCGAAAATGGCGGCAATGCTGTCACATCAAGTGATGGTATTGTTGTCATATTTCGTTGGATTCGTGAGAATTCCCGGTGGCGTAAACTCAGCATTAAAGGACGGCAAAGCAACTGCTAGTCTCCTGGTCGCACAGATGTCCACGGTCGTCGATAGTCGCTTAGGTGAACCGCCAGCTGGTTTGCCCCTTGTGACATAAACCACAATATTAGAAATTTAAATAAACTCCTGGTACAATCGGAATACCACAGATG
>JANCMC010021862.1:0-12639 GCA_024363005.1 Charaxes varanes
GGTTTGAACCGGGTACCTTGCGGATTTCAGTCCATACCTTATACCGTTGAGCTATTGAGGCTCTCAATAGCTCAACGGCATATTATTTCATACAACGAATAATTTGTAAAGAGTACAAGGAATTACCACCGTTCATTGTTTCAAATAAAATAAGCCAAATATTATATCCATAATATCTGGATTACTGCATGCATGCGCGATTTATAAAAATTGTTAAATTTCTTTGATGTGAAATGAATAACTGTTTATATAATCTAGCAAATTCAGTGCTCAAAGCTCTTTGTTTCATTTTGGAAGTCCCGCGTATATTATACTGCTTTTCAGAATGAAATTTCAGTCAAATTCGAGCACTATAAGAGCCCGAAAAAACGTACCAACAATAATTTTTACTTCAAAAATTCCATGAACATGAAAATACTTTTCATTAATTCTTGAAAATTTCTCGCATACTCACTCTCTCGCAATTCTTACACAGACACGTATAAAGATTGCGGATATAATATTCTTTCATTCCACATACTAGTTTTTATGTGTGAATTCATACACAGAGAGGTATGTAGGTAATTTGCGTTAAACCTCTCTTTAAAGGCCGACAACGCATCTGCGAGCCTTCAGGTGGTCCGAATGCCCACAGGCATCGGCAGACACTTACTAACTGCTCGTTTGTCTCCTGTAAAATATTATTTAAAAAAAAAAAACATACATATGCATAGAACCAAGAAGTCGGTACCAAGTCAAATAGGTTCCTCGCTAAACCGATGGTACCAACTTCAATACATTAGTAGGTGTTTACTAAATAGTATGAAAGTACTAATTATGTTTTGCGTTTCTTGGTGTATTTGGAAAGGCGGTTTTGTTTTTAATACCTAGTTTAATTATGTTTTATTTTCAACAGCCGACACAATGAAATTACGAAAAAAATATACGACAGAACATAATCACTTTAACAACCATCAAGGAATTTTCATAAATTACACAAAAAAGCTTTTATAATTTCTTTTGCTCGTCGTTTGCATCAGATTTGATTAATCTCAACTTTTCCCATTACTCCACTTAAACAATTTCTTTTTTTCTGTTTCAGACAACAGTAACACACGGAATAGGGCATAAATCAAGCGGAAATTAAAACAAAAGGACCGTTCGCGTTGAAGTGAAGCAATCATAAAAAACGAAATAAAGAAAAAGGTCCGGCCATCTTTCTCCGGGGCCATCGTTTAGCCTTGGGGCGGGCACTCATGAATATGACATCAGCGATCCTCGGTTGACCCACGATGTTGATTTATGTGTCGGTGATCCATCACCCTTGATATATGTACCCACATTTGACGTTGGGAACAGAACTACGCCCGTGTAGACATTAGGAATGTCAGGAATTTAAGGTTATATTCAGTTATGGATATATTAGAGGACTTTACCGGTTTCCCAATTCTGGTTTTGTATTGCTTAAGCAATAGCAGTTCCTGAAATTTTTTAAGAAACTGTTATTTGTATACGAATCGGAAATATTTTGATCGTTAAAATTTTTTTAAGTATCTATAAATGTTTGGACTATCGTTCTAGAATACAGTTTAAGAAATTTTCCATCTAAATTAAAAAATAATAACTGGTAACCGATGAAAATTATTTCAAATACAAAACTAATTTCTTGTTTTTTTTTATGGACATCAAAAAAACTCTAAAACATTAAAAGCTTTAAAGCCGAAGAAGAAATTGAACATTTTATTTTCCGAGTATTTACCGATAAAAAAATATTAAAAAATGTATAAATCCATACAGATAGATACTAAAGATGTCTCCAATATTATATAATACCTAAAGAAGAAACATCATGCGCCGTCGACCTTTACCATCCGTTCGAGAAGATACAAACGTCAAGTCATGGCGTTCTCTGTGCGAGAACGAATGGGTGATCTACACTTTGGTGGCTTTCGTGGGAGCGCTAACATATTCGAACAGTTTAAATGGTGAATTTGTGCACGATGACATTCCCGCAATTGTGACGAACGGTGACGTGGCAGGCGTAAACCCAGTGCTGGAAGTATTCAAAAATGACTTCTGGGGAACACCGATGTCAGATCCAGGAAGCCACAAGTCCTACCGGCCACTGACCACATTGACATTCAGGTAATATTAGTTTATTCTACTTAATAGTTGTAAAACATTAGTTAATTAACTGATAAAATATCAGAGTATAAAAGCCCCGGATAACTAGTCGCGGGTACAGTTAGTTATCTATATGACCAAATGGGCAATTCACAATTTTACCACAAAAAGAACAGCGTATTCAAAGAGAAAAAAAAGTAATAAATAGTAAGGAAGATTAAGAAATTTAACAAATTCATATTAAAATTAAAAGTGCACACGGCACGTGCGCGTGCGTGCATCTGCGTGTGCGTGAGTGTGTTTATTTGTGTGTGTGTGTATTTATGTAGGTATGTGTGTAGGCTATTTAATGTTTATTCGATGTATGTTCAAGTCATACGAATTGTACCTTTTTGAATCTGAGTAATGTGATAATATAGAAGTGACTTTAATCTAAAGTAATTTGCTGTAGTCATTCAGTTGAAAACCTATAAACTTACAACAACGATGTCCCTTAACGACATAGTACTTAAAATTATTTCACGCTCGTATCGCGAGTTTTGGACGTACATCAGTATTGGTAGCACAGTAAACTTAACATTACGTCTTTCTTCATCCAAATTCGCTTCATTTGATTCCGTGATGCTTATCGGCAGGCAAAACACGCGTCGCTCGAGCTATATACGTTGGCAGGAAATTTGATAAGCGTAACAAAATTTCCGTTATAACAAAATTCAAGAATGTAATATATATACAAAACACCTGTCTCAATCAGGATTCTGTTGTTCACTTCACATTAGTTGTTCCTCATAGCGATAGCAGTTTACAGATCTGTTTTTTTTTAACTTTTATTCATAAAACTTTAAAATTGCTAATAAATAAAAGAATAGAGGAGTAAGTGGTAACAATTTTTTTTCATATTGCCTGCATACCGCTATGTTACAAACATTTGGGTAACGAATTGAAATGAAATTTTACATAGGAGTCAGATTTTTTTATAAAACAATGAGTAAACGGATAGGCTGTTCACCTGAGTGACTACCGTCGCCCATAGACAATTACACCACTAGAGGGTTCGCTGATGTGTTACCGGTTTTTAAGAATGACTATGCTTTTTCCTTAAAGATCCCTAAGTAGCACCGCTTGGGAAACACCGAAGCTGGTAACTGATTTGACAGAAAAACTGTGCGAGGTACGAATTTTCTAGAAAATCGCACAGTTCTAGACTTCAGGACATCGAGGCGATGAGGTTGAAATATCAAGTTCTGACAAGATTTCCTATGATGAAATTCAGCTGCCGGTATTCGTCGAACTATTCCTAGGAACACTCCCCATGATAAATGCGTTAAAAGATGCAGAGTCAACCCACATCTCTCCGCATAGCCAAAAGATCGAGACAATCGGAAAGAGCTGGGTCGTCGACGATTCGAGTCGCTCTACGTTGAATGCGGGCAAATGGAAGCAGCTGATATTGCTTTCCCAAACTTTCGGAATGAAACTTGTAATAAGATAAACCTCTAATTTTCAGATGAAATCACATTAAGTACAGCAATTCTAGACCTTCCTTAGCCATACAAAAAGGCAAATTTTTGTTGCTCTTTTTGGTATTTCAATATAAATAACGGAATCTTAAGACATTTCTAAAACTTGATACCACTTAACCATTTATTGTACTTACGTCTATAGCTTGAAAGAAGTGCTCTAAAGTCAAGCATCACGCTAGTAGTGCCGCAATCGCGTGCGGTCCCTTATTACCGCATTGCGATTTCCTTCATAACTCACAGCTGTTGGCAAATCGCTTGCATTCGTCATGACTCACGAAACATTACCTTATAAGAAAATAAAGCGCTTTATTGCTGTGTATTCTAGAGTTATTGAACGGAGGGCTCATTGTTTGCTAAAGAAAAATGTGATCATATTTACTGGACCCATTGCATACGTTTCAATGTTTATAAAAGTAGCTGATTGCTTCTAAATCTTATATTTGATTTCTTCTTATTAATAATTAATAAATAAATATACACATAGGACTATATGACACACGGACGTCTGTTCCTATGGTAGATAACTTAATATCTGTGTTATAGGTAACAGCCGCCTGTTATACACAAATATATAAATACATACATATTACGAGGAGTAAGGTGGGCCAATAATTTATTTTTGACATAGGAACCCTGTTCGTTAAAAATTAACGTTTTTAAGGGTAACTATAAAGAAAAACAAAATTAGTTAATATTAATTATGCAATTGATTTAAAAACGACCCTATATAAAGAATCTATTTTCTTGTCTCTCCGTTTAATTTTAGTAAAAGTGCAGCAAATTGAATAAGAAATATTACTCTCTCAGCGAAGAACTCATTTATCATCGCAGCCCGTTTAATTTCCCAGGGTTTTCCACCTACTCATCACTGTGTCGTTTATCAAAGCGTTTGTGCCTCCCATTGTCTTGAGAATCTCTGCGACCTACTTCCTTATACTTGTGTGTCCGTTTTTTTGCTAAGTGCTAACATTTCTAACCAAAAATGAACTTTGTTCAATGAATATAAGGTTTAAACTTTAAATTTTTTAAGTTTGCTGGTAGTAAATTCGCGAACATTAAAGGCGAGTTACAAAGGTTTTAGAAATGGTCTATCTCGGATTTTGCTTTTTGTGTGATAGCGTATTTGAGCTAAGTGATTGTATATCTGAGCTAGTGGCGAGTTTTTTTTTATTCATAGACTATTGCACGCCTTGAAAGTTAAGCCAAAAATAGGCATTGTTAGGTACAGTTTATATATAAAATGTTTCCAACGCGTACAAAAATAAGGAATCGAGATCCTCTTTTTAAAAGCCGGTAATAAAACGAAAATCCCGAAGCAAATTTTATATAAAATTGCCTTTATTCCTCTCTGAACCTGGCTTTTTTTCACCTCCCTGCTTTTTATCATTATCCTCAAAGAACGTGTATACCAAAGAAATTTAATATGCTTCGCTCATTTTATTGGGTCAGTGTGACTTTAAAGGGTTTATGGGAAAATCAACCTTTTTGTTATAGCAGCAAGTTTAAATTTTAATCAAAACACAAGTATTTAAGTTCAAAGCTAATCTCACGTATTAGGTATAAAGGTCGGCATTTGAAAGATAGGCTTAAGGTACAGGATTTATCTCAGCGACCTTTCATGGGATTGAAAATTTGAGCAAGTTTATATATTAATAATTAATTTTATCACTTGCAATTGATAGAATTTTACTTTAGTAATCATGGCAAAGGCTAGGTGGGCAAGGATAATTATTAATTACCGTGTGGCGTCGTTATAAAAAAATGGCGACGCGGGCGACCACGGAAAACATGGCGGGACAACCTCAACAAACGCCTGACCTGACCGAAGGAGGCCCAAGACCGTGATGGATGGAAGAGATTGAGAGAGACCTTTGCTTAATAGCGGGACACATATGGCTGATTATAATAATATAATATAATAATAATGTAATCCTGTACTTCTTCTAAGTCTGGACGTGTATAGGCGTGTCTAGGGTTTCAAAATAGGACTAGTCGAGACAAATAGGTATTTATAGATGACGCGTTTAAATACTCCTTTAAAGGAATATCTGCATATAGCTTCTCATATAGAATTTGTCCCATTTCCCTTTTCGGCGCACAAAAAATCTTCAATACAGAAAACTAAAATAGCTTTACCACGAGATAAGAAATGTACAGCCCTTATTGTAAACGCGGTAAAGGTTATACTGGCTTGATATTTTATTTTGAAATATTACATAGCTCATTGCCTAACAAGTGTAGCTTCTTTGTGATATTAGACACAATATTGAAGGCGTATATGTTACAAAAGCGAATCTGATAGTTGTAGCCCACAAAAACTCCGCCATATTGAACGTCGTATCGGAGAAAGTGATTCCTTTATATAATGTTCGATGTTTCAAAATAGTTGAGATAAATTGCGACATTATCGGAATACATACATATACATATTCGTGGAAAAACATTGAATCAAAAAGTCTGTAGAAATGCTTCTGCGATGTTTTTCATTTGAAGGTATTCTATGAAACCTTTAAATGAAGGAAATAGGAGAAGCAATCCTAGGAAAGACCCGATTAATTTCACTTTGTGATATTAATCGTAAGGTTATATAGACTGTGGGGGTTCCCAGGATAACGTCAGATGGTAATCGGTCATCTTAACTCTCCCCACAGCCAAAACCTCTGCGATCTAAGCGGACCCTGGTACTTAACCGGGATAACGCTTGGAAGAAGGTATCCTATGAAGATTTATTGTTAGAAACCTTAGATTCAGTGGTCTTTGGATGCTGCTCTTTTAGTTCTATGCGTAACTAATGTTTAGTTTATAATATAAAATCGTTCTGAATCATTTAACGAGGTTTCGGCAGAATTTCTATATCTCAGCCACTTATGCTTATAAATTATCACTATAAACTTACTTATGCAATGTATCATTATTGTCAAGAAAAAGTTTTGTGGCACCTTAAAAATTTTGAAATTTCGTAAATTGTAATTTTTGACTCTTCCGTCTCGAAAGGTTGCTAACCCCTGGCCTGGTTGATACTTACATACTTATTTATAAAACGACTCTGTATTTATGCCATTATTCGATTTTGCTGGCTAATAGATCAACAACTAAGTTGTTCACAAAAATTTTAATAAATTCATAAAGGAATGCTTGTTTTTAAAGAATACTTTTTCGTTTCCCCTCTTACTAAGCTTAAATTATAAGCTTCTGTTAGGAGCGGGTGCGAAAATACCCCAGCGGCTTCTGGGTTTGAACCTGGTACCTTGTGGTTTTCTGTCCAAGCTTTTTATTGTTGACCTATTGAGGCTCCAGGTATTATTGTTTAATTTCATTTTCGATTTAAAGAATAGCTGTAGAGTGCGTACAGTCTAAAAATGCACGCCCTTCCAAAGCATTCACCTCTATATGTAAAATATCGCGTAGACGCAAACACACAAGCTCGTCAATATCATTGGCTTACCGTACGTGGTTGAGTTTCGAGTTTACAATAAAGACGCCGCACAGCTCAAGAAAGCGTTGCAATTAATTAGTGGAGCGGCGTGTATTTTTAGACTGAAACATCTTTACCATGTTCAGGTGGTGTCGTGTACTGGGCGAAGACCTTAACTTGTTATTTCCGTCGTGTTCCCGACGTGACCCTCACAAATCATGCGATCCTGTTTTCTTGGTGTTAAGCAAACGCTGATGTCACTTTGCAACGATAATAGGGAAAGGAATGGCTGCCCTCACGTGATAGATGGCGGCACTGGATAAAAGGTTTTTGGCTGTAGCTAATACTATTTATTGTCGTCTCCCTTGCTTATTTCGCTTCATATATTTAAGTATAAATCTCTTCTTATTTAATAATGCAAATTTGTTAGTATTTAATATGGAAGTAGTATTTTTATAGCAATTCAGAAGAAATTAGGAATAGCTGCGTCCTGACCGAATGAGCAGCTTCGCGAGGCAGCCCCGCAAGGCAAATTTTTTCGGTCATTCAGGACGTGCCACGCCCGAGAAAAATGTACGTGCTCCAAACGAAAAACGTTAGCCGGCAAACGTCCGAGGCTGCCTCGTGAGACTGCTAGTTCAATCAGGACATGGCTACTCAGAAACGTTATTCACAATAAAAATATTCTGAAAAATGTCTATACATATTTTAAGAGAAGAAAAGAGAATGAGTTTTGTTGGTACTGCATATTTCCGATCTCGAAAACAAATAATGTACTTATTTTATTTATTTACTTCACCAACAACAAACTCATTTTCGCGAATACATAGCGTTAAAAGAAATTAAATATACACTTAATGAGATCTTTATCAAGATATTTTGCTTTATTTACAACTAGTTGTTACGCGATTTCGTCCGCGTAAGATTAGGAGAAAATTTTTAGCGTGACGATATGTACGTACCTTATAGCCTTCCTCGATAAATGGGCTATCTAACACTAAAATAATTTTTGAAAACGGACCAGTAGTTCCTGAGATTAGCGCGTTCAAATAAACAAACTCTACAGCTTTAGATATATATATTAAAATAGATTAATTTTAAGTTCTTCCAACTGAGTAATTTGACGGCTTCTCTTTGGTATTTTAGTTCGAATGTTACATCTTTAATCATTATTATACCAAAATATACTAATTATATAACTCCGTATGAAAGGGGCTTCTCCTCAAATATCCTTGCTAATTTTAAAATTGCTCTTAATTTAATCGCCTTCACTTCTAAGTCAACTATTCTACCGTAATAATAAAGATCTTCTTTATTATATCTTCTGTGCTAGCGTTATCCCGGTCTAGTAAAAGGGTTCCGCTTAAAATGCAAAGTATATGGCTGTGGGACGAGTTAAGATGACCAACTGCCGTCTGCCCCGGAACCCCCACCATCTCTACAATCTCACTAATAATATCACTCAGTGTTATTAATTGGGACCCATTGTTACGTTCCTTCGAAATACGGAGACGGTCGGATATTTGAAAACCAGTGTTAGTATGGGTCACCCATCTATCACCCAGCCGCGGTAAAAACTGCTTAACCTAGTGATCGACTCAAATGCCGGTCTCTGATTAAGATCTGACCGCCTCTTATGTTTTCTTTTTTATGTATATGACAAAGGACAATGAAACCACAGGCAGGTAACCTAATGTTAAGTAACTACCGGCGCCTACGTAAGAACTGCTTAACCAGGCGATCAGTTGATTAAGCTACTACCGCTTCTATCGCGGGGAAAGGAAAAAAATGTATTTTTTTTGCCGTATCACGTGCCAGGCACATGTAAATTTCCAGAAGTGTGTTATAAAAGTGTATTAAGATAGTATTAACAGTTATATTATTGGCCATAGAGTATAGACATATGCATGGAATTAATAATGTGTATACTCAGGTTATTATTCGTAAGAATATAAATGACAGATAAAAGTACAGGAGTAGAAAAAAAAACTTAAAAAGCGCAGGATAAAAAATATTTGTTCTATATCGCTCATATATACATTGCCAAGACAGATAAATTTACGTTGCCGATGTACTGATGATGATTTGTTCCGTTACAAACGTATTACGTAAATAATCTTCGTTTCTTTTATACATATTTTTGTTTGGAAAGATAAAATGCAGTATAGTCGACAAATCAAGACGTCAGTTGAGTCGCTGTAATCAACGCTCTATCGGACTGAGTTGTCCCCCAGGCAAATTAAAAACCTCGCATTCGAAATTAAAACTCAGTACTATTGTCTTTAGGATAATGATCTCCATTCAAGCTTTTATCTCATCGCGGACGTCGTATCATGATGATAACATCTCAACAGACAGGGCTTAATGAAGCGAACTATTATTGGATGTATACTCAAGTCTGTCAAAATGACAGGATGTGATACGGCGACAAGCTATCAATATTATTATAACTGAAGATCACTGGCTGGTTGAAATTCGGATAGAAATCTTTAGATTTGTGTACCATATCAGTGCCGGATTTTGGGGTAGGCTGAAAAGGTCGGAGCCTATAGCGGCAGATTTTAGAGGGGCAGCAAATTTGAATTTTAAAAAAATCTATTTAAATTTATACATGTAGAAAAGAAATCTGTAATATTTAAGATATACAAACACATATGATTTGTTATTAAACGCTTAGTAAAATATACTTTGATGATTGTGACTTCAAAAAATAAGTTTAATAGTATTACCATCTATTAATAGCTGATATTGCCATCTATTAATAGCTGACAAGTTGAAAATTTCTTTTTCGATTGCTTTGAAAAATTGAATAGTCTACTGGCGGCAAAAGTGTAAAACCGGCACTGTACCATATGCTCATTTGAAGATATGTACAAAACTTAATTCTTTGTATGTACAACGACATTGTTTTGTTTGACAAATAATATATATGGCCGTCATAACTTTGACACAATTTTATAGTAAATGTGCGCATGTGTGCCTAAAGCGTTTGGTATTGGTGTGCGTGAAGTTTTATCTAATAATTATTCGTATTAATTATTAGTATTAATAAATCGTATTTTCTAAAAATAGCATTCGCACACCCTTTTATTTGTGCCAAATTTCATACATCTCCGTCTGAGCAATTTTCATAAAATGGTACTGGAAATTTTTGCTTCGCGTATTAATATACTATATATAACAAAATCTATTCTTGATTTTCTGTAAAAATAAAATTAATTGAATTGCTTATTCGTTATTCTTTAATATCCTACCTGCTTTACTTATTTATTTGAATGATGAAAGAACTTGGGAATAAGTTGTTTTGAATGTGTTTGAATTGTTGTGAAATGTTGATAAAAAAATTACACCCAACATAGTTTGTTGTAGGCTCTTCTCGGAAGGGCCGTAATCTACTGAACTTGAATAGGATTTTGATTCTTGAACAATTCACACCTGTATGATAGCTTTGCTCATTAGTTCATCCAACCTTTAGTACTTGTTTTTTTAATAGAACCCCTTTTGTTGCAGGCTATTTTGGCAAGTACTTGAACAAGTACAACGGCTCCTACATCCCCCCCGGGTGGCGCGAGTGGGGAGGGCTGATCATGAACTCCAAGTACTACAACTACAGTATTAACATGAACGGGAAGAGGATCAAGCACGGGGATGACTACCACAGGGTAAGTAATCCTTCTTTACTTAATGAATATCAGAAAGCTTAGCAGGGATAAGGACAGTTTGCTTTCTTTTACTCTAGAAAGCCAATGTCAAATGTAACTTCCAAGCTATTGTTTTACACGGCTTAGAGCCCTACCTCACCGAGACGCCATGGCGACGTCAACAGCTCCGTAGCCATGGATATCTGCGGTTGCCAAAAGGAGTAGTAAATAGTAGTTGTGGCTACGCTCCTAATTTGGCGACGACACCAAACCGTCGCCAAGTGAGTCAAGTCGGGTACTTGTCCTAATTTTTAATGTGAATTTATTGGATATGTAGCTGGCGACGTCGCCATGGCGTTTCGCTGAAGTAGTGCTCTTGTGCCTGGTATCCACGTTCCGTTGTACCGGACGGATTTTTGTTCAGGTTTGCATGCGCAGTCCGACTGTACGCCGGTAACGTGTATGGGGCCGTTCCGGTCTACTGTAGAAAATATAATGAAAATTGATTTTCGATTATGCGTCGGTCACCTGCACAGGTTCAAATGTAGTCCTACACACGCTGCGATCTACCTGCACAGGCATGCCAGTACAGGTTGACCTCTCCCGTAGACCATAACGTGAATGACTGGCATTATTTGAAAAAATTGCTAAAGTTAATGATGTCGGATCTTGGATTATCGTCTTCTCGACTTTACGGCGCAGTAAACTGTCTAGAAATATTCGTGTTAGGCTTTCTGATCCCATTTATATGGTCTGTGTATGGATGCTTATCTATATACATATGTAAAAGCGACGGGCCACTTAACAGGTAATTGCGAAAATCGCCTCGCAAATGTGCGAAGATGAAATTTTACAAATTTTTTAATAGAGCCTAATAAAGGAGTCTAAGGTTTCTCAAGCTAAATTTTACGCGGTTCAAGTCGCAGGGAAAAGTAAATGTCTTATTTACGTATAACAAGGGGCAAAAGAGTCTTGTGAATAGAAACGTTTTTCAGAAACGACGTCCAAATATAAACGCAGAAGATGCGAGTCATTATGAGTCGTCCCGGGTGTATGACGTAATGGTTATTTTGTTTTATTACTCCACTCGGTGTCTCGACGGCTGGAATTGCTTTTTCACACTTGCGGCACGGTGTCATTACCTTACCTCGAGGGCTTTTCGCCCGTCAATCCCTTTTTATTATTATTTTTCTCCTTAAAAAGAGTCTACGGTCCTACACCTACAGCTAAAACCACAGATATAAAGAGACATGTCTCTTTCTTGTAATAATTTATTTAACGTAGTTTTTAAATTTGACTGGCCCATTAGCGCAGTGGGCAGTGACCCTGCCCTCCGCTCCGGGAGTCGTGGGTTCGATTCCCGGGTCGAGTTCGGTTGTATTATCTATATATGTCTAAAAATATATTTGTTTATAACAGGTGTCTCTTACCTATAACACAGGCATTAAGTTGACTACCTTAGGTACAGTCGTCCGTGTGTCATGTTATCTTATATATTTATTTTATTTAAATATAGTCTGTGATGATGTGTTAAAAATGTCTCCCGTTTGATTTTAGTTTAGATTTTTATTCTTTTACTTTACCTCTTTGTGTGTTTCCAGGATTACTATCCGGATCTGATAGCCAACGACTCCATAGCGTTTCTACGAGCTTCTAAACGAAGATTCTCGAGGAAGCCCGTCCTTCTGGTGATGTCCTTCCCGGCGCCCCATGGACCAGAAGACTCTGCGCCGCAATACTCGCATCTCTTCTTCAATGTAACCACTCACCAGTAAGTATAACAATTTATCAGGAATAAATAGATGTTCTCTTTTATAGGATCATGACAAGTATTGAGGTCTATGTGTACTGATACTACGTAAATATTATTAAATTAAATATTTACTATAAAATAACTTAACAAATTGCTGTATACACGCGTCGTACTCACTCTGATCGTAATGTACTTAGATAGTTG
>JANCMC010022049.1:0-87873 GCA_024363005.1 Charaxes varanes
CTGGTGAGAGCCCATGCTGTCGCGACATTTGCCCACCTTTGCGGGTCCATCCTTGCCACGTGCCCTGCCCATTACCACTTCAGCTTTGCTGACTTCTTCCCCACATCCATCACATTATAGATTATCTGTATTAATGTATCTGTTTGTTTCTCTCAATAAAGGAAAAAATACTATAGCCAATAACTAACACATAACACTTGGCAAAACATTAAAAGTGTAAATTTGTAAGAAGTCAAGTCATTTGAAATATAAGATAATAATGCCAAATAATAATAATAAAGTAAATTTTCAGATTAAATATTATATATATACAAATAATCATATGATATGTAAAGCATGAATAATAAATTAAATTATAGTGATGTCGAGAACTATACATAGTTTTTTTAAATCCACTATATATTGCAAGATCGAGGAGGTCGTGGCCTAATCAGTGGTCGGCATTTGAGTCGATCGCTAGGTTAAGTTGCTCTGGCTGCGACCGGGCTACGACCGCGTAAAATTAGATTTAAAAAAAAAAGATTCAATTTTAACGTGATGATATATCGCCTATAGCCTTCCTCCATAAATGGACTATCTAAAACTGAAACAATTTTTCAAATCGGCCCAATAGATTCTGAGATTAGCGCGTTCAAAAAAACAAACAAACTCTTCAGCTTTATATATAAATACAAATTATTTTTAATTTAAAGTGATGCTTCACTGGACTTGCTAATTTCTTAGCTATCGTTCTTAAAATTAATACATTTTCCTATTAACGTCATTATTATTGTATTGCTGTTAAAAAAAAAGAATGTCAATTAAAGTTAAAAAAAAAATGCTTTTGACAAGCCGCGCGTTTCAAAGATCCATGGTGGATGTAGAGTAGGTATAATGATAAATCATTTAGCGAAAAATTCTAGAGTAGGTACTCCAAGATCTGAGAAATTTTTATTCAAATTATTGGGAAGTCACTTTTTCCCTTCAGTATAAACATCTCTATTTTCTCCTATATTAACATATTATATCTAAACTCATAATATATAAAACATGGACACAAAAATAAACACGGAATTCAAAATTAAAGCTTTGTTGAATGAATGTTTGAAAATGTGACCGAAGACGCGGGCAACAACCGATTTATAAGTATGTAATGAACTCAAAGTTGCCAAATAAACGGATTCAAATATAAAGGGCCACGTGACTCAGCATCCGAAATTTGAGCAAAAGATTATGATCATCAAATCACTCGTTAATGATTACTGATTGATGACACCGATCTCAGCTGTAATTGTACGTAATTATGCATCTGTTTTACAGTTTCGAGCTCTTTAATTATTTTTATTTCTCTATACCAGGGGTCGGCAACCTTTTGAGCCGAAAGATAATAAATTAATAAATTTATACAGAACTATATGACACACGGACGTCTGTTCCTAAGGTAGACAACTTAATGCCTGTGTTATAGGTAACAGCCGCCTGCCTTTTAGCCAAAACTGGATTCTAGCTTTTTCGCGCATACGAAACAATTTTATCTTGTTTTGTTCATCGAGATCCGAGAGGCTTGAATAAATTTGAATAATAATTTTCGTTCCTAATTTTGACAATTGCTATGTCCCGTACAAGTACGTACGTATGTACTTGTAAAAATACCGGTTTTTAATTCATTATTATGAGTTTAAGATTTAAGAAAAAAACTTAATAAAAAAAACAATTTATGGAGCTTACAGTAACGGTACATTCATATCTGTATCTTTTCAGGTAAGTATTTATTTCTGCCAATTAAGAAGAATTAATATAAGATACTGCTAAGATATAATCAAGTTAATTTTACTACCCAATTAGAATGTAATAGTGGACGTGTCAAAGAGATCTTATTAGAAAAAAGATGGCGTGAAAAATGTGCTGCGCCGCGACATCGCGATCAATGCGACATTGATTGTAATGTTATTTTCGTGTCCGCTCTATATTTGTGTATAACAGGCGGCTGTTACCTATAACACAGGCATTAAGTTGTCTACCTTCGGAACAGACGTCCGTGTCATATAGTCCTGTATATTTGTATATATACAGGACTATATGACACACAGACGGATATATAGAAGCTGCGTACTCAAGGACGTGTGCGGTGTCGGTACTGTAACGGTGTCGCGAATTTAACGCTAGAAAACACTCACATCCCAGGGATACTCCATGTTTAACTTCTTCTTTTGCAGCTGATACACGGACTCTTTGGCCGTCAGTATATTCCGCGGCCTCGGCGCGTCGTCGATGGGATCGTTGATTCTGTTAAGGGAATCAAAATTGATATGTTCATTTGAAGGGCTTAAAGGGCCCGTTTATTAAAATGAACGATTGAAAGACCTACTGCAATATATGAACTACTCCAACTCATAATACAGGGAAAAATAAAAGGCCGCCGAAGACCTGGCCGTAGACGGATCTCCTGGCGGTGCAGAAAACGACAAATTGCTGGAGTAGTAGAGAATACGAGTGAGGCAATTGTTGTTTCTACCGAGGCTTACATAATGCTTTTCTCAAATAAATGCAAGGAAATAAATCAAAATTCTATAAGAAATTTATTTTAAATTAAAAGTTATATTGTGTTTCTTCGATTTTCATAAGGCAAAGATAACGCAGCCATACACCCCAAAAGGTAAAATAAAAAAGAATAGTAAAACGAACGTGCTCATTTTTATTATTGTTTTTTATTTTACCTAGAAGGTATGAATATAGTGAAAAAGTGTCGCTATTTTCTGAATCATTTTTTTGTGGATAACTTATGTATCCTGTTCGAATTTTAAAAATATGACAATAATGACATTTCATATGTCTGTCCAGGCGCGTTTTTTCCCTTTTAAGCATCCGTAAATGGCAAACTTCGTGTATTCTTTTTTCGAATGTAATGTCACTATGTTTGAGAAAATACCATTATGTAACTGGCGAGGGGTCAGTTAATATGGTCATGTATCGAGAACTTAGTACAATATTACGTTCCGTCAATTTTAAGTAGACCCGTGTCTGTCTTACTTTAAATAGTTGCGATATAAAGCTGAAGAGTTTGTTTGATTTTTTACTTGAACGCGCTAATCTCGGGAACTACTGGTCCGTTTTTAACAAAATATTTCAGTGTTAGGTAGCCTATTAATCGGGGAATGCTATAGGATATATATCGAGACGCTAAATATTTTCACCTAATTTTAAGCGGACAAAGTCGCGGGCACAGCGAGTATAAATTGTATCTATATATTAATATGTGAAGCAAAAAGCTTCGGTTTCTTCTTCTTCTTCCTAGCGCTATTCCGGTCAGGTATAAGGGTCCGCATAAATTGCAGAGGTTTTTTTTGTGTGGTTTTTGCTGTTGGCCCTATCGATCTCAACCTGGACTCGGTCTATTCGAACGCAGGGAGACTGAAGTCCTCCTGATATTAGTCGTAAGGTTGTAGAAATCGTGGGGATTCCAAGGATGACGTCAGATGGCAATCGGTTATCTTAACTCGACCCACAGCTACATCCTCTACAATCTAAGCGGGCCTTGGCATTTAACCGGGATAACGCTCAGAAGAAAAAGTTCTATACACGGAGACGATACTTTTTATATGTCGCTCTCACACATCTAATGCACTATAATGAGCTTCGTTTCAAAAACAATTTTCGGTACAAGTAAATTGTTCATTAACACCGCAACATTTTTAACGTGGAGGGATAAGATAATTCGTTTTTAAGCCATTTTGTTAATGGGGAACGCTGAGAATGTGTAATAAGTAACCTATGCTCATCTTAAACATAACAAATACGTTTCTAAATTAAAACTGACTGGCTACTTCTGCTTAGGAACTAACCGTGTCAATTTTATTCAGATCAGTTAAACCGTTTCTGAGGAATGGAATGACAAAAAAAGGTTATCAGTTAAGTCGGTTTACGGACAATTTTACGTAATAACGCCAAACCCTTATACCGGTTGTACCTCTCTATCGCTTGTTCCACGCTGTCGCTTGCACGCTCGCCTCAGGCGGCACGTGACACTGACTCATGCTTTTTCGTGCGTACAACCGGCGTTTATCGATTTATAACAGGTTATTAGTACTATGTCATAGTTGATGGCCCAAAGAAAAAACAATATTTTATTCACAAAATCCATTTTTAATATTCATAGAAGAAGTCGCGAGTTGGATCACATAGGAATTGGTACAGGCAGGATATCACATTTAACATTTATTAAATTACATTCACATATAAGTTCAATTCACACATTTTTCGTGCACAAGGTACATAAATTTTAATATATTAATAATTCGGGACGATACTTAACACATTAATAAATAATAACAAATTAATATGAAACATTGAAGTAGTTGCTAAACTATTATAAATAAGAAATTAAAATTATCCGTAACCCCCCCAAAAAAAATATCTTATCATTTATCAAAATTAGCCATCATTAACCTTATTGGCGGTAAACTTTTAAACAGAACGTCTTTTGGGGATAAAACTTTAAATATATAATTATTATTAATAAAGAAATCCTATTCGTAACGGTTCAGTAAGGGAGGGAGGGGGGAGGTCTGTATACCTAATAGCTGTCCCACCTAGAGATTCAAAAAATGTAGTAAAACCCAAAGAAATCAAAGTCCAGAGTCACACGTCAAATAATTTTCCAACACAAGGTATATTTGAGAAGTTGTCACTAAAATGTGTGAACGGACCACTTAAAACGAGTACATACACTATTTTATACGTTTTTTTTTTTACAATGGTATTCATTTTTTTTTAATTCATACGACTTTTTTATATATAAGACACATAATATTACGGAAAGCTCAATCTTATCTAAAAATATTATAATTTACTCATTTATATTGGGTTAAGAAACATTTCCAGATATAGTTATAAATAATAAGTTAATAAATATGTACAAAAAATTATGTTTAATATCACTGCTTAAAAGTATACTACAGTCTAAAATTATTTTTAAATAGTAGAAAGTAAATTCTTAGAAATGTAAGTAGTTAGACTATAGTGTAAATTAAAAAAATATATAGTTTTTTTCTCTAATTGTTGACATAAAGAATGTATAAAACTTCGTATTGTGCACTTACAGCGGCTTTATAAAAAAAAAATCAAATTTTACGAATTTCCCACTAGAAATCTATTAATTTAATTAAATGCTACATTATTATATTTTTGATATAAATTTTGATATTGTGAATATACAACATTACATACCTTATCATAACCCTACGAGAATTGATAAAAAAATTGTTTTTAGAAAATAGTGGTCGTCTGATATTTAAAAAAAATAATAATATTAGGTAGTACAAGAGTTTTCAACGATTGAATTTTTTCATTTTTTTTTTATTTATTTATACACACGAGTAAACAATTTCTGGCGTTAGACAAAATTTTCATTACTATGACTAAAATTTTCCACGAGAATTTTAAATTATACATCGTGACAGGGTTCGCCTTACGCATAAATATATTAATTTCCATACAGACATCTACCTTATTTTAAACACAGAATCATAATGTATCCGTTTCTAGTTGCTGAGAAAATGTTTGTTTTTTTTTCTTTAATTTAGTACACATCTATGTCGTCTTACACCTATGTATATTTATACATCTACATATTGCCAAATGTATGACATTAACCTCTATAAGCGTCTTCACACCGATCACAAAGACACCATAAATACACCGATAAAGGAGACTCAGGGAAGACACATTAATACACCATTTAATATTTCATGAATTTCAAAAACATTTAATATACATACATAGCTGGGTAGTTGATTATTTTATTAATTCCACCAATTTATATATTAATACGTGAAGCGAAAACTTTTTGTACCATTTTACGAATACTGAGCGGACAGAAGAATATGAAATTTGACACAATTGTATTTCACATAGAGGAAGGTGTGCGAATGCCAACAGTTTTTTTATAATATGCAATATTAATATATACAAATAAAACCACACGCACACCAAAGCCAAAAGACTTACAACTTTTACACACACATGTATTGGCTAGTCAAACGTAATCGTGTCAACCGTATGTTATATTAATTATCAGACTTTTCTGCGAATAGACAATATGTGTCGTTGTACGCAAAAAGGTTTGTGGCCGAATTTCGACCGGCCGGCGATCTCTAGTATATAGAAATAAACAAAACAAAATAAAAATTTGTTATATTTAAGTTTGTATAATATTTTAAAATCGTAATCTTGCCCATATTTACATTACTCTATTGCCTCCGAAACTTGAGCGCTTGAAAGTTTGACCCGTTTCCACGAACAAATAATTATTTATACTGGCAACTCTGTCTAATTTTTCGCTTTAAAATTGTATTACCTTACATTTTTTATGAATACATATACTTTTTAAAGTTAAAACTTCGAAGTAGGTATAGATGAGGAATAAATTCAGGTAAATCGACATGTGACGTTATCGTCACGTGACTCTTTTGATTACCACTTACGATGTTTTTTTTATTTTTTTCAGTTTTCACTTTTGTCGACATGCCTCCACACTACTTTGTGTTTTTTTTCCTTTGTACAAGGTATACAAGACAAATTTGAAAAAATAAAAAAATGGTTGTTCCGCAATCTCGCTTCCAGATTCAACTCGGGAGGAACGGGACAATGAGTCATACTTTTTCGTGCAGCCGGCCTTCATGTATTTATAGGACGGTATTACGACAAAATCTTTTCTTTCCATTAAAAAAATAATCAAATACCCAATAAGTTTAGAGGGGTGGCGGTTTGGTTACATAAAAAGGTGATAGTTAAGCTCTAGTTAGGAAAATTCCGCTATATTAACGTTTATCTATATTATTCACATTTTCGAATTTACATCAAATTTGTTGCCTTTTTTACATTGACAACAAATATAAGAGATAGCAATATCTTTTTATATTCCATTTATTATGTATACCTTTTTTTATAGATTCTTATTTTTCAGTGCAGTCGAATCACATTATAGTGATGTAACTGCATGCATGGGTATATTTCATTTCAGGTGCCGACACTTTAGTATCTTTCTCTTTACAACACAATACTGCTCGACTGATAAATATAACAAAAAAAAAATGCATATTTTAATAAGGAATTTTTAATATAAATGGTCATTTATATTTTTACATATGCTATATATTGCTTACATGTAAATAATTAAATTATTCATTGCTTTACTCCATAATAAACTAACGAGAAGTTTCCGATTTTTTTATAAAATAAATATTTTATTTATATATTTTTATAACATAAAATGAACAACCGCTTAAAATTATTACGCATGCACACGCGTGAATTGCACCGAGCGCAAAGTGAGTTGTTAATGCACGAGTGTTATGTTGGCATTAAATTATAACGAGTGCATTAATTACTCACTTCAGTAAGGTAATCTACTTTTCTTTCAGCTACATCGCTTTCTATGTCCATTTTTAATTTTTCTTGGTAAATATATAGAATCAAATGGTATAGAATGCGCGTAATGCAATTTTTTCTGATTTGTTCGGTCCTTTTTTATTATCCTCTGGTGCTGCAGGCGTCCATGGGTGACGCTGATCACCTGATCTCGGTTTATCCATTTGCTAGTTTGCCCTCTGAACCTATAAAAAAATACGTATTACATTTTCCTTTTAAATATTATTATATATTAATTATGGGGTATACCAGCAAAATCCCTATACAACCTACTAAAACAACTTGGCTTGTCAAGAACTATCATAAGTTCATTACTAGAAAGGACATCTAAAGCCGCACTAGTAGGATCATACCGGATGAGCCAGACGTAACTCAAAGTGTTTGTACATTTGTGACCTTGAAGTCTTTAGTTATACAAAACTTTGTAAAGTTATATATAGTCCCCGGCCACACTACGTGATCATTTAAATAAAGCTATGTCTGACTCCGGCATAATAGATAATTATTGCTGGCTGAAATAAAAGGGAGGTTACTTTATCTCGACATAACATATAAGCAAATGAAGTAATTTTATTTTTAAAACCGTAATTTTGTGCCGTATTTATATTAGGAATATATATAAATACAAAATTAAAAGGAGTGAAGACATCTAGAAATATCTATGTCTCAAAATATCTGATGTATTAGAAAATTATTTCGAATAAAAAATCGTCTCTAAAAAGCAGATGCATTTTTACAGACGAATTAGTATTCAATGTTTAATATATGTAAAGCATTGAAATAGAGCATAATAATAATTTATATACGAATATTACTTAAATCTTGTCATTATGAAAAGTCCATACAATAGGCGTTACGTGACGAAGGATTTTAATATTATACGACTTTCATTTACTCATTGATATGCTTATTAAAAAAAAACTATTTGAAAAGACGCTATATGTATGCCTTAAGGTTTTTTTTTGGTTGAATATATTACATGTTAACCACACACGACGCTAGATGGCGACTGTCCATCGTAATGAAATTGCAACATAAGTTTTACACTAGACGGTATTATTTACAACTAGCTGTTTCCTGCGACTTCGTCCGCATAAAATTTAATTTTCCATTAAGTAGGTTTACCTTAATTTGGCCCTATTCTATATATATGTATAAATATATAGAAGATCAATGTGACAATCACAAACAGAAAACATTGATTCTTATCATTGATGACGTAATTTTAGGCTAATTAACGTTTGTGCAACCCGTACAGAATTTAATCAATGACCAAAATTGACAGCTACGTTAGATGATCAATTAATTATTCGATCATCTATACATGATCATAAATGTATGGGAAACGTCTAGTTATTTTCTTTAACACGATAAAGGGCAGACGGACAAACGGTTAATTCGATTATAAGTGACTACCAACGCCCATGGACAACTAAAATATATTGTATTAAATTTTACAAACGAGATTAAAAATTTTGAGGCTGTGAAAAAGTGGTATTTTGTGGGTACAGCGAAAATATATATACTTTAATATTTTCGATAAATTATAACCTATGAAGAGATAAATAACGTTATTCCACAGATTACTTATTTTATTGAGCCTGGTAAGTCTCTTCCAGAGATTATATTTTATATCTATGGTACAGACTAATCTGTGGTAGGCGAGGCCCCAGCAATAATTAAATCAGGCGCAGGTGTAGAAATGATGGCCCCTTAACGAAGGGGGCCCCGCCCCGTGCCGCTGAGACATAAGTCCCTGCTTTTTTTCCTGTTAATGATAATATTGTTTTCGGCGTGTGTTGTTCGATTTAGAATACAATACTGTTGTTGCTAATATACTTTTAAACTTTATTTTAAACAGCAATCGGGTGGGAGATTCATCTTTTTCCTAGTGTTATCCCGGTCTAGTACAGAGAACATTAGGATTAGGATTACAGAGAATTTGGCTGTGGAGCCAGTTAAGATAACCGATTGTCATCTTCAGAATCACCACAATCTCTGCAATCTCATGACTAATATCACTAAAAGACTTTAATCAGGGCTCACTTTTCTCACCGAAACACAGAGGTCTGTTTAAAACCAAGTCAGCATTGGTCATCCATCTAGATCAGTGGTTCCCAAACTTATTTTGTCTTCTGCCCACTTTGAGAATAAATATTTTTTTAGCGCCCCCATTTTTTTCACCTATAACCTAAAACCACTATAACTTCAAATTGAATTAATTCATTATTGTGACCTATATATGTATATTATGTATATTAACGGAGAATTCTAAACGAAACTTTTACTATAACCCGCAACTTTAGATCATTGTCCGCCGTTTACATTTATAGAGATGTATGGCTGATATGTTTTTAACTCCCTTTTTGTTTTATTATAGTTTTTCTTTATAAACTGAAAGGAAGTTCAAATGAGTGACGGTCAATTATCTAATAGCTTTATTATATTATGTTTTTCTAAAGTTATCAAAATGTCTCCATTTTTCAAGTTTCTCAATAAAAATTGATGGGTCATGTTGAATTTGTTATTCAGATTTGTGCACATCGGAGAGTTTTTGACTTGTATTTTAGCCCTAAAATCGTTGAATCGAAATTCGTTGTATAGGAGGTCGTAGTCTAATCAGTGGTCAGCGTAATTCGATTTCTAGGTTAAGCAGTTCTTACCGCGACCGTGTGATTGATGGGTGACCCACTCTATCACTGGTTTTCAAATATCTGACCTCGTTTCAGAAGGCATATACAACAATAGGTCCCACATAACTTCGGCAGTCTGTCATCGTAATTCGCCCAAACTCAATGAAAAAACTAAACTATACAAAGTGCATCTTTATTAGATTTCGTAATAACAGAGAAACGGTTGAAAATTTTAGATCTGGTGACGGTTCCTTCGGTTTGATATGAAAAACTCATTGGAGGTGGGCGTTATAACTGATACGCAGTTTTGACTTTTTCAGCTGTCAACGTTGTCCTAATTTTAAATTACATTTGTTCCTGTAAACAGTTTTTTCTAATAATTTTTTTTTTCAATTTCATTTAATTTTAGACTGAAAAAAAATCTGAAACTTTCAGCTGTTTCTCTGTCTTAACGAAATCTAAGAAAATTGCACTTTGTTTAGCTGAGTTTTTTTTATTAAACTTTAAATATGGGGTTGAAGATTAGTGTGAAAACATGTTGGTTTGATTGTTGTTTCACGTTTATGTTACCCGTCTTCGTCCGCTTAAAATTAGGTTAAAAATTTTAGCGTGATGATATATAACCTATATATAGCCTTCCTTTATTTGAGTAATAATAAGTAGGCAGTTTTCTAGAAAGTCATTTTGCTACAAACACTTATCAAAACTGTCATTGTTCTACGACTATGACGAAATACGTGATTAACTAATAATACCACATTATCCAATTTGTTTAGAAAAAACTTTACTTATATATTAGGTTTTTCTCTCATTAATAATTTATCTTATGAATTATTAAATTAGTTTTTTTTTAGACTAATATTTATCATTGGCATGTAAAATTATTGTTGCTTTTTAAAAAGTTTGAAATTTTGTGTATTCTTATTTTTAGCTCTGAAGGTTACCGACCCCTGGTTTAGGTGAATGTCAGAATCTTTACGTAACTCCCAGACCAAGCAACACTCTTACTTTGCATCCCCTACCGGGAACTTTCACAAACGGAACAAAACACATTGCTTGATATTAATTGATTTTAGTATTTCGTGATGCAAAATAACACGTCTTATAAATAATAATCTGTGGTTAACCATTTGGATGTTAATGAGTAAGGTCATGCGTTAACTTTGAATTTATTTTATAGATATTATCTTGCACGGGGTAAATAACCGCCAAGTTGCAACAGATGTTGGTCAGATACATTGTGTTGTTTATGAGTAAATTATCGAAAGAAACTAACTAACGTATGAAGACACCGTAATCTTCAGATAGTAATGTTTTAATTTTTATAACATACCATGGTTATAAACTCATTATTATTAATAATATTTTTTACTATCTTTTAATGCTTCGCTCGCATTAACGTAATAGCTTACCAACTACGGCATTGTGCGTGACGAATTTTTTAGAAGATAGAGTGGTTGTAAGCTATTCTTAAAAGATAGATATATGCCATCGCAATTGTTTTTATAGGTCTATAAATAGGAATAAAGACTATTCATTGTTTTGTTATATTTCTAAGGAAATATGCAGCGTTTTCAATTAGTGCTCCCAGGCGGCTTGACTTTTTCCGACTCTACGCTGACTTGACAACCAACTGTCAAAAGCAACCATAGAGCGGCAGTGCGTAGGGACATGGAAGTAGTAAGGGGTGTAGACCATCGACAAGTGCGTAGAGATTATAAAATATAATTTGGAACCAAACACAGACAATTACAGAGTATCCAAATAAAAATACAAATTCAATGATATAAGTCCAAATATTTCCAAAGTAGATATACAACAGAAATCTCATACGAGCACTTAATATATATTTTTTAATTAACACTTAATATTTTTAGAAAGAAATATACTTTACAGTGTCAGTTTTTAAATATTTATAAGGGTATATTATTTCCCATATAATGGACGACCGTCATATTTAATGTACCATTTCTATCAACTTTAGACTTACCAAATTTTTAGTTAAAATTTGGCAACTTCTACGAGCAGACTGAGCAAGAGACCTTTAATAAACAGTTTAAAATATTCACGGGTTTTAAATCCTTGAATTCATAGATGAAGGGGGGACGGGTGGGGGGGGGCGAGTACGAGGGCGGAGGGAGAGGGGGGGGGGGGGGGGGGGGGGTAGACGTAGGCGATAATTTTACTGAATTCAACTAAAATACCCTAGTAGAGTATCGGGGGTTTTTTAAATTTCGAATTTAATGTCATCTTCCATTTCGCTCTATCACAGACATCCTCTTCTAAAAAATCGTAGCTCTTGATGTCTTTTATGACAAAACTTAACCACCGCAATCTTGATCATCCCCTCGGCCGTTTGCCAGGTATGCTAAGGTTAAGTTTTGTATTATGCGAATATAATTTTGTTTATATGATATTTATACAAAGTCTGTATAAAATGTTGCCAATTTGTTTTATTTTTTAATATGTAATTTACATTAAACTACGTTGACATAATACATTTTAATTAATTATACTATGTTAACACGCTTTTGCTTGTTATAACACCTTGCCCGTTAGTATAATTTTATTGCATATTTTGAAACCACAATGTAATTAATACATAGATTATATAATACTAAATAGTTGTCTATTCTAAACATCATTCAAATAAAGATGAAAGTAAGGATTATGAATAGATGAATTCAAATTCACTTTATTTGCAAACATAAGAGACCTTTTTTGTCATTCCTAATTTGAGGCACCCTAATTCTCGAAAGTCCATAATCTTTTGTACCGCCTTCCCATCCTTATCAACTGTGTTTATATTTAAAAAGAATTATAACTTCAACAAACAGTTTTCTAGACGACCATCAATTTTTCGAAAACATTCCATTTGTGTCAGCTTTTTATGGCAATTTTTCGATATCTTTGAAATTTTCTTCGGGAGCACTGCGTGCCCTCCCGTGCTTCCGCGCCCGCGCCCCCACATAAAAAAAGCCCTGTGTATCTATAAATATAGTAACATTGACTCGTAAAGACGAAAAATTCAAACCTTGACTTAGCAACGTCACTCGTGATACACGATAAATAATTACGTGATGTCCGTAATAGTTTATCTTTAACGTAATTTGAGGTGGTCGGTTGCACCTGAGAGGTCGACCTAGATACGCTTCGAGAGCGAACAGTTAGAGACATTGAAATGACTGTCACGCTAGCGATTAAGGTACGATTCTGATGTGAATTATTAAGACGACGGTTGTGTACCTCAACTTTAAGACATTTTTACTGTAAGCCGTAATTACCTAATCATTTAATGTTTAAAACGTTAATTTAAAAAAAGCAATAAACTAACTGACTTAAGTTCAGCTCCTGAGCTAAAAAATAGGTTCCGTCAGACACCCCAGAGGTCGATAATTAAATATTTATAGTATATATAACACGGCTATCTCACGAAAGACGTGTATTTCACGTTACATTACAAACTAATGTACAATTATACATACCTAAGTAATATTCTGCGTAATTTGTCCACTTGTTAAGTTGATTTTTAAAAGTCTTTTATCCGGATTGGCCTAAAAGGATATATCGCAAGCTAAAACATAAACTGACCTAAATCACTAAAGCTGATTTTTGGGAAATCACAAAAAGAGTTTTGTCTTTTCTGATTTATAGCTCTTATAATTCGATAAAATCGGCATTTAAATAACAAGCTATGTATTTTAATTATAGTTAAATAAGCGATGAATAATATTGCAGTGTTTTTAATGTAATATTATATGTTTAGTAATATTTCAGTAATTACTTAAATAAAATTTTATATTCGTTATTTTTCTTTTTAACTACAAATATATTTTAGTTAAAAAGACAAAAATAGCTGTACCTCAGTGTTGGATGAAACGTTAGTTGGTTGAATTATTAACTCACTTTAGACCTTAAACGTAATCTGTCAGTTTATTATTAAGTGTGCGATATATTATCGTCTTGTTTTAATATAAATATTAGCGTAAAGAAGATAATACGGAGATGATCGAAGTGGAAGAGAGAAATGTGCTTGCCTACAATAATAAAAAATCTTCCATTATAACGGGTTTAAAGATATGCATTGGTACCAAAACGAACCTTACGTGTGTTTACAATATAGGTACTTGAGATAAGGGCCATATAACGGCACATATCCTTCATAACGACGCTTAGTTTTCAAGATCGGTCAATCGACACAATTTCATTAATGTTCGACACTCAATAAACAGGTCGCCAGTGTTTACATAACTGAAGCCAACATAAACACTTCAGAAAGCTGCCCGGCGAGCGGTTTGTCTCATTTCAAGGTACTAAAATAGATGGTATATATTTCCAGATTGAATTACTTCTCTCGCTGCTTACATACATACTGGTTAACTATATTAGATACTAACTGGTGCCCAAGACTATAGCTGCATGTCGTGTGTCGTAAAATTATGCCGTCTAATTTTGAGTGTTTGACAATTTTAAAGAGCGCTGAACTTTTCTGATATAATGCTACTCTATGGGTAAAAGATATGTACACTAGAATATGTATTTAGAAAGATACGCAAGCAAGCTTTATTTAGAAATCGCAGACAGGCTTCACGTTTATAAATTACGTAATTCAGTATAAAGAATCTACGTTGAATGCAATGTCCAGAGTTCTCTTAAATAAAACTCGCATATTGTTTACTAGTCGAGAACTTGAAATGTTTTTTCGTCTCACCATAAACGTCAAGTTTCATAGAGACTAATTTTGATCTCTTCCTCTTGGAAGGTCAGCATTTCGTCTCTTAAATAAGTCATATATGTATGTTCTGAAGTAAAACTTCGTTGCGCACGCTTGGCTTTGGGGAGTAAGATGGCGAATGCGTGCCGAGAGCGTTACGGAAGTGCATCATTGGGCGAGGAGGCAAACGGAAGTTGAAAGGCAGATATAAGTTAATAAAGATAGCCTTAATAATCCGTTCAATCAAATGGTTACTCTCTTTACTTCCGACTTGTTTCGACTAGTTGTTTAGACTAGGGGTGACTTAATTTTTTTATTGTCACTTCACTCTTTGTACAGGCTAGGTAAGTAATGAAACGTCATCTATCCAAGTCAATTGCTTAGCTGTTTGAGCAAATGGCTGAATATCATTCAGGAAGCCAGTTGAACAGCGACGTTTAGTAAAGAGGCTACGCTGTTAATTAAACGGCCAATTAAGCTAACTGCCTGCGATCCATATATATACATACATATAGATGGAGCTAAAGAAGATTTGTTCTCACTCAAAGGACATTCGTTTTTTTTGAAATATCATTGTAGTCTCAATGTCAACTTTAAGGGGTTTAATATGAAAATTATATTACAGAAGATATTTGTCGTGTATGTGACGAAGGTTTATTTACCTATAACAGTGTCTGTCTGGAATATTTTAATATAAATTAGATAAGAGACGAGGGCCTTGGCTTTCACTCGCGTCTTGTTGGCTTAGTAAACGATGTCGTGATGAACATTTACGTATTCTTTTTTTAATTTTTAAGTGCTAGCTGCACTTAAAATGAAATTAAATGTAGCTCAATGGCTCAACGGTAGAAATGAAGGCTCCAAAAAACATACACACACGCAATACGACATAATATAATCTATTTAATAAATAATTTCTGCAATTTCTAAAGTTTAGTTTTTAAGTTTTCTTTTTATTGTATTCGGCTTAATTTTATTATATTAACCTTTTTCAAATAGGTTACATTCTTGGGTATATGTGTAATTGTAAACGAAGGGGTAGAGACTGGCTGCCGCAATACAGCTTCGCTAGTGCGGAAGCCAGGATTATCCTATACATGATTAAGACTATGTATTTTGTCCAATAAAGAATTGAATTGATGAATATAAATCTGTAAAATACCCTGGTCAATCCTTGACTCTACTGGCATTGCGGATAAACAGGATGGAGACAAATGTGGCCAGTCTTAACCCTGACATGTTAATTGAGCCTCCATTTGAACGCATCTGTAAAATTTGAGACAGGTATTTGCTTGGATATCCTTTGTCCAATGGCTATACATTTGCGAACCAGTCAACTAGAAATTCAATGCATCTTCCGATATTGCACACTTTTTAAAAACCTTTCTAAACATAGTGACCGGAAACATTCTAAGCTAGTATGAAATATTTTTACTAAATATAGACAGCCATTTCTTGCACATTATATTTGGTAATTATGCACTTTGAGGACTTTTCGCAAAAGAGCTTGTGCTTGTTTTTTTTTTTTTTCTTGAAGTTGTTGATGGCGCTGTAAAGACTGATTTCTTTTTGTAAAATTTTCGAGTTTAAATGGGCATTTTTGCGCAAAGTAACCAAAGCGATCACCCTGGCCGCTTCTCGGATATTTTTTTTGTTTTTTCACAGAATTGTATGTACATGTGTGTATACGTTAATATTAACTTTTTAATTATAGTTCTATATTAAATATGGCACGCCGCACGGGATGTTGTCTCAGGTTAGTCAAAGACTGTGTATTGACTTGTTAATTTGTTTGATCAGTTTTAATTGAATTATTGTTTCGTTCAATAATAGTATACAGGCATTAGAATTCTTTGAGGCTTCGATCTGATTTCTGAAAATGTGGATTTAAAATACAACTTGACTGTTTGAGCTGTTGATACGAGTAGTTATTGTATGGATTGCCAGTTTGTTGAATTGGTCAATTGAATCGATGAAGAATGATTTTTTGACGTGAAAAATTCTTTAGACGGCAAAATACCATTCAACACGCGATGCTGTTACGGAAGCCGACACCTGCCAGTACGTTTTTTTTAAGATGGGAAAATCATTGAACTCGCGAGTATTTCCGTAACCGACACCTTTGATGATTCGTTTTCCCTTCTGTCGACCATCACAGGAGATATTTGTTTTTCGATTTAAAAAATGGTGTGGTCGGGGTTCGAAGTCCGCCCTTCGATCGTCGACCCTTGAGCTATAGTAAAGTGTTTTATAATGTCGTGAATAATTATTACGGTTTATGTCATTCAAAAACCTTTACTGTCCATAATTTGTCTCTGCACTTTAATTTACTCATTATTGGACTGATTAACAAATTATGTAAAAATTATTTTCATACATCTTTTGCCAAAATATGACTTCAATGGACTAAATTTTCAATATCGGTTATGATCATAGGTAAAAAAAAATCATTTTCATTAATATTCTATTCAAATCCATTTCGGCTGTTGGGAGCTCTTTTCCGAAATTCTCATGGTTTGAAATCACGTACCTTGCTTTTTGTTGAAACCACACTGATCAATGAATTGGATTTATTTCGGCGAAAGGAATATTACAGACATTGTATCCAAAATTCAGGACAAAATCTTGATAATAAAAACTGTGTAAATATCGTCCACCTTGTTAGACCTACTTTGTCTAGGAAGTCATTTAAGGAAGAGTGCCCTAAACCGTCTGCGACCAATGGTGCTTACTCTATGTGGTTGGTTCTTAAGGAAATCTCCAAATCTCTAAGAACTTGCGTCGACGTGGAATCGCCCACCATCTTTCTCTTCTGTAAAAAAAATAGAATGAAATAGATTTTAAAGTATCTGTTTAGCATAAACTTCTGCAAATATTAACGGCATATTTTAAAAAATAATAACTCGAAACAAACGAATAGAGCGAGCTTCTGACATTTATATCAAAACATCAGCTTTGGAAGCAACTCAATCATGGATCAATGTATGAATTACAAAATCTTAAAAAAATACAGGATACTTTCCGTAGATTGTCATTAATCAATAAATTGTACATTATACGGTGATCGTGGTGGGCGCATACTTCGATAGTAAATTAAAGGATTGCTTTCCTTTAAACTACTCTCTGTGAATATGGTAGAATCGTGATCGTCGCCAAATTTACTGAAATTGTTCCGATGTGCTCGTTAGATTGTTGTGAGCAGCTTGGTGTCATCGCTGGTTGTCCAGCCTGTAAATATAATACTATCTCTTCTAACACGTGATACTATTATGGTGTCGTCACACTGAAGAATTGAAACGTACGGTTTTTACCTTTAAAGTTATTAATTTTTTTTAAACTTGGTAAACATTTTTTTAGTTGTTTTTTTTACCTTACACCATAACATGTAGAAATATATTATAACTTGGCCATGAAGAAGTAAAATCTGAATCTATACTAATATATAAGGCTGAAGAGTTTGTTTGTTTGCTTGAACGTGCTAATCGCAGAAACTACTTATCCGATTTAAAAGATTATTTCAGTGTTAGAAAGCCCATTTATCGAGAAAGGCTATAGACTATATATAATCACTCTAAAATTGGACTTTTTTTAACTAATTTTACGTGTACGAAGTCGCGAGTACCGCTGGTATTATATACTAGCGGACCCGGCAAATTTTGTACTGTACGGCAGATTTAAAACATTCTATTCTCTATACCATCACGCTAAGACCTAAAGGAGCGGAGCACCAATGAAGAATGTTTCAAAATCGGCCGTTTTGTTAAAGTATTGCAAAAATCATGTACGATCAAAATTATTCACCTTTAAAATTGTAAATAAAAGACCGTGACAGCATATGTCTATATTTTAAGGTTAAATCAACCAATTTTTTTCTAAAATAATGCAATATTTGTGAAGGTGCCTTTAAAACCATGATATTAATCTATATCCAAAAACAATTTTTTGAACCCCTAAGTGATACGAGTGCCCCATGCGGACGAAGACAAAAATTAAAAAAAACTTGCTATCTATTTCAAATTTCTCAGGTCTTGTGTCATTAAAAAAGGATTAGAGGTACCTTTTTACAACACTATTTTTTATAAAATTTCATTTCCTTTGATTGCTGCACATCTTTGGAATTCTCTTCCACATTATATTACAAACAGAAATCAATCCATAAAAACATTTAAATATAAATTGTTCCCAGTGGCTTAAACCCCGCTTTAAAGGCTGGTAATGCATGTGCAGCCTTCTGGCGATGTAGATGTCTATGGGCGTCGGTAGTCACTTAGGTGATGAACCGGCTGCTGGTTTACCTCTTGTGACATAAGAAAGGTGTATAATAGATATGCAATGCTCGTTATTATTCTATTGTAAGGTTTGAGACACGTAATAAATTTATATGTCTTCGGTCACAGTTTCCTTCCCAACTTATAAAGTACTTGCTGTGACCGCGTCTTCACCCGCGTAAAATTAAGTGAAAAAATGATTCATTTTTAGCTTGATTATATATAGCCTGCAGCCTTCCTCGATGAATGGGCTATCTAACATTGAAATAATTTTTCAAATCGGACCAGTAGTTCCTGAGATTAGCGCGATCAAAAAAAAAATCTCTTCAGCTTTATATATCAGTATAGATATCGATGATTTTTTAAATAAAAAGAATTGATCAAAACATTGTTCATCGATAGTGTATAGCGCAAAAGTCCGGTTTTAAATCGCGGCTAAACTAGCCAGTATGAAGATTATGACGTATAAAGAGTTTTACAGTCACTTAAAGGAACCATCTAAAAATAGGTATCCTTTCAGAGTTTGTCCGAAAAAAGACCCAGTGATAACGTTTTTCGGTCTCAGATGTGGTGTGATGGATCCTTGTTTAATCCATGTTAATGATACAAAGTCTGGTCTCGTTTAAATCGCAGTTAAACATAGCCAATATGACGATTATGACGTATAAAGCGTTTTACAGTCACTTAAAGGAAACATCTAAAAATATGTATCAGAGTCTAGTATAAAAAATTATGACGTATAAAGATTTAACATTATTAATAAAAACTAAAAACATATAGTTAACGTTGCTGTATAGCAGGTCACACTTTTCTTTAGTAAATGTTTTGATTCAGTTAAAGATATAACTATATGTAAGTTGATTACGGGCGACAATGAGTCAGTCGGGGATTCGATTCAAGAATCACAATTGAGCCTTATACTTCCTAATACTTGTTTTTGAAGCAGATATCGGATATATCGCACTTTCGCAGGAACAAAGTGACAATAGCTCATTTTTCAATTTATTTTTATATTTCCTCTTTACTGGAAAACTATTCAGTTAGTACGTTTGAAATCTTCATAAAATTGATTGTTTATTTTGTTGGCTATGGTTTCACGTAAAAATTTTTATATTCAATTAGGCATACGTAATTCCATTTTGCAGTTTTGGCTATTTGTGATTTTGTTGCCCTGAAGGTGCCATATATAGCTTCTTTTACTACCTAGCGTTATTCCGGTCTAGCACTAGAGTCCGCTTAAATTGCAGAAGATGTGGTAGAGCGAGATAAGATGACAGATTGCAGTTTGACATCATCCACGGATCCCCCACAATCTCTACAACCTCACGCCTAATATCACTCAGTGACCTTAACCGGGACCCACGGTTTCCACATACAGTTTATGCATATGGATTTTTTTTTGACATAAAGTCCTCAGTAGACTATCCTCTTTACTCATTTGCATCGACATCAATTTAGCGGAGAACCTATTTGGCTTGGTACCGACTTTAGCACATCAGTAAGTGTCTACTAAATTATATGAAAGTACTATTTATTTTTTGCTTTTTAGTTCCGCCTTTTCGCCTTTTTGTTTTTGAAGACCTTTTTCTTTTTATTAGAAAATAATTTATAGCTAATTGCATGTGTTTAAATGCAATCATTTCTACGCGAGTCTTTTATAACTAATTATTAATTAGCAAAGTTTTAGTGTAATCTTAACACATGTATGAGAAGGCGTAAGTGGCTGGTCATTGAATTTGGCGCGAACGGCAATGCGACTGCCACACAACAGTTAAAGCGTCCATCTTTGTACAAATTTCTACATTTATGGTTTGAGATTACTCAATGGTTTCAATAGTGAACATAGTTCTCGAACCGATGCGTGATAATGTTTTATAGTACGTTAACCCAATCTCGAGTTTTTGTGTCTATATAATTTATTTTTGTATTCAAGGGAAAAAAATTAAAGGAAACTAAATAAAGCTGCTTTAGGCATATTGTTTAGTTTGTGTAGAATCAAAATTTTATTTGAATAAATAAAGAACATTCTTGATGTTGCCTGTTTTTTTATACGATATTAATTTATCGCCTATTTTACAAGGTTCGTTGTTGTTTGTGAGCAGGATGTTTCATTGTTCCTTGGGAGAGTTTTATAGAGTCCGTAAAGCGCAAGTAAATACTTATTGTATTTGCAATAGTTTGAGAGCTACAAGTGGGCGCTTACAGCCCAGAAGGTTAGATGATTATTTGCTACCTCATTTACATAAAAAAAGATATTTATATATTTAATACGTTAGACATTTGAGTGTATACCAGTGTATCTAAGTATTGAAATATATAAAAACATTTGAACACACAACACAATAAATGAGTAACATTTGTTATATAAATAATATGTGAGTTTGCATATTTTATGTTTATGTTAAATACTTATCTGACGGTCTCCACAATAGGGAGCCTGTATCGTGGAGACCGTGGAAAATTACGTAAACTAATGAAAACTACAACACATTTACATAACGAAGACCCATATTCAGAATTCTTTTTGATTAATACAAATTGTCTAATCAAAAAGAAACAGTTGACATGAACCGGGGAGGGAGGGGGTCTAATAATGTGCGTAATGGCCGTCATTAGGTGCGCGCGCGCAATCGTGCTGATGAAAGCTGCCGGGATTGCCTTGTAAACGCTACAGAGTTTGGACAGACTTACGAATGTATAGACAGGAACCAGGTAATAGTTATTGATATATTTTATGGCAATGGCATGTCCACATGCATTAGAAATCGCAACCCTCTCTGTTGGAGGAAAGCAGTAATTCTGATAGCAGTGCTACCTTCAGATCTCTTTCGTTTGTTACCATGTCTTCTTCTCTTTCATCATCTCTCTGCATTTCTCCAAGAAACTATGCAGAAATAAGTCTTGAGCATGGTGTGTTGTAGTAAATACTCTGTGAAAACACCTTCTTTCACAGTATTCGTACCACAACAGCGTTGGTAGTGTAAATTCTCTCACTTCCAACAATAAGCTGAGAGTTATTTACCTTTTTGCGCATCTCACTGGCCATAGTTTAAAATTTATACGGATTTAATTTTTTGTATTTTGTAACCATGTTTTTGTATTACTCTGAACAGTTGTGTTTCAAATAAATATTTTCTTTCTTTCCTTAATTCTCAAAGCGACAGCAATGCTGAGAGAACGTACAAGGTGGCGAGAACATCTTGTACTTTCATGTCTAGTAAATTTGAATTTACACACATTACTTAAGGAATAACCCACAAGTGTTTAAGCGGCAGTAATGCTTTCAGATCGAATATGGTCGGTAGTTTTTACAGGTAGATTTTGAATTGAATCTAACACTACTGGACTTAGCTGATCTAGAACAGAACTTGAGATAAATATTCGTTCTATCCCTGATCTTTTACCAAATTTTAATGGAGATTAGGCTGTCAAGAATCCGAATACTGGAAGACGACACCACTACTGTAAGATCTGATGAGGTGGGTAAAATATCGTGTTTTGTTCTAATTTGTAGACTCGGAATCAAACACACTACTGCCGAGTCTAGAATATATCTAGAGCTTATATCTGCTTATTGAGTTGACGATTATTTTCAGTAATAACTTAACCGTCACATCTTTTATATATTTAGTGGTTCATATTGTTTATATATACATACGTATGAACAGAAATAATTGGTTCCAATTCAGTAGGTTTTCTAAACATAAACAATATATTATATAGTCGATATTTGACCTCTTATGGGTTATATATCCTGAAGTACGGTGCTTCCTTGTAGAAGTGGAAACTTTTTAGATTGTAGAGTTTTTGGTTGTATTCTTTTCGTTTCCACATATACAGCTTATAAAGCAGTTATGTTTCCGTATTAAAATTTTTCCTAATCAGCCTATTATGTCCCACAGCTAGGACAATCTCATCCACAACTTCCCCGCAAAGATATTCAAATCGAGGCGCCACCTCTTCCTCGGCCTGCCGAGTAGTAGGCGGCCATTGATTGGCATTCAGGAAGTCGCGATATTGGCCAACCTTTGCGGGTCCATTCGAGCCACATGCCCATATCCCATTTCCACTTCAGCTTTGCTAACGTCTTCCCTACATCCATTATATTATATTCACATAAAAAGTATAAGATTTTCTGTTTTTGAACAGAAACAATTGTACAGTAGTAAACGTTTGATCAATTTATATTTTGCAAGCAGTACATTATTTTCTGTCCTTTCTTATACATTCTTAAGTCGTTGCGAAGCTCGTCGCTCGGCAAATGAGGCAGTCAGTTAGGGCTATGATTTTGCGCGCAATGTTAATACATTTAGCAGTCCGGGACACTCGCTATTACTGACACAATTATCTTGCAAATTAGTATTCGAGCCAGCTCCGAGGCTAACTTGAAAAATTAGAGATTGGACTGAAGGTTCTTAAATAAAAAAGAACGTCAGATTGTGTTAAGACATTTGATATATCTATTTGTTATGATGAATAAAGTAACACTTGATTACTATTTCATTTTAAGTGACGATGTGGTATTAAGAAGAAAATTTTGTAGCCGAGGATATATCTGATTGTAATTTGACAAATAGATGTCTACATCTCAATTTTGCTTCTGATCTTGTTTTGATGAAAGGTTATACACTCAAAGACGACGAGACTAACGAACAACGTTTAATTTTTATATAAATAGGTTATTATGTTACGATGTGGCCCAAACAGCGACCAAGCTAAAGTACGATTGGGCCAGACATGTCTGCCGCATGTCGGTTGATCTTTGGGCCAAAATCTCCACTTTATGGACCCCAGATCGTAAACGACATCGCAGCAGCCCAAGAATGAGATAGAGGAATGGCTTTGATCATTATGGTAGAGATTGGCAACGCATAGCCTTAGACAGAGAACCTTATGGAAAGTGGGTAGGGAGTCCTTTGTCCCACAGTGGGAAAGAATAGGCTCTAAATAAATAATAATAGGTTATTAAATTGTTTTATGAACTGTCTTAATAGTCAAATTTCCTTGTCAGCATTCCTCCGTAAATTGGAAGAAACAAAATATTCAACATACCTTCAACAGGAAGATTGGCATTTGTCTTATACTCTCGCTCCTCGTGTGATAGAGATCGTAAATTCCTGGTCGAAGACTTGTAGTCCATCTCCCGCAGCGCCATGGACGAACTCGGGATAAAGGACCGCTGAAACCCAATCGTCCGGATCTGGTGTGTCGTGGCGTTTGTACCTAAAAATATGTGACATAAATCAATGAAATGGTTCATCTATATATTTAATCTACATCTATATATTCAATCAAAATTATAACTCGTTTTTAAAAGCCGGCAAGGCATCTGCTAGCCTCCTGGTCGTGCAAATGCTGTCTGCTCGTTTGCCCCTTGTAACAGACACACACAGACACACATTTAATATATATATATTTATTCAGATTATAAATTTCAACATTATATATATATATATTTCTCCGTCATTTGTGATTGGATTTTTTTTTAATTCAACCCGTAAAGGTTTTTTGTAAGAATATTTAATCCTTTCTATAAAAATTTACCTCTTATTGTAACTGGGCGTAGGTATCAAGGACGGATATTTGCTATATCGACCACTCATACTCTTAGCTACCTTTCCTCAGTCAGGACTTCTATATATTTCGCCTTTTGGAGCTAGTTAAAATAATATTATTTCATAAATATAATATACTGACTAGGACAAAAAAAAACATTTCCTGCCTCGTAATACAGTGTTACATAGCCCATTTATTGCGGAAGGCTATAGGCTATATATCATCACGCTAAAATTGAGACAAAGGGAGATTTAAAGTGACAGACGCTACAATTCTATTTAGTTGTACAAAATATGATAAAAGAGGTTTAGACCCCCCTAGCAAAGGGGGGTCTAAACTACTTTTAAGCAGACGGAGTTATGGTTAACAACTAATATATTATAAAGTAGAAAGATTTGTTAGTTTGTTTGCATGGAATGAAAAAATATTTCACCATTAGAATCCTTGTTATCCTAGAAAAATAGAGTCGATATAATATTTTCAAAAAATTCAAGGATCCGTATGTAAACTTCGTGAGTGTAAACACCCGTACCAAGCCGTGGTAAGTCGCTAGTCTATACTTATATACATGTAAATATGAAGAGTTTAATAATAATAATAATAATAAATTCTTTATTGCACACAAATAGAAACAGATTACAGTTGACAACAAAAAGTACAGATGTTATAAACAGATATAATTAATCAATCACATAAACTTGGTTTGCCTTCGCTAACAAGCACAGCCCATTCCAGTACACCGCCTATTCGCATATGTGGATTTTCGTTCTTCACTGCAATGTATAATACATTAGGCAAATTATTAGTGATTTTTTAGAATAACTCAATATACTTTTTTTTTATAACCTTTAAGAGATAGTGAATGTTCCTTTAAGCATAAATTAGTGAAGAATTGAGTAACAATTCGATTTAGTTGAGCATTTGCTGTAAAGTACTGATATAACGATTAACTACAGGTCTATTTTGTGTCAATTCTTTATTGGGGGCACTAGAGCCTAGGAAGTTATGATTGTTGTGTAAACAAAGTTTTAAAAGAAATGTAACTTCAACCGAGTGGACAGAGTACTGCGCGAACATTAAATTTTAAAGCTCTTCGCTTTTTTAATTTTTATAGCTATTTTTCGATATCTTCGAAATTCTTGGGGGGTATAAAAGCCATAAATGTATCGATAGATTAATATAAGTGCATACAATACTAGTAGTAATAGTAGTAGTGCTGAACTTCGTGATGTAAATCATGACCGTAGTTTTTCCTATATTTTTTTAATTATATTATTTTTGGAAAACACATCTAGATATGAATTGTTATTATTATGTTAAAGCATATAGGCTCTATAGGCGTGTCACTATAGGCGTGACAGTTTTTCAGTAATGTTCATTAAAAAACTGCTCAGGTTGTAGGATAGTGTTCGCTCGCCTTAATTAGAAAACGTTTCATAAAACTTTCTATTAGTAAATGCGTATACAAAAAGAAAAGAATAAACTGAATAATGCCGTGCTGAAAATATACCTCCAATTTATTATAATAGCGAGAATATAACAGACATGTTCGTAAGTGCTTATAATTTAGCGGAATTGGATTAATAAATATTTTAATTAAAATAAATTACATTAAAAAAATGTTAATATAAGTCTTAATTTGTATATTCAAGGTGGTCACGGCACCTTCTCCAATATCGTCAACAATCTAGTCCACGTGATAATGTACAGCTATTACATGATGGCCGCTATGGGGCCCCAGTACCAGAAGTATTTGTGGTGGAAGAAGCATCTTACGACGCTACAACTAGTAAGTCCATATTTTATTCGCTAACGTTTCTTAATGATGATTTTATTTTAATATGATACCCTTAAGTTAATGCTTGTTCTTGTGATGTATGTTCTTCTAAACTTCTTCTATCAGTCGTTGTAATTTTCTTACTTTTAATTTAAAACCACAGTCAAATTTATCTTCTTCGGTCCAGTTTCATGTTACAAATGAGTGAGCGGTTCACATAAGTGACAACCGACGTCCACGGACATCTGCACCTAGAAGTTAACTGATGCGTTGCCGGCCTTTAATGACGAGATTAGGCCACCGGAGAGTCTCATAAACCGAAAAAAACGCGACATTAATACCGGTCGCGTACCCGAAGCGGATCTGACCAGTTATCGAACAGATAAAGGAAGATCCACCCCCTGAGAGAAATCATATCAATCATAGAAATAACTGGATGTGTAAACGATGCGTGCAAACGAAACATGCCCATTTGTGTATTTCGGAATGCGCATGCCTGATTCAATATAACAATAGTATTTCAACCCAGTCTCCATTCATTGACGGTTTTCTACAGTCCTGCAGTAAAAATCTGTTCGCCGACAGCGCAATGAAGCACAAACTATCAGTGCTTCCATGATTATAATATGGTCATGAATTACTAATTTTATTCCTTTTTTTTCAGTTTTAAATAACAACACTATCCCAGTGTAAGTATGCACTTCTATATCTATACTTATATTATAAAGGGATAAAGTTGGTGAGTAAGTTGTATGTACATGTTAACAACTGCAGGAATAGGTTAGAGGTCAATACATTCTATTTGGGTATGTTGCTTATCCACAAATGCTAGTAAAATCGAGGTTTGCACGCATTTAATTTAGAAAGACAGTACTGGAATTGATTGCTAAAGCTCTATTGTAAATGGACGGCACCCTATTTGCACGGATACCTCAATTTTCTAAAAGGCAAGTAAATGAATAATGATGCTCTACTCTAAATGTAGAGCAAACATAAAACCCTTCCTCTACAAATTGGCGTAGACATAAATCGTACAGCAGCGCGATTTTCCCATAAGGTGGACAAAACCGAAGAAAACTGGTAATTCCTACAGATATAAAATTCGATTTTCTCATTTAACTTCAAATTATTTGCAACTTGAAACAAACTTGACAAGAAAAGTAATATTAATTGATTTATTAAGTGTGCATGGTAAGTAGTGATAATGTGCTAAAAGCATTGTAAGCTGTAGTTATTAATTAATAATCACTTATGTTAAATTGTAGGATGTGTTAACTACAGAATAATGTTTTACGCTCTCGTATATGTATAACGATTGCAGAGGAAGGAACCAGGGCAGTTCCTGGGACTTATGACCCAAGTGTTGGTTTGAGGGATACCTTTAACGTGCACACGACCTCTCACCTCCACTGCCCGTGTAACCTTCCCTACGCAACCAGTTCCGATCTGATCTTATCCTACAATGATATCCTTGTTTTAGTCTTCATCATGGTGATGGTGATTAATCCTGTTTCTTTGAACATGTCTAAGTTTGCTAATAGATGGCGCTTTGTTAAATTACATTTATCCCAGTAAGCTCAGTTGTTTCATATACATTTGAAGACAAAATTATCCTCATACCCATTATCTAATACATGGTTATTATTATAGCTGAGTCTACGTCTGTAAACTATTCAACCGTGTATACAAGCCCCATCAAACTAATTGCGTATTCAACTGGCTCCCGTAATAATTGGACAATGACAAACTAATAGCATCCTTGTGATTATCGATCTGCGTTAATTAATTAATATTATTACTTATAACACAGGCATTAAGTTGTCTACCTTAGGAACAGACGTCCGTGTGTCATATAGTCATATATATTTATTATTATTTATTTATTTATTTTATTTATGAGACACCAGCAGCAATTTGTACACAAAATAACAAACAGTAGAAAAAACAATATGGACTATTACTGGTACCATTGCTACTTAAAGGTATATATGTATACAGCATTACAAAAATCTCCCTAAAATATAACTTTAATTACATTAAATAGAAAAAAAAGTATTAAATTATAAAAATAAAATAAATAACAAAAAGGATGTGACAAAGAAAAGCAAAGAAACGTTAATTAATTGTGTCTGTTAATTTTTTTTTATAAGAATTTAATGCGTCGTGAAAAATGTCAATGTCAATGTTACTCGTGCATGTGTGGCCACACTTCGGTCTTTTCAAGCTTGAACACCAGTAGTAGTTTCGTGAACTGTGGCACCGGAAGGCACAAGTGGTCAAAAATCAAAAAAAGTAGAAAATAGACGGGAGTTAAAAAGGTGCAGTATTTTTTGAGTTATACATAGCTATAAAAAAAAAAACCTAATTTAGGTTACATGCCGGCAGTAACGCCACCTACCGGGTCCAATTGTTGTATAAACCATCTACAAGCCTCTCAAAACAAACTAACAAAATTTTATCCAAATCGGTCCAGTGGTTTTGGAGGACTACTCCTCCAAAACAGCCTTCGGGCCCCGGTCAAAGGCTTGTACAATCGATTTTTATTTATAAAGATTGGTATTACTAGTCTCTCTGGTTTTCCTCTACTCTGTGCCCACGCCACCTACGAAGATATGATGGCCATTAAAACGTCCGCCAACCGCGCAATCAGACGTTTTACACCGACACTGTCATCTTAATTAAAATCTGCTATTTATTGTGCAATTTTCGCCGCTTAAAAATTCATTTAAAATTACTACGCTTCGATGTTTATTAAAAATTGATATTTTTTTTTCCTAAAATCAGTTTTGGTGAACGGAAATATATTGAAGATAGACTAGGACATGCTGGACAAGTAAGATGTGATTCTAGACTCCCCTAGCTAAATTATTCATCGGCTTTTTCTTTAAATGTACAATTTTTTTTACAATTTTCTCTTAAGTGAAATTTTCAATTTTCTCTTAATTTTCTATTAACTATATAATATCATTATTACTATCTGTCCCAATGCGATTTTAAATCTGAAACAAATTTCTTCAATATTCTTACATCAAACCGTAATGTAAATAAAACTTAAAAGTGCGTAACAGGGGTAGTGCGGCGCGGGTCGTTGACTTGTTTTGCGCGTCAACATTTTGTTGACGATTGCTTTCCAGTGTTCACGATACATTGCGCACTCAAGAATGGGATGAGAATGGCAATGGGTTAAAAAAAAATAGATTCAACTTTAGCGTGATGATATATAAAATATAGCCTTCCTCGATAAATGGGCTCTCTAAACTAACCTAACCTAACCTAACCTAACCTAACCTAACCTAACCTCACCTAACCTAACCTAACCTAACCGTTTTTATAAGTGAACTTTGCGTGACGGTGTGTGTTCTGTAAACGAGATTAGGAACAAGTCACAATGGGAAAGTGAATGATCGAGTGTGTGTGTGTCGTGGAATTATTGTATGCAAACGTGCGTGACAGTGTGTGTTTTGTAGGCATGCGTGCAAGCAAATCACTATTCACTAGCGAGTATCTATGACTTCAGTCAGCATTATAGCCTTCCACTAGATATAATTATGAGAAATACATAATTATCTACGTTCAAATACTTAAATTGTGCTTTCTCTTCATAACACGTATATGCTAAGGTTCCATTACTTTAATTATAAATGATATTTATTACAAAAGGAGCCTTAACGTACTTCGTGTACACAATTTACTTTGTTTTTGTACCCTTTAGTTTGTTTGAAACAACTTTTGTCATTACCACTTGAATATCTCTTTAACATTCGTTCAAATCACTCGAGACGAGTCCGATACGATCCAATTCTGTTCACCATCGAAATACTAAAGTTTATTCACGAATAGCTTTCAATTGCCAATGCAATAAATTCTTGAATAAAAAGGCACTTAAATTAATAAAAAAGTGGATATTTATATTAAAGAACCATTCCTCCAATGGTTTATAATGTATGTCTGTAATATTTATTACAAATGCTGTAAATCCATATAATTTTTGTAATTTAACAACGATGTCCCGATTATGTATATATAGTTCTTGTTATATTTTTCAATTTCAAAAAGTAATTGTTTCAACTGAAATTATAGTTACATGTAAAAATATTTTGTGTGAAATACAAAACTGTTAAGGACAACGTAATACCGATGTAAAACAAGATGCCCTCCCTCTGATAGATATCATAAATAAATAAAATAAATATATACAGGACTATATGACACACGAACGTCTGTTCCTAAGGTAGACAACTTAATGCCTGTGTTATAAGTAACAGACCACCGTTATACACAAATATTTTTGGTTTTAGAAATATATAAATACATACATATAGATAATACACCCAGACTCGAGGTGGGAATCGAACCCACGACCCCCGGAGCCGAAGGCAGGGTCACTGCCCACTGCGCCAACGGGCCAGCCTAATATGAAATAATAAATCATAATATTATACAAGAAAATACGCACTGGCCACATAGAAATACTAATTCAAATCGCTCTAAAAACAAATCCAATTGGCATATATCGCCAATGTCATTTTAAAATTACTTTTGATTTTTATCGACGTTTATTGGTATTTTTCAAATTATCCTTGTAATACTTTAATTATTTATCAAAAAGCATATGTAACGATGCGCAGCCGTTTCGAAAATCTAAATCTGTTTCGCGTTATCAATCACAAATAAGTTTAAGATGGCAGTCAATAAAATATTCCCGCACAAACTGAAGCCAGAGGAAGAGATCGCAATCAGAGGTGCTCATTTACTGGGGCCATGTTTAGAAGCCAAGTTCGATGAACTCAAGTACGAGATCCTTAGCAAGATCAATAAAGAGGTAACAGATTCGAAGAACGCTAGAGATTACATTTCGCAGAAGTACGATGAGCTGTGTAATAAGATCCAGTACCTGACTGGGCTGGACGCCACCGTTACTGGCTTTAGGAGTGACGTCAAAGCCATAGAGAAGCAAATATTCGAACTCTGCGCTAGAGTTGACGACATAGAAAAAAGGACTATCTGCAAAGAGAGTCCGTCTATCACATCTTCTGTTCTTGCGGCTATGAAATAAAGTTCCCTTAATACAATTCGTTCCTTTTTATATAGAATTACTTACTGTCTTTTTATTTTATTATCTTTGTTGTAATACAAGAAAATTTTATTGCATTAAATTTCAGTCTTGACCAAATTTTTAATCATTTGTTTACTTACTGGATGGCATTTTCTCAGAAACGCGTTGAGCTATTATGTTGAAGTTAATACTAAATACTGAGGATTGCGTTTCCTTGGAGCTAAAAACAAATCAACTCTGTAAGGATACACAGTTTAAACTCAAGCTCAAGTCACCTCAAAATCAACTCAACTAAAATTCAACTCAAACTCAACTGAAACTCAAAAAATATGCCACCTTTCCCATACATATGCAAAGGGAATCAAAACCTTTAAGGTACTTCTCTTTGACCTAGAATCATGCAATTTAGCAAGAAACTATATCTTGCAGCACCAGTATAGGAAAAATTCCAAGAACATCTAAAAAAAGAAAATGCGGTGACTATGTCAAATTAAAAGCAATCTTATGAAAAGTATTACGTGAGCATACGGAACCTTAAGTGCGCGAGTCTTACTCATACTTGTTTGCTGCTTATATATTATATGTTATCCATTTTAATCAATCAAAGGATATAGAGAATCGAAGCACCTTACTGAATATAACCCGCCATTCTGCCCGTTCAGCTAACGAGGCCTATTAAGTATGTCCTATAAGGTAAAACAAAAATAGAAACGGCTCCCAGCTTGAATGGTTTTCATTACAGAACAACTCTATGCTATCTTTGATCACGGCTAAGATATTTTGAGAGCTCAAAGGGAAACGAAAACCACTTGACTGCGAGCGCAAAGCGTTATTCCGGACTCGGTACGCGTCGAGGGGCGTAAGTAAGGCAAAATCGGGCTTCCTATTTTCTTTGGAGGCTTTTCAAGCTCTTTTGAAAGGGGTTGTCAATATTTTGAGCGCCATGAATGGGCTCCATGTAGGATGTCAAAGAAGGCGTGAGTGTGGTACGGTTTGACACTTGTTCCGGATTGGACGGACAAAGGTTTTGCATGAAATACTAAACAACTTTGCTTGTTATTCATTTCATACATGTCATGGATTTATAAATTAAATAAAACTCAAGATGTAAGTAATAACGTGTACTTTATTAAACGGCACTGTATCCAATACAAATATAGAAATTTAGTGCAACGAGAAAGATGGAGCATGGGAGTTGCAGTTTCACAGGTGATAAGCGATGCGCTACACTACGTTATTAGATGTTACATATACTTTCAGTGCGCCAATAAATAGTCCGACCCCTCGTATCAAATCGCAGTATTATTTATTTAATTTATTTGCAATTAAAGGAGTTATTAAGGATGTTACATAATTTCGACAGGGTTTACGCAATCATATCTGACATGGTGAGCAAATTCCCAAACAGATAAAATATCAAATTATTACAATGCTAATTTATTAGAATCATTATAGCTTATAAAGGTATGTAAATTATTATTTTATATTCCAAGTATTCTTGTAAACTGTAAAAGATTTTTTTATTTCATTGTATGTTTGACGGCAAAAAATAAGCCACTAATAACGGTCCGTAATTTTTCCCATGTCGGACCAATGCACAACCGCACCTATCGCGCCCACGTCTCGTTTTTAGATAGCTCAAAGCCAATTAGATGCGGCGACAACATGAGTACCCAGACGGAAAACTGAAAAGAGACCCCCAGTTGCATGTTTACATTTACCCACGTTCTCATATTGCCTGAGAGTGCTAGATGTAGTTCATAAGCATTTCTTATTTATAAACTACTTGTATTTATCATTAGTAGAGAATGTAACGTGATTACTAGCTGGTTATTAAGAACTGTCAGAGTAGGTAAATAGCTAAGGAGGTCGTGGCTTAATCAGTGGTCGGCTTTCGATCGCTAGGTTAAGCAGTTCTTACCACGGCCGGGTAATAGATGGGTGACCTAAAACTGTTTTTCTTTTTTTCATAATATCAGTCCTCCTCCTTATTTCTGAAGGTAGTATTTGCTCTGAAAACCGATAAAGGCAATCATTGCTATTCTACTACGGCTTTCGCATTTTTGTCACGTATTTATCCGGCCTGGAAATAAAATACGAGAAACTATATGGGTCAATACCATTTTTTTGTCAATAGATTTATTCTAGTTTCAAGGTGCTAAGAACACTTAAGTTGTACTAAAATTAGAGAAATTTCTGATTTTTTTTTTCTTTTTATTTATTAATAATGTAAAGGAGTTAATATTATACATGGTGAACAAATAATATATGAATGTTTAGTTCTTTGTTATATAATCAAGAATACATTAATAAAAATAAAAAATATTTGTTACTAGACATTCGGAGCCCACGCACAGTACAATTTATAATATAAATAATGTTTATGAAAAAAATGACTATTAACCTTTAAATTAGTTACAATTAAGAAAAAAATATATCTCATATTTATAAAAGAATTAAAATTGATCAAATTCATGCAATAAACTGCATTAGGTTAACACTCTTAAGGGAGTACTTTCAAGGTCATTCATCAATTTCAACCTTGAAACCTACACTGATTCATTACAGTTATGAATAAGTACTGGAATTATATTATTCATCGTGTTCGTTCTACGTCCGACAGCAAGGTTGTGCGCATGTGCGTTACTGTGAAAACACGTAAAGTTTTGTCCTCTAATCTTATCAGTAACACTCAACATGGAAACTCATTATGAAAATTATTTGGAGCGAAAGCGGACAACAACTTTTGAAGCTATTTTAGAAATACCTTTAGTGCGTATCAGATATGGAACACTTTTACATAAGTACCTCTTCACACGCTCTTTACCACTTTGATGACTTTGATGATTCATCTTAATTATATTTCTGACTTGTAATCAAGCTAACTAACTTTTTGGGTGATGTATGGGTCTAATTTGTTTAATTGACGACAATACAGTAATTCATACGTTCTTCATCATAGAGAGAGAGAGATAGAGACGAATTTCTTAGCATTCCATGGATTCACCGTGCGGCTGCCGGGTCCATCGCGTTGCAGAGGAAGGAACCATATTAAATAATGAAAATAAAACCACACGCACACCAATGCCAAACGATTTACACACACGTATACATTTTTCTATAAGATGGTATCAAATATAACGATAACCTTGTATAAGGAATAAACATTTTCCATGTACCTTTAAATAAGCATAAGGTACATAAATCTAAAGATTTCTGGCTGAATTTGACCAGCCAGCGATCTCTTTCGTAATAATTAAAGAAACAAGTTAGAAACGATCACCGATAAGTGGTAACATTCGACCTAATTCGAACCAACCGACCGGAGCCTAGTTTACATTTAAAGTAAAAACATTCTGCACGTTATCGACACCATCAACTGCCCATGTTTCAAGTTACAGCGATAACAAGCTTCTATATTTTGACGACATTATATTGTTAGAATTATTATTCGATATAAGGAACCCCTTCGACGGTCACAAGTTAGTAAAGTATAGAAGGACAAGTTTAAACATGTCTAAACGAGTTTCCAGGTAAGGCCTCCCCCTTCTTGATCCACCTTCCTCTTTCCTGGGTCAGTCTCATCCATAACTTCCCCGCAAAGATATCCAAATAGTCGCGCCACCTCTTCCTCGGCCTTCTTTTTCTTTTCTTTTCTTGTAAAGAATACATTATACTAAATAAAGAAGACAACATCACTGGGAATAATTTTATGATAGAATTGTATGACAAAATAAAAACCTATAACGGGTTACTTTAGACCTCCATAATCTCGAATTGAAAGGCGAAATTCTCCTATAATGTCACTTAAATACCGCAAAAGCTTCATCAAAATCGATCCAGCCGTTTCGTTGTTATTTTAATTTAGGCATACCATTTACATTTCCTGACATATAGTATGCATACGATCAAAATAACAATACTCATTTCTTTAAATAGGATTACCTTAAACTATTCAATAATTGGTGTTATTTGCTATATTTAAATGACGCTATCAAGAAACAGATATCTCACTTATTTCTCATTTTTAGTTTAATGTTAAAATTGTAATAATACTTGAGAATAAATAACTCTAACCGTATCTGAATTATTTTGAAATGGTGATAACAAAAAAGTACCCGACTGATTTTGTTGTGGGCTCTTCTCAATGCAGTGCTCGAGGAAGCCTCGATAACTTAGTTATAAATCGAATATATTATCGCCATAATTAAAAAATATATATATAATTATGCTACTAAAATGACTTTCACTAGTTTTTGTAAAAAATAGGTTTTGTAGGTGAATATAAATGAATTATAATTTGATTTGATTAGTAGCTACTGTTATAATTAACGATACAAGCGACTCGTATTTTAATTCAACAAAAGACTTAGGGTACCGTACAAATGAATTAAAACTGTTTAAACATGAATAAAGCCAACATCCATAATACCGCATTTCATGTATATACAGACTAAATGGAAGGCTGCTGATACTTATAGCACAGGTTTTACCTATTTTAAGTATCAGACATCCTCTGCAATCTAAGCGGACCCTGGTACTAGACCTGGATAAAGCTAGGAAGAAGAAAAATAATGTCTAATAATATAATTTATTTATTTCGTAACCAACAAAAAAATATACAATGTCATAAAAACATATTATTTTAACAAATAGCCTACAGGACTTCATAGATTGGACTCTGATGTCTAAACTAGGTTACCCTGTATTATAAACGGCCTTCCCACTTACTATGACACCTTGGTTAACTAAATAATATTAATTAATTTAGTACTGCCCTCGACACATTGTACGCCTACGTTCCCTTCAACTAATCACAATATAAACATCAAAGACCAAAGAAATTGAAGAGGGACCCTGGAAGAGTCAGATGGAAATTGTAAAATAATATCGATAAGGATAAAGGCAAGCGTTGTTGGAACCCTAAAATGTGATAAGAATTTTAAATGAATCTCGCAATTGTTATTCTTTATAGACTACTTTATAAATACATATTTTTTTTTTACTAAAAAGACAATATTTTCCATCTATAATTTGAATCCATCGACAGTTTGAAAACATTTCCAACATTTTGTTTCAACACAACAATTTCTGCGTACATACGCAACTATTAATCATAAAGATTAACATCGAGCCTCGATTCTAAATCGATTAGAATATGAAAAAATATTGATTAATTAAAAAGAGGCATGATTTCTAATAATTGAAATTTTATCCGAATACCTAAACAAGATATATCACAATCAATCAATATGCACACTTAATTTCTCTATCACTTTATTGGTGTGTCGTTTACAAAAAAAATGTATTCTTACTAGCGGTGCGAGCTCTAAATTACTGAAAAGCAAAAATAAAAGTCATTTGGACGTTGAATTAAAATTAAACTCACCACAAAAAAAAAAACTACTTAATTTTTTATTTACTCTACAGTTTTGCTTAGACTAGATGTCACTATACATATTGCTTGTAATATAACGAAGTGATATGTAAGAGTAAGAGAGATATCTCTGTTAATAATTATTACAAAGCGTACCATATTTGTATTAAAACCCTATACTCTCATACTAGTATATAAAGCTGAATAGTTTGTTTGTTTATTTGTTTGTTTGCTTGAACGCGCTAATCTCAGGTTCTACTGGTCCGATTTGAGAAATTCTTTTAGTTTTAGATAGCCCATTTATCGAGGAAGGCTATAGGCTATATATTATCACGCTAATTTTTTTTTTTTTATATCTAATTCACGCTGACGAAGTCACGGGTACAGCTGGTACAGAGATAAAAGAAAATAATATTAAAAGGGACGGACGATATTTATTCATTAAAAAAAATATTTACATTCGAGAACATCACCAAACGTATGGAATTCACTTTTAACATTTCGTAAACAGCCAGTTTCATCTGTAACCCTTTACGCCTTTATGAATTTAAAATGCACGAACGGATTTCACATCAGATTATCCGTTTCAAATTTTCAGTCAAATTAATTGTTTTGATTATATAAATCTTATTTATAAAAAGTATTAATATGTGATGTTAAACTTCATATATAAAAGTAGCATAATATCTATGTCTATGGAGCTTGTCAAGATGACAGTTGACTTGTGTTGGCGCGCTTTCGATGGTTGGCGAACAAGTGTTGATCTGGTACATTAAAATAAGTTAAGTATGCTCCTACAGTATTAAAATAAGTGCTGAGCGATTAAACAGCTGTTACTACCTCAACTGTGTTTTCTTACATACTGTAAGATATTAATATGATTAAAGATTCGCCTACAAATCGTTAGATTTGCTTTGGTACTATATGCTTATTTAAAGCTATATACAGAATTTTAATTCTTTGTTATATATGACAATTGGTGTACATTCGATCGACATAACTACGCTTAATGTCAATGTTATAGTAAAATGTATGTACGAATGTGTGTGTAATTCCTTTGGCATTAGTGTGCGTGAACGATTTAGTCTTTTGAATTTATGCTGTCTCATTTTGATGACTAATATTCTTAATAATTGTTTTTATTCAGGTAATCATCGGGCTGTGAATGTTTCACACAGTGAGCAGTGACCCGCGATGCCAGGACGTTGCTTGCTTTGAAGCGAGCTCACGAATAAGGACTTGACATGAGTTAGAGCTCATTTTAGAAAATAGCTAACTAAATCCTGATAAGAAATCATACCAGAAAAATTTATTTAATAGTTATTTTTTATGTTAAAAGAGGTCAAGGAGCAGGCGGTAAGTGACTACCGACTCCTCCCGCGTTGCCGGCCTTTAAATAGAGATGCAAGCTACCGAGAATTCTCACAAACCGATCGAAACGCAACAATAATAGCATCACTTGATGTGACAATATTGCCGCCACTTCATGCCGATGTTATGTGAGAAAGAGGTACTGGTACCCGGACGCGCCGGCCCAATTCGGCTACAAGCATGGTGCTACCTTTAATTGATAGAATCAGGTGTTACTTTGCGGAAACCCATGACATGCTTGAGAAACTAAACTACTTTGCTTTAATCCGCGAATGAATACGATGGAAAATTGTAATGCTGTAACCCGAAAGCTACACCATCGAATCTACCACCAAAGCACAGCAGTACACTGACTTTCCGATGTGCCTCAATGCACGTTTCGCTTCGACACCGAAGCATCATCAGGAGATAGACTCTACATAGGTTATTCGTAAAGTCTTTTAAGGTGTCGTTACATCATCGCTTTTTCTATCAAAAACAAACTTATTTTTTTTTGTATGGAATACCATCAAATTTTTCTCTGTTTTCGTTACTTATTAAACCGCCCACCATAAGCATAATGGGGTTTATTATAGTCTAATGAATATTATTACGTAAGGTAATCACCGTTATTTAGTAAATTTACTACAAGAAATCGTTCTTCAGACGCTGTCAAAGTTTACTACTAGTCGAATATTGATTAGTGACTTAGGTCATGTATATGAGATCATCGCGATCCGAACTGCGGTTACTGGTGATTATCTTCAAACAAAATTAGATTCTAAACAATAGAATTAAAGCCTGTTTTGCCGTGATCACTCGTCGACGGTAAAATCTGAATAGACTCATCACATATCTGAAGTAAATGACAGGGGGCCCGAAGTGACAAAATGAATAATTTAGCCACGAAGCGCTATAATCTGTCATGCGCATGATATCAGAAATTCTTGTTAGTGCGTTGGTGGTGTTATTATATACTACTAGTTGTATCAGGTGACAGCGTCCCTTTGTCTTAGTAAAATAGCCTATATTTTTCCTTGTAAAATCAAAGTCAAAGTAGACCTTCAATCGTTTCAGAAATTGTTGTTAGAATTTTAAATTATTGTAACATTTTATTTTATTAATAGTAATGAAATTTTAATATATTGTAATTGTCTTATTTTTTAAATTAAATTTTGTCCTTGTTTAGAGTTAATACATGGCGTATTTGCAAACGATTTTTAAATAGCTTTTAAGAAAATTATTTGTGAATTTTGTGTAACACCGCTAGCAGACCAATAAATAAATCTTACTGTCGCGATACTAATATATTAGGTTATATATAATTAAATCACTTAAATAATTAAACGAGTAATACGAGTAATTAAACATTACATAGTCTGTTTTACGTATTTATATTTTTTTATCTTGCCAAGATCGACTGGACTAATAATATAGTTGTATACTGGACTAGTAATATAGCTGCGATCGAACGGTTGGCCACCCCTGATGTAGAATATAGATGACTATTGTCTATGAAATCCAATTAAATGCACGAAGGTTGTATGATTTCGATATATTAGAATCCTGGTCGTGAATTTCAAAACAAAGCCTTTATTTATCGTGTATCATATGACGGATGTCCCGAATATACATGCATTTATCTCGTCGCGGTTTCCAGCTAGGGTGGCCACGATTTTGTAAACAGAGCCCTGAACAGTCTTCATTTTTTTTAATTTTAGGTACCGTGTCTCAATTTTTTTTTAAGTAATGGAACCTTACTTTTTGGTGTCTAGCAAATCGTATGTAAGTACTGTACCTGATATAAATAATACAAATACTTGATTGCACCTATCTTTATTAGTTTCAGGACCTAAGTGAAATTTCAAGTGGGTATTCTAAATACTGATATCATTGATGGTAGCACTGGTAACGCGATATGTCATTAATGCAGCCATTGCGACCACCCAATAACGTTTGTTTTATGTCATGATTATCATAGTGGCAATACTGATAGAAAATTAACACAGACTACAATGATTTCTTTACTTCAGATAAGTCTGTAAATCTAATTTTATAATTATAATTAACAATATTAAATGGCCACGACCAAGCAGACTGGGAAAGGGGTGACGTGAAGATCTCAATGTCTCATCATCACTCATGAAGGTCCCAGTGAAAGTATCTGATAAGGTGGAGGCCTTTGCTCAATAGTAGGATATCTTAGGCTCATCAAAAAATGGGAATGTCCTTATATCTACGTGAGATTAGTGTTCCTATTCATAGCGCACGTATAAATGAATTTGCAAATCTAGCTCGATTGAGCATCACGTCGCCGAGTAACGAGGTTCGAATCACTTATTTACTGCGATTCACTTCGAGTCGGGATTGTCGCTTCGCAACATTCAACTCTGACCTCACTCGAACGTATGGAGTACTCTCATTAAAATGATTGCCAAATGTAACCTAATTTAAATATAATTATTATGTCTGTTGCTTTGTTATTTTTTTATTCAAACTTTGAAGGTTAACGCTGGTAGTATGGCCTTTTAGGTCTTATCACAGTAGGTCTTTTCTTATTTGCTTGAAAACTAAATTTAAGCAGAGTAGTTTAGTTTTTCATGTATTTCATGGGTTTCCACAGATAAAAGGTAAATAGGGACTAGCTAGTTTCAAGAAGCTAGCTAGTCCATATGAGGTATGAGGCATCCTGGGCAAGCCAATGCCAAGCCATGGATAAGCTTAGCTATCCAACGAGGGAACGCTGCTAGCATTTTGGTTACTCTACCGCACGGGCCAAACTTTAACTATTTTTTTAATTATACTTAGTGTTTAGTTTACTTTACAATATTTTTAAATAGTTGTACAGTTGGTTTTAGATAGTGTTTAGTTTTATATATTTTGATATTTCATTTCTTACAAATGATGTTTCTTTAATATACAATAGCAATTTATCTACTAAGTTGTGAAAACTAAACTATTCTGTCAAATACTTTTTTTATTTGTCTATATATAAATCTCTGTATGGTTGCGACTTTTGGGTCGTTTAGATATACAATTGGACCCTTTGTGTGACCCTTTTTTGGACTCTTTTGGTGACGTTGCGACCAGATACTAGGTTATAATTCTTTCTTTTTCTTGTTATCATGTGGACTGGATAGAGGCTGCCCGGTTTGCCAGTGTTATGCATGTTTTGTAGGGGACCAAAAATGAAGACTACCAGTTCCGGTTCCGCATTCTTGCTCCTGCTTAATATTAAGCTTATCCAGGGCTATTTGCGGGGGCAGGCGGCGGTAGTGACACCAAGGGTATTTCGAAAATATCGAAAAATTGCCATAAAAAAAATTAAACTAATTTAAAATAGTCTATCCACTTGTTAGACGTTATACTTCTTTTAAAATTTTTGATAACATAAGTATCGTAGAATGCATTCTACGATTCATGATTTTTTTGTATTCGTAGAATGCATCTATGCTCAAAACAGTGGCACCGGTTAAGGAGAGGGTACGAAAATTGGGAGCTTATAACTTTTTAGAACAGCCCCAATAAGTGACAAATGAGGCCTGGGCATACCTAAAGTATTCCTGCAGTATTCGTCAAAGATATAAGATGTTTATATATGACTATGTTTATAAAATCATTAAATATGTCGTTTGTATTCACTAATAAGTAAGATATGTCTGTAATTGAGTAGGCATGTCGTTTGAAATTTATCTCACGGCTATCGTTTTTATAAAAGTAACAAGATACCCTGTCCGCTTGTCGAAAATTTTGTATGTCTCTGCTAGTGTAGTAGTATGAAGAATGCCTTTGCAACTACGCGGTCCAGTGTTCTATTCCGGACTTGATAATAGTTATAGCCAATTAATATACTATCGCCAGGGTCTATGTTCGCATTTCTTTAATTTAATGTATTTAATTTAATTCTTTACTTTATATCAATAATTTAAATATTTTAATATTGAACCTAGAGCTCTTTATGTTAGCTGCGGCAGAGATTTACGGGGTTAATTTTGTGTATTTCAGATTGTTTTTTGTGACGCAGGTTTTCCCAAAAGTTTCTATTATAAATCAATTTATATGGCCCACTGCTGGGCATAAGACTTAAATCGCTCTTCTATTTTCTAGGCTAGTTATATTAGTTAATAGTACATCCAGCAGATGTTGTCTTGCCCGACTAGGCTCGTCTACCATGAGCCAATTTACCAACATCGCCAGTCATCTGTACATAGATTTATATACATACAGATTAATTAATATTTTCCCGTCGTGTTTTTTCTGTAATGAAATCATCCCACAGCCTCGACTTTGGACTAATCATTTGTTTCCGTACTTTTTACGCAAAGCTTAAGTCGTTTCGTGTAATAGTTAATTAGATAAGACTCGTATTTTAGAATATGACCGAATCTGTTTAAGAAATTCTCGTAAGTTTCGTTAAGAATTATGAGGTTCACTGTAACACTCGCTCCGATAGTATCAGATGTGAAGCGCAATAATTAAACAATACAACATAATTACCTTTTTACACTAACAGATATACTATAACTGTCGTGTAAAAGATGTTGTCGATTGCATTAAAAAAATCGTTTACGCTGCCGTCTCTACTGTGTCTTTTCCTTTATATGTGATAATATTGAAGTTTTCTGTTTGTCGAAGTTAATTGTGCTACACTAAATAATAAACTAAAGTAGTGATATTATTGAAAATTAGTGGTAGTCCTTTGATGGTTTTTATTTTTTAATCGAAACCCTCACTATTTGGCTAAAAGCGAAATAGCTTATGGTATTTGTGGTATTACCTACTCTATGAGGCAACACCATAAAAACCAGATAGATTTGGATGGTACTTTCCAGTGAATGTCCCATCCAAATCGGTCCAGCCGTTTCGGTGATTATTCGAAACAAACAGACAGACAGACAAAAATATTTTGGGTTTTCGCTGTAGGTCTCGTATATATGCTCAAATGCATATAGTAAAAAAAAATCGGCGTTATAAACAAACCCTTCAATTTTATTTATATGCATCATAGATAAAGTATTTTTTATCTATTACAATATATTGTAGTTTCGAGCGTGCTCTTGTTCGCACGATAGGGTCAGGTGGAACGTGACAATGAGTCATGTCATTTCGTGCGTGCAGCTGGTGATCATCGATTTAAAAGATGTTATTACGCCAAAAATTAACACAAAATAAAAATTACTGAGATAAAGGTTTCTACAATGCAACGTATTTGTTAGGGAAATTTTCACAGTTACATAGCTAATTTTCAGAAGGTCCCACATGGAGAAGGACAATAACTTCAGTCCTTTTTTAAAAAAAACAACTCTATGGTTTGTCATCGCAACAAGTGTCGGTGTGCGCGTACCTTACGTGCTCCGGATCAGCTCAGGTCACGCGGCTAGAGGTCACGAAGTCGTGTAAAGCTGTCAAAGCTATCTAACACTATCGGCGGCATGCGGTCTGCACCGGAGCCATTAGCGCACGCGATGTTCAATACAATTTAACCTTATTTCTGTTATTTAGCATATAAGATTCACAGAAAGGTTTTTATACAGAGATAAGTCAGAATATAGATATTTAACGGAATCCCAGCTGATGGATAATAATGATGCAGCTAAGCATATATAAGATATGGTCTTGGAAACACACAATACGATGGGTTTATTATTATTTACTGTTTTAATTTAGAGGTAACACAATTAAATATACTTTATACTCATTATAAAACGGCTTTGAAACTCACGCGTATGTATATCGGGATTGTCCGACTAGTTTCGAACTTGCGGGAACTGTTCCCGCCGCGACACCGCTTCGTAGCGAGCTCACGAGGAAGGACCCAGGACGCGTTCGAAACTAGTCGGACAATCCCGATATAACATACGCGTGAGTTTAAAAGCCGTTTATAATGAGTATGAATTCCGCTCACGAAAGCCTAAGTAAATGTATTTTATTTTGAAATTAATATAATTAATAAATCTCATCAGGCTCAATTACAAAACGTTAAAAAAGGTAACAAGGTTTACGATACTTTAGATAGGAGCCATCGAATGGGTACATTACCTATTTACTCGTGTCTTAAAAATGTCTATAACTTTCTTTCTTGCATACTTACGTAAACCTTAAACGCTTTGATTTTATTACTGACATTCGTGTCTCTATTATTATTGTTTCTTTATTTAGTCATTTATTATTATATTGTGGTCTGTAATAAGTTTGTAATTAAACCTTATTTAATAATAACATTAACATAGCCATGATAAATTTAAAAATAGATTAGTATCAATAGGTACCAGAAAGAGGCTCTAGTAATTTACTGCGTAAGTTTTTTATAATAGGAATATACTGACTGATTCTGAAAGACAGGTCCGTTGGCGCAGATGGAAGTGACGCAGCCTTCCGCTCCGAGAGTTGTGGGTTCGATTCCCGCTTCGAGTCTAGGTATATTATCTATAAGTAAATGTTTATGCGTGTATGATTTCTTCAAAAAAAAAGAATTGTGTTTAACAGGTGTCTGTTACCTTTAACAAAGGCATTAAGTTGTCTACCTTAGAAACAGGCGTCCGCGTGTTACATGATTCTATATATTTATTTATTCCTAAATGGAAACAATATACGGAATACTCCTGATTGAGAATAAATCCAAGCTTATAATCTCTGTGCAACTAAAATATTACTAAAGAGCATTATATTATGTATATACTTACATTATACAGATATAATATAATTTTCTAATATAATATTTTTCTCAAGTTAAATATTACTCAAGACGATAAGAGAATTATATTATATATATAAAATATAATCCTCTTGAGTAATATTATAGTTTCAAAGTATATTGTAAAGTTTTTACTGTAAAGTTTTACTTTGTTGCAAAGTATATAATATTATAAGCAACTTAACAATAAAATGCTGTTTATAGTGCTTTACGTAATGCGCATATAGTGCTTTACATTATGCGCATGTTACTTTGAAACGCACTAGTGTGACATATTTGCGGTAATGTCCAATCGCTTTTGTAAATCTGAACGCTATATAATAGATGTCATAAAATCATCTATCACTATATAAAGAAAACTGACGTTTTGCAATAGAAATGAAATTTACATTCTGCACTATATTGCATAAATATAATATCTTTCCTCTATTTCTAATAAATAACTAATATATAGGACTATATGAGACATGGACTTCGGTTCCTAAGGTAGACAACTTAATGCCTGTGTTATAGATAACAGTCGCCTATAATACACTAATATATATTTTTTGGAAATATGTAAATACATACATATGGATAATACACCCAGACTTGAGGTGGGAATTACACTCACGATCCCCGGAGTAGAAGGCAGGGACACAGTGCCCACTGCGACAACGGGCCAGTCAACAACAACAAATGAGCATTTTTAAACTGTAGATTTTATTTCAACCCATTGATTCATTGTTATAGAAATGACATGAAATTTAACCTATTGTTAGTAACAGCAAGATAATTAATCTTCTTCCTAGCGACATCACGATTTATTATGTAGAGCCTATTTTTTCCCGCAGCTGGGCAAAGGCTTCCTTAGACTCTTTCCATAACGATCTGTCTAAGGCTATGCGTATTGTTTCTTTAAAAAAAAACCGACTTCACGTCTTCAGTTCACGACTTCGCGGGAATCGCTTTCAAATAATAAAAAGTGTTTAAAAATCGGTTCACTCATTCGCAAGTTCCGATGTAACAAACATAAATAGTAAAGTCGAATTGAAAAACTCCTCCCTTTTTGAAGTCGTTTAAAAACATAATAAATGTGTTTTACAAGATACAGTACAATACAATGTCGCCCTATGAAGTAACTTAATGCGTCATTTCACTATACAAATATTAATCACACCGAAATGTTAGCTTTAGAAATTGCATGCTAATTTTGTCAACTTTAATTATATGGTACCTGTATATAATTAAGTGCTCAGTAAACAAATGAGGACTTTATTTACAAACCTACTAACTACCTTTACCACTTAGTTTTACTTGTGCTAATTTTACTTTTGTCTAAATTAATGGAATACCATATAGGTGTCTTTTTATCTTTTTTGACAATGTGAATGCGCAATATACGATATGATGTGAAATAAGTTTCAACATAGAAAAGACTTCAACGGGATCTGTCTTGTTTACGCTCTGTCATAGTTTAAATTTGTAGTGTTTTGTTGCAAAATTCTGATCCTGGAACATCCTAATATTTTCAACTTCCATATGCTTAGTTGATAAAGCGTTACTTTATGCAAAACTAAGACAAGCAGAAAAAATTAAAACACAGCGTATTTCCCCCATTAACAGATAAAAATTTATTCGTTGATTATTTTTACTGTTTCTACATGTCACTTATCGCTTACTAGTTTTTTTTAATCTGTTACCCGCAGAGATAGATACAGCATTCAACATAAAACTAAAAGTTTAACTTCCTGCCTATTATACCTTTTCAAATCAATATCTTTGTTGCGTTTAAAAAAACTTCATATACTTTTTCGTGAAGCGAAAAATTGCATGGACGTTGACTGCAATTGTGCCAATGTGTGAGAATGTCAATATTGGATTATAATAAGCAATATTAATATTTTAAATTATTAAAATAAAACCACGGGCACACTAATGCCAGACGATTTACACCATTTACACTCACATGATGATGTCAAACCGTAATCGTGACAACCGTATATTATATTAATTGTCAAATTTTATTGTTCTGTGAACAGAACAATATATGGTGTACGCAAAAAGATTTTTCGGCGAAATTCGACCAGTCAAGGATCTCTACTACGAATAAACTGTTAAAATGACGATGAGAGCTTACTGAGATGATGACAGATACATAATTTGATATTTATTCTATAATCCTCGTGACCCTGTTGTTATTATGCAAGCGCGGGAATATAAATTTCCATATATTTTCAACGTTGGATATTTCAACACCTGGTATTTGACCAAGATTAAGTACTCGTATGGAACTACATTGAAAAGAAATTAAAATAATTAATTAATTTGAGGGGGACCGTAAAACAGAGTTACTTTAGCATCCTACGTATATAAAAGGGTTCTGATCCTATGTATATAAAGGCAAACGGTTGCCTGATCCACTGGAGTAACTATACATCATCGCAATCATCATCACCACCATCATCATCATCGTCACCATCATCATCTTCATCATCATCATCATCACCATGATCATCGTCACCACCACCACCACCATCGTCATCACCATCACCACCACCACCATCATCATCATCATCAGCAGCAGCCTGTGTTTGTCCACTGCTGGACATATAGGCCTCGCATAATGTGCGGCATTTTTCTATAGCAAAAGATACTGACCTGGTCTTTATGACCGTAATTGGTATCAGGGCGACCCCGCTCATAGTTCTAGCGATAACTCCCATTGCCACCGCTTCCAATGCGCCGAGATCTTGACCTTTCTTCCCTAGTTTAGACTTCAACCAGTGCAGAGAAGAGAAGTACAGCCCGACGCCAGGAACACAGCGCGCAATAGAAGGCACCATGCCACGCCACAGACCGGCTACATGCTCCTGACGTACGATGTTCACGAATATGGTAATCATGCCGGGTTGGATTCGGCTGCTGAAGAAGAGAAGTACAATAATAAGTCTTAATAAAAGAAATGGCACATTTAAATTCACTAAGAGGCCCACCACAGTGTGACTGCCTTAATATGCTAGACCCGTAAAAGATTCAATAGCTAATCCCGTTGATCTTCTTTGCTCACGTTTCAAGTACAAGCTTTACGCTATAAGAAGGTATACTTTTTAAGGATCCATAGGTACTTCAAAAGAAAACAAGGAACCCTTATGGGACCACTCCCTTGTCCGTCTGTCTATCAAAACCCTTTTTCTCAGGAACGCGTAGTGCTATAAAGTTAAAATTAACACATAATACTGAGGTCTGCAGTCCCCTGAAACTATGAAAAAATGAACCCTCTAAATGTACAGCAATCAAAAGATATGGCTGTTTATGTCACATTTTCCATACGAGTACATTCAAAAAGGGAATCAAAATCTACAAGGTAATACCCCTTTACCAAGAATTATAAAATTTGGCAAGAAGCTTTAACGTAGTACTAATTAGTAGAAACTTCGCTAGCGTGAGTTGAATTTTGTATGGTACGCGACAGCGTCTGTCGACCAGTCCATACAGCGTCATCTAGTTTGCTTTGGTGTAATTTTCCACTCTACATCACTGCCATCTCGTTATGTAGCGGCGACTACATCACGAGAATTCTGACGTATAAAAATTTGCTCTAACAAATTACATGTTCTATACCTTGAAGACAATGAAACGGAAATTACTAAGCATATTATATGTTTTTATGTGATAAGATAAGATAGCTCCTACAAATTCTGGCAAAAGTGCGGTACAAAAACGATAAAGACGTCGCAATTATTAAGACTAAACTAAATAAAGATCTGACGAATTTCGTCAGCCACTTATCTTAAGAAATGATATTTTTATGAAGTTACTTAGGTATCTAGCTGTCCTTTAAACATGTGAGACTTGACTAGATCGGCCGTCAAAACTCTGTCCTAAGAGGTACAATATTTCGCACGCTTAGTCATAAACTGACCTAACTCAAAAAAGTTAATTTTCGGAAAATCGCAAAAAACCATTTCTCATTTAATTCGATAAAAACTGCATTATAGTAACAAATTATGTACTTTAATAATAGTGAATTAAGTGATTAATGATATTATATTATTTGTTTGTGTTTTTAACACAATAAGTTTTTGTTTAAAAAGACAAAAATAGCTATATCTGAGTATTGGATGGAGACATTGAAATAATTCTTGACGTTGAAACGAAGCTGCCTGTAGCTGTATCATTAACTAACTTTAGACCTAAAATTAATCCGTCAGTTTATAACTAAGCTTGCAATTTGTTTAAGGTTGTTTTGGGTCGTTTATTTGTATATATAAAAGCGAAAAGGCACCTAAAATAAAATCTCGAAAGCCACGGGACGTGCAGTGTTGAAGGTTATTAGACATCCGCCAAGAAAGGATTTCTCGTTACGGTCAGATTAAAAAGGTTCAAGGGCTCTCGCAGTTTTACGCGGACGAAGTCGGGGGAACTAGCTCGTTCAATATATAAGAATGTTCAAGCAAACTTTTAAGGCGGATAAAAGCAAGTACTAAAAATAGCTTTTATGTATGCATGATATATGCAATTTGCAACTACTGTGATCCCCCCTATAACGCGGCGCTCTTATAAAGCAGTAATATTATTCTATAATATGTATATTATGTTATATTCTGCGCATTTGGTGTCGTACAAACGCGCTCTACGAGAATAATCCTACAACTAGTTTTCCTATAACGCAAAATGAACCTACCGTGTTATAGGAGGGATTACAGTAGTTACAACTCCTAGCTTATAGTACGACACAGATAGGACAAAGGATAGATAGGTCTTTAGTGCCTGCAGCTGAACAAAAAAGGCAGAAAGTAATAAAGTACACTTACTTGACTGTCGCCGCAACAACATGCTGACTGGGGTTTTGCAACCTCGTCTTCACCAAGTCCAATGGTTGAAAGAGTATTGTGCTAAAGGTGCCCGAAAACGAACCAGCCAGGAACGCTTTGAACACCGGGTGGTACTGTGGACGAATAATCTATACATTAATATTTAATACGTGAAAATTGCGCGATCGCAGGAGCTAGAAATATGGCAAAATTATAGTTTAATTAGAGGAGACTTGGCTGTTGATTGAATGGCCGATTGAAGGAACTGCCTGCGACATATACATGATTTTAGGATCACTTTTGCATAATATTAACAAAGTACAGTCATTGACATTTGATCTGTACGATTACGAAACAACATTTAATTTTGTTTTATTTGCTGAATTGTACGCGATAAACTTCGATCCCTCAAGTCGAACGTGGTGTGATTTAATTTCCCGATAGAGTTTTGATGTGAAGTTTGTTTAAAAACACTTATGTGTTAATGAATAAGTGCGGTATTTCCATGTAGAGTAAATAAATTGCTTTTTCAATAGAAGGAAAATAGAGAATTTTATTAGATCGATAGATCTAGTGATAAGGCAACATTTACAAAGCATAGCGCATTCAAGGTCCAAAAGGACATGTATCCAGGACCGTTAAAACATTAATTTACCGCAAATTGATGACTAAATACGTGTACTGCTTATCAAAAAAATATTTAAGTTAAAAAACTTACATTAGCCACAATATCCATTTTCCTAGATTTACAGCCCTTCGAGTGGTGTCAAGTAAGTGGATATCAGGTGATATCTTTCGGATAAACGCCGAATTTGTAGTATTCAAAATGGTAAAGCCAATGGCAGAAAACGTATTTCAACTGAAACAATTTCAGTCGCAGGCCTAGATCGTATCCGAATAATCCGAATAGTAAATGGGGTTCACTCGATACTTTAAGGTAATGGTCATTTTTTGTATAAGTTCGCCCGAAAATTGATGCATGTATGCTGTGGCCAGATAGAATTTTAAAAAAATAAAGTCCTCTTGTGTAGCAATTCGATTTTCGAATATGTCTCAAACCAAATTATTAGTTTGGGGAAAGGAAATCACAGTAATTGACAAATTTAGCCATCGAGAACAAATAAAGTTTAAATAAAGACAGTAAATTATGAACACTGTTGCGTTTAGACAGGGTAACGTGCGTCCAACTACGTGTCTGAACACGAACTGTAGGCACTGAGCTGAGCTCTTCGATAAATAAAATGTAATTTATACGATCCCTTATCACACGTAGACAACAGTTGCGGGCGATCGAGGTGTAAGGTCAAGCTTATGATAACACTATCAACCTAACCTAACTAGGGGGTATAATTGAAGATGTCCATGGGCGACGGTAGACACTTCGGTGCCTACTGCCTGCTCGTCTGCCCCCTTGTAACATAAAAAAAAGACGAAGTCAATATCATCGTCTGCACTTCAGTTAAGCAAGTTTTTAAGTTGTTATGAGTTAAACTACATCGATGGCCCAGCAGGATCGGGGTCTGAACAGAGCTCCTGTCATACTCTAGCAAGACCTTCTATCGAGATTTTAGTTGATACTTAGTCACTTAACACGCTAGTGATTCTTTTTGCAAAAATAATAAAATTCTGTACTTTTTCCAATGGTATAGTAGGAGTCGTTTGACATGTACCTAAAATTCTTGTCATTGCTTCAATTATGCTTATTTAAAGTGCTAGAAGTGTAAATAAGAAACTATAGTGTTTAAAGTGTATCTCTTAAAATATTTGAGTGTATTTATAGAATGAAGTGTATTAAATCAGTGGATTTACTACGTTTAATACTACGTTTCTAGTCACCAGACGATAATCATTATAAATCAGCATCAGTAGCCGCACAATCGACATTGATATTTAGTGCTGATACTGACATAGTAACACTAGTTGTTACCCGCAACTTCGTCTACGTAAATTGTATCGTAATGGTATATATCCTATAGCCTTACTCGATAAATGGGCTATCTAAGACTGAAAGAATTTTTCAAATCGGACCAGTAGTTCCTGAGATTAGCGCGTTCAAGGAAACAAATAGACAAACAAACTCTTCAGCTTTATATATTAGTATAGAGTATAGATTCGGCCTTGCTCGATAAATGGGCTATCTATCACTGAAAGAATTTTTCAAATCGGACCAGTAGTTCCTGAGATTAGCGCGGTCAAGCAAACAAATAGACCAACAAACTCTTCAGCTTTATATATTAGTATAGAGTATAGACGTCGTAGCACACATATTGGGAAACTTATGTCAGGTATGGATAGTTATGTTACACACTAATTAATAAAAAACTTACATTATGAGGATTAATTCAATGACTGTCATGTAACATTACTGTTCCTTAACCAACTTAATGATAACAATGGCCAAGAGGTCTCCAGGCATTGCTACTCCTATTTGCCACCAAACCATTGCTATTATTTCATTTTTATATTTAACACTCAGAGGTTTTAAGGAGACAGTTTGATGATGACGTTATTATATACTAAGTTATCAGCAATACTAGACTGTTACCAGTTAAATGGAGTAAAATGGCGTGTTGGTCATGTTGTACCTTGTTGTACCCTGTTGTTACTTGTCGGATTGTGCAGATAGTCGATACAGCTGGCACGCTACATTGTCTGCTCGTTTCCTGATACAGCAACATTTTCTTGTTAGCCTGTATCTCCTGGATCAGATTACGACTAAACTTGTTGTGCTGCCCTTCTAACAATTTAATAAACTTAGTCATTTAGGTGAACAATATCAAGTTTCACTCAATTAATTCGTTATATAATATATGGGGTCCAAGACGATCGTAAATTCTGCCGGAGGCTTTTAATTAACGTAATTTTCCCACATAAATTTGAATATTATCATTATTTTTAACCGAATTAATAAAAAAATATTTTTTTACTTTTTAGGGTTCCCTAGTACTACAAGGAACCCTTATAATTTCGCTCTGTCCGTCCGCCCGTCTGTCTGTCTGCCCCTAAGGTGGTCCCCTAAGACTTGACAATTTCCATGTTGATAGAACATGCTAAAAACTCATTAGGAAAATTATTTTTAACGAAATCGACCACTAATTTTTGAAGTTATTTAACAAATACGTTTATAGTGTATCAGATACGGAACCCTTCTATATAAGCGTGACACGCTTGACACGCTCTTGGCCATTTCTTAATATTTTGCGACAACGCCTTTTATAATACGTTATTTGAAATATGATCATTACAAATTTTAATTAAAAATCATGTGTTTTTTATTTTTGCAACCAGTAAAACCTTTTATCACCCGGTCGCAGCCAGAGCAACTTAACTTAGCGATCAACTCAAATGTCGACCACTGAGTAGGCCACGACCTCCTATTAACTATATACAGAAAAATACACAATAATCAGAGGAAATAAATAATGGTAATTTATCAGACACACTCTTATGAGTAAAGATATGATTTTTATGAGTCTATCATATAGAAAAAGAGGTTGACAAAATAATTTCTTATCATATTCTTCAGAAGATAGTTCAGGATATAAACATTATGCTCCTTATAAATATTATATGTTAGTAGATGATATATATTTCATATCAAAAGAATTTAGAATATAACTTGGCATAAACTTAACCTCATGTCATCTTCCTATCAAATATAAACCATTAGTGTCTTTGTTCTATATCCATGGGAATAGAGAAGTAGTACTATTTCAACCGGAAGCAATAACAATTGGTATTTAGTTTATTTGAATTAAATTCTAGTAAACTCGACAAAAATGGATCAGACGTCCGTGTGTCATATAGTCCGCTAAAAAAACGTATTTGAATCTATCCACATTCAAATTTCAATTTTTATAACGACTATTATCTGCCATTACATGAACAGCTATAAAGTGAATTATATAAGCGCATATTTTTAATTTTAAACATAATAGAATCAGGTATTTTTATGGAAACAGGAAAAATTAAAATGTTACAAACTTATTCACGAATAAAGATATATCATAACATCATTGCTATTACTTTTATCTAAATTACATTTATCTCAACACTAGTATATTTTCAGGTACAGTCATCTTCATAACAAAACCACGGTTAGACATTTTGGATTATTTGGCTTATCCGTCAAGTTCAACAGTGAAGTTCGTATTTCGTCAGCCATCATTGTCGTATCAGAACAACTTGTTCGTCTTACCGTTTAAGCCAACAGTTTGGCTTTGCATATTTGGTCTTGTTATTCTAATGCTCTCTGTTGTGTTTATCAACGCTGCCCCTATAGGATTTCCAAACTATAAGATGTAGAGACCTGAAATTGTCATGTTCATGTTGATAGGGCATATGAAAAAAGCCATGGCTTAATGACAGTTTTTGACAAATTATATACAAACTGGCAAGTTCAACAGCCTTATAATAGTTGTATTTATAAAAATAGGATCAGCCTTTAAATGCTGGGGTCTTCAGCAGTGTGTATTAGTATGTTTGCTTAAGTTATTAGTTTGAGAGATAGCAGAGAGCCACAGAACTAAAGGGAGACCTGCACCCGGTAGTGGGCTATCAAAAGCTGATTAAACAAGTTATAAGGTGAAGAAATGGAGCTAATTACATGATCTACTTGTTTGCTCAGCTAATATTGAGCTAATATTGTGTTCTCAAGGGAAAAACAATGATTCAAGTCATCACTAGTTCAAGGTTTAAAATATTTTCTGCTTTTATACCTTAAAATACAGCCTCTTATGTATATGACTACAATTGAACCGAACCCGCTTATTATTGCGTTCACTCTTAGCACAAGCTTTCAAGTTTAATTCCTGGGATTAATAATAAAGAGCTACATTTAATAACATTATTACTGGTAGCTATTCTTAAAAGAAAAAAAAAAAACATTTTAAAATACTTTGGCAATTTGTAATTTACTCAAGATGTTCGTAATTTACTCAGTGGTCGGTGTTAAAGCCGATTGTTTAGTTAAGCAGTTCTTACTGCGACCGGGTGATAGATGAGTGGACCGTTCTAACACTTGGCTTTTAAATATATGACCTCCGTGTTTCGGAAGGCATTTAAAACAGTGGGTCCTGATTAAGGGCACTAAATGATATTAGTTTTGAGATTGTACAGATTGTGGGGGTGGGGGATGACGTCGACGATAGTCGGTCATCTTAACTAGTCCCACAGCCACATCCTTTGTTATTTAAGACGAACCTAGTACTGGCCCTTTTTTTCGCTGGGAAATGCATTTACGCCGAATATTTCTTTTCTTTTTAAAATAGCATTGTATACATTCTGCCAGTATTATGTAACGTGGAGAAGACATAAAGGATACTAAGCAAAATAAATACTGCAATGTAGTTGTACGAAGAATTTAAATTTTATATTAAATATAAATAAGCATAATATAATAGCACGCAAATTTTAAGATTTTGTGGCGAATTTGGACCACCAGACGATCTTAATTAATAAATAAGTAATCAGTAATTTGACGTGATCTTTAATTGAAAAACCGTGCAGTTGTTAGGTCTGTTATTTATTCAATACACTTATTCTAAATACATTTTTAAATATTAGTATAAAAATAAAAACATTAAAAAATATATAAAAAATAGATGTCCACCGGTAGCGGAGCAAGACTTCAAGCCACCGGTGGTCAGGGGTTCAGAGAGAGGAACCTCCTCACTATACGCGCCGTCTCAAGCAATACCCCATCCGCCTCCTTGTTACAGATTGTCACACGACCACTGATTAGGCCACGACCTCCTCAGTCTCTAGTTAGTAGGCAATCGCTAATGTTATATTTTTTCCGATACGGGCCTTTGGGCTGGAGCTCCTCGCTACCAATTGCTTCCGTTTGACCGGATCCAATATATACAATTTTTTTTTAAAGTAATTACATCATCACCTATTCAGATTTTTCCGCACACCGGCATTCGTCACCGCTTGCTCTAACACGCATTAGTGCATAGTGCAAAAAATAGTAATACATACGTGTAGATATCTCAACAACTATTATTTATTTTTATATTTATTTATTTGAAACAAAATTTTGATAATAATATTTTTTAATTTATTTTTTGGTAGTTACTTCTCTTATTTGATTTTTAATATTTTGCGTTCACAGTTCATGAGCATAGGCGATAATTGCAAAGACCTTTGCGTGGAAAACTGTGGCATATTGTCCCAAGCTGTAGTGACTATTGTGTCCCATAGCGTATACGCCCTAACAAGTTTTGATCTGCATCAAAGTTTGCACGGGTTTGTATAACAATAACTTGTTGGGAGTTTGTGGACCTCATGGCCCACCCGATGCCCATAGGTCGGTAATCCTGCAATCCAATAATCAAAACACAAATGCTTGAAAACCCAATTTTGCATCTTTAAATAAATGTACCAGTAGACCCCTAGGTCGACTTGACAAACTATAAAAGTATAAACAAGATTAGCTGGTGTTGGCACAAGTCAATTTAAATAAAAAGAAAAGTAATTTTTAGTCTTTATAATAAAATGTATATGAAAGCTGTCTATCTGATTCTACATGAGTAGTCACTTATATTTTGGTGACTGTGAACTTACCTTTTTACCTTGTTGTAAGGGAGCAACCCCTTCTCATAGAAATATTACATCTAAAAAAGGTTACATCAGGCAGAGAAATTGAGAAAATTTCTTAGCATTCCATGGATTCATTGTCCAGAAGAAGGAACCATATCAGTGGTTGGGACTTGCCACCCGGGTGTAATGTTAAGAGTACTTTTTAAAGTTGCCAATAACAGCCACCTACACATTACGTATTCCCTCCCCTGCCTAGCCAAATCTGGTATGATCCTACTAGTGCAGCATTAGATATACTTTCTAATAAAGAACTTATAATAGCTCTTAACAAGCCAGGGTTTTTTAAAGCTGGACATAAACATATTGGTGATTATTTATTGTAAAAATCTTTTTTAACATAATAGAATACCAATTGTTTAATGTCATAGCTGATATATAAATGATTTACTTCTTTATCTTCAGGCAATACCGTAAACACAATGGATATGAGTGGTTTAGCAAGAAATGGACCTATCTATCAAGACAACTCTCGAAATGGCCATAACATGATGGTGAGATTTATATGACTATTTTTATAAATTCTTGGCTAGTGGCATGTGCATACATAATCGCTTAAATGAGTGCCACATTGACTATAAGAAATTTTAATATTGATTTTTGTTAATAATGATAAAATTTTAAATATTGTCAGAATTTGACTTAGTTGAAATAAGACACACGGGAAGCACCAGCTTTCAAATACAACAGAATAATCAAAATCGGTTCACTGAGTTAATAGTCCTGTGATAACATAAAAAAAATGGTTTATGCACGATAATTTTCCGTGATATTGCTGAACGCTTAGGCCGATCGTGTCTCTATCGCTTGTTCGGCGCTCTAGCCTGCACGCTCTTCTCGGGCGGAACATGACAAAGAGACGCGGTTTATAATGCGTGCAGCCGGCGTTAATTGAATTTATAAGACGTTATCACGTCATAGAATGAAAATTTTATTTTATTTTAACATTTGGAATTTACGTCTCAGCAGGTTGGCATGTCTAGCGTGTCGAGCGTGTCTATGGGGCTGGGGTACGTGGGCGTCGAAAACGTGTCCAGACTCAACCCGCGCGCACCCGATTTTGCGCAGCGGCACCCGCTAATGCAGCAACAGCAGCAACAACAACAACAACAGCACAAGCACGCGGCACAGGTATCATATCACTGCTACATTGATTACATATATATTTACACAGTAACGAAAGTATGTCCCTCTATTAACAGGCGATCAAGTATGTGAATGGAGCTTTGGCGTTAATACCCCAGAGCAGAGCAGAGAAAGAAGTACTAATGTAATTCTTTCTTTTCCTCACCCCTTTGTCCCAGTCTCTGAGAATTCTCTTCTTCATTAATTTGAGTTGCTATGATCAACTTGGGAATATCTAAATAGACTTCGGATACAACTTACTTTAGAGGATTTCTAGGTGACACTAAAACTTGGGGTGTCTGTGCTGTTTGCGTGGCAGACTTTTGGGGCGGGACCGTCTAATGCGTTGTCGACACGATAAGATGTAGAAGTGCCCGATTAACCCATTAGTAAATTAAGTGATTGCTTAGGCCATCACTTTTTGAAAATAGTAAAGAATACGATTTATGTTTCAGCAGATGTTCGGGGGCAACACGAGCGCTGCCAACCTGAGCTCACTGTTAGTGTCTTACCAACAGAGTGCACCGAAAATGCCGCCGCCACACATGCCCTATCAGGTATTAAAAATTCATCAAAGATGGTTATTAGTAAATTCGCTTTATAGAATACAAAAATTGGTGATTAAATAACATATACTATTAGAAGCATATAAGAAATTTTATATTTATCACGATGCAGTCGTTACTCGACCGTGGAGTTGGTATGAACGTGAACTCCGTGGGCGGTGTGGGCGTGGGCAACGTGAACGTTGGTGGTGTGAGCGTGGGCGGCTGGGGCGAAGAAGAGGAGCGCAAGCCTCGTCCGATCGGTACGGAGCGGGCCTGGAAACTGACCGCCCCCGACGATTGGCACCACGCGCACCACCACCATCGAACTGACCATGACAGATACCAGGTAAGTTATTAGGGGACTCTGTAAATGACAGAGCACATTCTTTTATTTATAGATACTATATTAAACGATTGGACTATAAGAGAGAGATAAATTTCTTAGCATTCCATGGGTTCACCGTGTGTGTGCAGAGACCATCGCGTTGCGGATAAGGGAATCATCAGCCTGGTACTTCCGACCCAGCTGTAGGTTTAAGAGATATCTTTAAAGTGGCCACTAACACTCACCTTCACTATGATCCTACTAGTGCAGCTTTAGATGTAATTTCTAATAAAGACCTAAGAGTTGAGAAAATTCTAGACGTAAAATAGCTAGTAGCGTGAATGATCAGTTATGTATCTAATTGGTCAGTCTAAATGTGACTAATTTTCAGTCATATAAGGGAAGAATATTCTGGTTGTATGCAGCCAACAGCTACAGTATACTGCTGTTTTCTTGATTATGTGGCGTTACACCAATGGGGAAGAATTTTCGAAAATGTCACGAGGATGTTGGGAAGAGTTAGATATCCCTTTTTTATATGTAACTGTAAAAGTGTATCAACTTACCGTTCCAGCAGCAGAGTGTCGGCGGCATGGGCGTAGGAGTGGGCGTGGGCGCTGAAGGAGCATACGGCGTGGGTGGCGGCAGCGGCGCGGCCACGGCAGCCGCGCTTTCAATGATCCACACGCTACCGCTCCACTACCTGCCTCCCGCCGAACACCACCACTGGGACCAGCCGCCGCACCACGCCACCGACAAACAGGTTTGCCTTTAATGCTGCTAAGCCTGGGATGTTTCAAAATACTAGAGACTGCCAACTGGTCGAAATTCGTACAGAAATCTTTTAAGATTTGCGTACCATATGTACACAATTTTTATTCTTAGTACAGCATCTATTTAAAAATTTAACCACATTAAATAGTATAATTAGCAAAGCGCAGAACGCTTTGACACCATCAAGTAAAATTAATACATTTTATGTACATTTCATACTCCTTTGTCCACGCTATTTTCATAAAATAGTACCGTAAGTTTTCGCTTCATTTATTAATATATATATATATACACATATACTGACGAGGGGATCGAGAATACACCAACTTGACATATACTTTTTGTAGACTGTATATTAATCAAGCACTTAATATCTACCGCAATCAAGAACAACGTCATAGGAACGTGCCGTCCAACAATTTAGCACAACCTTATCTACTAAATGGAGGCTGACACTAGTATGCACCCTAAACGAGTAACATTTCGTGTCTACGCAAGTGAGATAGCTCTATCTCTGTCTCTCTCTCTAACAAGAATTGCATATCTCGCTCGCTATGTTACGTACTAGTGCCAGCCAGGCTCAGTCTGTCCGATGGCACCCACGATCGAAGACGCCGCAACATGAGTTATGTCATTTTGATGCTGGAACCAATCAAGTAAGTGTACCCTTTACAATGTACCCATTGAGGTCATTCTTACTTTATCTATATGTAAACTACAACTATTCCCACTTCCAACACTGATTTTCGGAGGCCACCTAGTCGCCTCAAAGCAGTGCCGTAAAGCATTTATTGTATCAATCCGGTGCAATTAATTCTTTTATTATAAATATTATACAGAATTTTCTTTTTATTTATTTAAACAATGAAATGACCAAGAAGTTTGAGATGGGAGCTCCGTTTCTAACCTATTTGTTCTCAACAGAAATACATTGACAGATAGATCTTAACGAGCGTTCTTCTTGGTTATTTTGTAAACTAGACAAGTTATGAAACGTCATCGTTCCAATCATTTGCCTAGCCGTTTGATGAAATTGCTGAATATCATACAGACAGTTGAACGGCGCCGTTCTTTTAAGAGGGTAGGCATTTTATTTAACGGCTGATTAAGCTGGATGGCTGCGACATTAATACTTAATAAGTTGTAACTAATATGTAGGGACAAGTTGGTAAGCCTTTAATGAATAAGGGTTGGTTAAGTGATACTGGGTGAGCATATTTTATACAGAGACATTATTAATATGATTATTTTTGCAAATACTTGTAGGATTGATATTCTGATATAATGACAGTGCAAATATTTTTTATTTAACCTTAGGATAAGATCCACGTAACCATCCTAACCGCGACAATGTCACCGTGTATATGTAACTTATATTCCTTTTAATTTTTAGGTGATTCCAAAGGACATGGAAGAACTTAGCGCAGCACAAGGCAGTGATGCAGAAGAAGTGGAAGTAATAAGAATTCTTTCACTAGAGGTAAACTTACAAAAAAAAGGTCTATTTTGCTGTCATTTTGACTCACTACATCACAACCATAAGAAGACAGACCGCAAAGTTAGACATTTTTAATATTTTGTTTTTTTTTTTTTAAACTCTTCATCACCACCATCATTTTCACCCACTGCTGGGCATAGGCCTTCCTTTGCTTCTGCCACTCTCCCCAATCCATTGCCGATCTCGTCCAACCAGCATTTGACACAGATTACAAATAACCTATTACTGAAGATAAGTCAATACAGCAACTTTTATAATTTTAATTTTTTTTTTCTCTTTGTTTTAGGAGCTTTGTCACCGTATGTGAGTATAATATATGTCAGCATATTGACATATATTATTTCCTTAATATAAGATATATATTAACTAATTTATACAAAAATTTAGATTCTATACTTAAAGGCAGAGCCAAAAAAGATATACAATCAACAATGGTTAAGTTAATATTAGTGTGCCCTGAATGATTCATTCTGGACACATTCCAACAATACATGAGAGACATCTTCAATTTTATCACATTCCGCGCAGTTAGGTATCTTACTTTTTTTTTAAATTAAAAACGCAAAGTTTTTTTGTTGGAAGATGCCCGGAACGAATTCTAAGCGCACTTATCAATTCATTACGACAATTTTAAATTATAATTATAACTAACAATATGTTATGTCGATACTTCTTTATTTACATTATTGGCCGCTGTTAAAGTAAACTTCCTACCTTAAATATACCGTCATCCCCCCTATAACACGGTAGGTTTATTCCGCGTTATAGGAAAACGCGTTGTAGGATTATTCTCGTACAACGCGCTTGTGCGGTCCCTAGATGCGCAAATTTTAATATATATTATAGAATAATATTAGTGCGTTTGAAGAGCACCGTGTTTTAGAGGGGGGATTGCAGTACAATATAAGTAGACCAGTCAGAGAACATATTTGATATACGTAGTAAGTATTATTTTGTATAACGCATACGAATTAGACTAGAGTTTGGAAGATAGAAGTAGGGGGGAGGCAAGAGTCTTCAACCGGTGGAAGATGTGTGACACGAAGAAGGTTTTCTATTTTTTTTTTAAATTGTAATTAGGTCTAGGCGGAGATTTGAAAGAGGACTGGGTGCAGACCGAAGGCGCTCTGCTGATTGCGAAGGACGGGAAACTGATTCGACATTTTCCAACTACGCGGCGCTGACGGCCAACCCGCTGCTGACGGGGGCCTACGCCGCCGCCGACCACACGGGTGGGTTGTTCGCGCGCTGAGCCGCGGCGGGCGTTTGGTGACATCTCGCATGACCCGTACGGCCGACTGCAAGCTCCGATTAGACTTTTTCATATAACGCTAGCGGATCCGGCCACCGGTCGGTAATTTAAAAGCAAAATTTAAAAATAAAAAAGGCCCTTAATCAAAGTATAAACTATCGTATCTCTCAGGTTGTAGTAAATTACACATAAACGTCTACTTTCGCGACTATCGGTGGACTTGATAAAAATTTTACTAGAAACATATTTCAAGAAAAAATACGTGTATTTCATGGAAGGTAGAAGATTTCAGATTGGCTATAAACTATTTCTCGTTTAAATAGCACCATACAACTTCAATGATTCTTTTCTTGTAAATTTACTGTTATTTTATTGTCATTATTAAGAATCGATTTGTAACCCCCGCAGTTGACGTCATCGGCCACGCCCCATAGTAAAAGTTGACATATTAAAATTGTCCTGCAGGGCTATCGTGGTGAACCAGCCAAACGAACGAATTTCTTCTTATTTTTAATTAATTTTGTGTAATTTATTTTGTAAATGTATGTTTGCTAAATGAGTTATGATATAAATTTTGTTAAACAATGACTTATTTAAAAACATACTTAAAAACTAATGACTACTTATTCATTATTTGACTGATTCAATAAACATTTAAAATTAAAAAAGAAGTTTTTAAGTTTCACATATTGGTTTGGAAAAAAAATAACGAACGTCATTCTCTTCTGTATGCAGTAGGCAGTTAAATACAGTCTTTAAAAAGGCTAGCACTTATCGATAAGCTTTACTACCGTTGTCGCCTTAAAAAGGTTCTGTAAACAGCTGTCGCAGTTTTATCGTGAGAAATATTTCCCAAGGTCGTTCGTGATAAGACTGCATTTATTAGGGCCGAGGAAGAGGTGGCGCGACGACTTGGACGCCTTTGCGGGAAAGGCCTTTGTTGACATGTTGCAACAATTTGCTTCTTTTTGTAAGAATACAAGACCGTCAATTTTTATGTTTCTTTTTTTTAAATTTTAGATCGCAAGATTTCAAGAAGAGTTTTTTTGCTTAACGTGTCCAGTCGTCTTATTAATTTAGCCAGGCGCCAGTTATTATTGTGATTATTATCAGTCATCTCAAACCTACTGCTGACCAAAAGCCTCCAAATCTCTTCCATCCATCACGGTCCTGGGCCCTATGTAATAACAGTTCTAACCGCCTAAGTGCTAAATCTATATTTAAAATACAATATCATCTCGTGAAAGTCAATAAGCGTTTTACCCGAAGTAATAATAGTAGATTATTGCACCGAGCGCAAAGCGAGTCATTAGAGCATGAGTGTAATCTTGGTGTCCGAGCGAACGCGAGGGCAATAAATTAAGACGAGTGTTGAATGTATTTCAGAATTTGATCTTTTATCTATGGTCAGCTATCTATCTCTCTTTTGTCTTTAGTAATAAACTATCTCTGGAAGTATGTCTTTTATTTACTTTAATAGTATATAATCTATTTTAATTGGAACATCTATTAGTATCAATGAAATATTTAAAATCATAAAATTGCTATTTTATTTTGAGAAGTATCTTGGCGCCTTATAATTTTATAGGTACGGAACGCTATTGAACAAATTTGATAATATGATATTCAAAGGTACAAGTACATACAAGTAAATCTTAAAATATACACACACCTTACCCATTACCTTTAATTGAAGGGGGGCGGAGCATCATCAGAAGATAGAATCGGTGCTTAAATTATTATTTATAAAGATTTGACAAAGCTTTGACCTGGCTGGAAATTATTGCAGTGATTTTGATGTTTAATAACAATCTAGCATTTAAATTACGTAGGTCTCCCGGAATGTCTTTACAGGTATACTATGGTCAGTCAGTAAAGAAAAGTTACTTTGAAATTACTCTAATTAATCACAATCATTTAAAAAGAAAAATATTTAAATCCACAAAAAAATAAATTATTTTATTTTAAAAATTTTGTCATAAACTATTTATGCAGTGTGTTGTAGTAAGTAAATAATTTTTATCTTTTTCTTTGTGTGTCGCCAAATTTTGAAATCGTTAAATATGTGCCGCAAAAAAAAAAGGTTGAGAATCACTGCAATAGCAGATTGTCAGTTACAATATCAATTTAAAAAATTACATCTGTTACAAATTTGAACACAAAGTTGTGAACATCGTATAAGCGGACGACAGATTGACGTAGTAGCATTTTGCAGCGCATCATCTTTTCACGTCACAGTTCGAACTATACAGATAAAAAACACCCGTCCGCTGCACCAACGAAGGTTTAACGACTTATTGTGAATTTTTCACGACCGTGGATACGTTCAGAATTGCAGATCTGTGCCGCTTCAAGGTATGAACGCAGCGCTGATTTTTAGCATGCTCCTCCATTCGTCGCCGGAAGCAAAGTAACACACTAGTTATATTCAAGATAACAAAGATCTATCAAAATTTGATATGAAGGCTTTTTCATTGGTAGAAAAGAAAAAAAAGGAAACTAAAAAAAATAGTATTAATATCAATTTAAAATTATGTACTAATCAAATTATCAGCTATAAAAATTTCTTAGAGTTCCATAGACTCACCGTGCGGGTGCCGGGTCCAACGCGTTGCAGAGAAAAGAACTATAGCAGTGCCCAGGATTTGTAACCCAGGTGTAGGTTTAAGAGCTAATATATAAAACGGTAGAGTTTGTTTATTTGTTTACTTGAACGCTTCAATCTCAGGAACTACTGATACGATTTGAAAAAATCTTTCAGTGTTAGATAGTCCATTTATTGAGGAAGGCTATATATTATCACGCTAACATTGAATCTATTTTTTTACCTGTTGCAGCATTACACCGATTTTCCCTCGTATTCATTCGCGGATTAAAGCAAAGTAGTTTAGTTTCTCATGCAGAGTTCTCGGTGGCCAAACCCCCTCTTCAAAGACCTCCAAAGCATCTGCAAGCCTTCTGGTTGTGCAGATGTGGGCGGCGGTTCACCAAACTGACTACTTAGGTGAACAGCCTGCTCGTTTGCCCCCTAGTAATGTAACGCCGGAGCCAGACTTAGCTTCATTTGAATGATCATGTAGTGTGGCCGGGGACTTTGTGTAGTTGCGCAAAGTTTTGCAGAACTTTGTAGTCTTCAAGGACAAAAATGTACAAACACTTTGAGCTATGTCTGGTTCCGGCATAAGAGTAATTATTGGTAGATTTAAAAGGACAATAAATTGTAGAAATTCTTGATTTATTGTTTATTTCTTGGTAAACATTTGTGTGAAATGTAAAATAGGCGTATTATCTCTTACACGTTAAGTCAACTAGATATAACAATAAGCAAACGGACACCACCATTGCTTAATGTGGCCTCCGGCGCCCAGGGATAACTGCATTACTAGAAGGCTGACATTGGTGGTATTTGAAAAGGGAACTCTTGTCTCCTTGCCTCTTTTTACTACCGCTTTTTTGTATCATCCAATTTCAAAACACCACGGTACTAGACTGACACGAGTAACTTCTAACAGATTAACAGTAATGGTTTTCAGAATATGCTAGAGCTGGGCTGCGAGTGGAGCGTGGTGGGCACAATGCACGTCAACGTCATAGGTGCGAAGGGCTTCACGAGCAAGCCCAGCGCTTACTGCACCCTGGAGGTAGACAACGAGCGGGTCGAGACGCACCGTGCGGGCGCCGGCGCCGAGCCGCGGTGGAACAAGTGCTACGTGTTGTGAGTGGCTTTGGGTAGTGGGTAGCTTTTTGAAGAATGTTCGACATAATAGCTCAATTAATTCCGCACGGAACCTGTTTACAATCCGACACAGCTGGGGTGTTGTCGTACCCACTTTCAACATAAGTTTTTAGTTCAGGGGTAACGGGAATATTAAACGTACCTATTTAAAATGTATTAGGTACTAATTGTTCTCCTTGAGTCATTCCCTCATTACTGACGATTGTGGCTCCTATATAATATTACACGCGCGATGGTCTTCCAATGAATCCGGTCTTCGACCTGAATTGTGCATACTGCCAGACCGATGACCGTGTATGGAGACCTTCTTTCACCTGGTCCGACCGACGCCTCTGGTTACATCCGCGAAAGCTCTTTCCTTCGATCTTACCCGCATTTCATCTCTATACTTCTTCTTCTTCTTATATATAAAGCTGAAGGTTTATTTGTTTGTTTGCTTGAATAATATATCATTATGCTAAAATTTAATCTATTTCTTCACCTAATTGCACGCGGACAAAGCCGCGGGCACAGCTACTTAGTAATATGCTTGAAAAACAACTTTATAGAAGTTTATTAAAAGCTTATAGTGTGGCTAATATGGTTGCGACAATAGCACAGCAGGATCAGAGATTTAAAAGGTTCCTTAAAGACCAATCTATCCTCTAACCAGCAATTGAAACGTTCTAGCAAAGTGTACGACGTCACATCGACATTAGACCTGAAGGTGTACGACAGCTCCCTGACGAATGCCCTCCTGAACGACTCCATAGGAAAGGTTTCCATACCGCTGCTGAGGATAAGGAACGGCGTCACGCGGTGGTACGCGCTTAAGGACAGGAACAGACGGACGAACGCACGGGGAAATTGTCCAAGGATATTGCTTCAGATGTCATTAGTTTGGAATCCGGTAATACTCTTATTAGGAATCCTCGATAACTTAGTCATTCTCTTTTAAAACTAACTATAGCACGGCAACCTAAACTGGGTCTTGGATCGAAAAGTAACAGAAACCTACACAGTTTCATGTCACGGCGTGGCCTGAATCCGGCGTGGATCCTTGACTACTTGGTCCTTCCTGCGATATTTGGGACGCATCTATTTGTAGAAAGACTCGCCAAAATATTATTAAATTCGAAATTTAAAAAACCACCCGTTACCCCACTCTTATAAATTCGCTTTCTATCGTATATCCCCGCTTTCTCCGCTCACAACTTTTAAACGGCTCAACCGATTTTCATTAAACATGTCTAAGAACTCTCGCACATAAGTCATGTTTAATATAAAAAAAAAAAACAAAAAAATAAATCGCTTATTCCGTTCAGGAGCTATGGATCCAGAGACAGATAGACAAATTCGTCAAACAACAAACACTCCTCTTTTTGCGTCGGGGGTTAATAATACAAAAAAAATGCACACTTGAAATAAACTTTTGACTGACGTGCTTCATAAAACATTCGGCGAGGAACATGTTTAATACATAAAGGTTTATGTCAATTGGCAAATAACCGGTGAGTCAAATTTCGGGCAAGACGATGTCTGCCGGGCCCGCTGGTCATATAAGAACGCTGTCTATGTTTTAGATAAAAGCAACGGTGAAGTTATTCCGACCAAAGGAGGTCAAATACATCAAGAAACCGCCAAAATTCGATGTCGCCCTCATCTACAGCAATATGAAATATGTGTCGGGTCTTTTGAACTTTGCCGAAGAGATGCACGAATACTACAAGTGAGTTTGTTGTGAAGGCAGTCTAATTCATTATGTTACATTTATGCTAGCTCTAACCCGCGACTTTTCCCGCGAATTCAGTGACATTGGTAAATTTTGGGAGTTTTAATTTTTATGCACTGAACTGATCTAAAAAAAACATATATTCCTATTAAAACTAGCTTTCTAATAATGAATGTCTTGTTCAAATCGGTGCAGTTGTTTAGGAGCTTAACGGAACAAACAAACAGACTGACAGACGACGGAAGGGCGGACGGCCGGACAAAAATGTTTTAACTTGCATTTAGTTCAAAATTCATATGTTAGATTTATACAGCAGAAGTAAGGCGTAAAGACGTCCTTTATAAAACTTGCAACAAACGACAGCGACGACAAACGGCTAAGATCACGCGCACAATCAGAAGGCTCGCGAATGCGTAGCCGGCTTTGCGATTAACCGTATCTGCGTTTTTGAATGTTAACCACAGACGTGTGTTCGAGTGGGACGACCGAGAATACTCGTTGTGCGCTGTGGCGGGCTGGGTGCTGTTCTGCTATTTCGTACGGCTGTGGGCCTTGCCGCTGCTGCTGTTGCTGCCATTTGTGTACTACTGGGTGTTCCAGCGTAACAGAGGTCAACTACTTTTACTGATAACCAAATTGTTACATAAAGATGAAGAAAGCTTTGTTTAGACGACACGACCGAAGTAAAACTTCTTATGTATATGTATGAGTTATATATACAGTCTTCGAGTCGAGTTAATATATTTTGTATTAGAAAATATAAACAAGCAAGCATGGGGAGTGTCATAATTGGATTTCGTTCCATCCTAAAATTTTACTCGAGCCCGCATTGTTTTTCATCTTCCGTTCGCCTCGCCCGATCACACTTCTCGTAACGCTCTCGTCGCGCATTCATTCGCTTACTCCTCGTCAAGGGGGCGCAAAGAATCTATGTATGTATACCTATTTTGACGTTACTAACAGACACTTCAATTTTATTGATATGTATGGATTGATAGAATCGAGCGTTCCGTTAGAGAGCATTACCCTAACCAACTTGTATTATTTACAGATAATGTCTACATTGATGAAGATTTCTCTGACTGTGATGAAAACAAGGTAGGTTATTTGTATATATCCTTCCTTCCTTCCTTTTAATCCGATGACGTCCACTGCTGGACATAGGCCTCCTCAATTGACTTCCACAGAGCTAGATTTGTGATAAAGATATTCAACGGCTTCCCGCGACCAGAACTATATCGTCAGTCCACCGTGTAGGAGTAGCTCAAAGTGTTTGTACATTTTTGTCCTTGAAGAGTACAAAGTACTACAAAACTTTGCGCAGCTACACAAAGTCCCCCGGTCACATTACATGATCATTCAGATGAAGCTATGTCTGGCTCCGGCATTATAAACATAAGCCTTCTACTTGAGATATGCGATTACTAAATATCTTAGATATTATATTTATATTAACAATATAAATAATAGATATTTATTGCTTAAAATCAATATTGTACATATAGGATAGTGTATTTCTAGAATAAAATATCCTTATCACTTAATGGCACTTTCTTAAAATCTTAATAAGATTTTTTTCGTGTGAATACAGGTATATAAGTTTACTTCATCGCTGATTGCAAAGTAAAATTGCTTAATTTTTCTAAGAATCGTTTTAAATCCGATTAGATTAACGAGTATTTTTATAATGTGTTCGACATTATAAGTTGTATCAACAGACGCCAGATAGTAAAAATATAATTAGAATACCCGGACGCGCCGGCCCAATTCGGCTACAAGCATGGCGCTACCTCTAATTGAGATGATGAGATGTATGATGCAATGATCTGTTCTTAGGTGAATTTCAATTAAGTAAAATTGTCTAAATAAGTTTACTTATTGTTAAAGTGTTTCATGTTAAATGTAATAAATTTATTCAAATGTTAAAAAATATATATGGACTTGATGCATATTTTTTTTTAATATTAAAAAAAAATTAATGGACTAAGTCCGTGGTATTTTTTTATTTTTAACTTTTACACTTTTCAAACATTATATCCTGTTTATAATTCTGTTTTTGAAAGTACGTTATCTTTATGTGTCGTGTATCTGATTTTGACATTAAACTCAAATATAAAGTATGTAGAGCATAATATGCATCATTTGGAAGTTTTAACTACGAGTAATCTTCTGCTAAAAAAATTGTCTTAAAGAAAATATACCTAGCTACCTAGCTTTCGTGGTTACATGACAAAAAATAAAATTTGACACTTAATATAACATCCCTATGTTATATTGTCAATTTTTATTTTTTGTCATGATTACGTTACGTTACGTTTTGACAGCATCCAATACATGTGTGTGTAAATGGTTTAAATAGTTTAGCATTAGTGTGCGTCTGGTTTTATTTTAATAATTTAATATTTTAATACCTAAAGTTTTCGCTTCACGTTTCAATAAATAAATAAATATTTTTTCTACTTCGTAGAAGGGAAAAGTGAAAGAGGTAGAATGTTAGAATTCTGCTTTAAGTCTGTCTACATATTAAACATTTATCCTATTTATACAAAACTGAGAATACTGCGTTATACACTATTGGGTCTCTATACACTTTTTAATTCCTTGATGATGCCCTTCAATCTCTTAGTGGTGATGAAGGCTTTTGACTGGCCCGTTGGCGCAGTTGACAGTGACCTTGCCTTCTGCTCCGGTGGTCGTGTGTTCGATTCCCGCCTCGAGCAGTCATGGGTCGTCACATTTTGGGAATCCTTGGTGTAACATCACACATTCTTTAATATACGCATGTATTAAAAATGAATATTAAATTAATACTGCAAATACAATTTTTTTTCCAAATTTTTGTTAATGTTTTTCTTTTTGACATAACATGATGTCACAAAGCTCATTGTCACATAATGTTACCTACGAGTAGGATATGAACATTGCTGTCTATTTCCATTTTTTTAAATTTTTTCGCTAAATATTAAGTATCAAAGTTTTATAACGGCATAGAATGCGCGAAATTGATTTTTTTCGCCAAGTCGGTTTTTTCAGACAATTTTTATTTTCAGGCAGTATCTTTTTTATGATTACAGCAACGTAATTTATGAATAAATAAATTTATCTATTTTTAAAACTCTTGAAAGTGTTGTGTCTAAATCATTTATTATTGGGATCAAGTAATGCCTCAATAGCTCAATGGTAGGAGGTATGGGCTGAAATCCGTTGTGTTACTTTGCTTCTTGTAAGTTATGCTGTTCCTCAATACAGGTCAAGGTAATTACAAATTTGCATATTAGATAGCGATGGTGATGTTTTCTCACTTTTTTTTTAAATTAACTAATATTTTGTAACGTTTACGGGACATACGTTTTTCATGTTGTGTTGTGTTGGGTCATTTTTGCTACAAATATCGCTCTTTCTTAAAATTGTAATAGACTAGCTGTTCCACACGACTTCGGCCGCGTGTAATTAGGTGATGTTTTAATTTTTTTAGATTTAATTTTTCTTCTCCCTTATTCTTCTACCATTAATAAGGAAGCTCGTGTAAAATAAGCTTCCATTTGAAAGATCCATCAAAATTGGTTTTGCCGTTTAGAAGAATACCCGTAAAAGAAAAGAGACAGGCAAAGTGTTTCGAGACCGTTTATTTAGGGAGGTGTTTAAAGGGGGTGTACCCCTTAATCTTGTCCTTTCGCAAACCTGTCCTAATATAATATTAATGAAGCAAATTGTCTAACTTTCGAAAACCAATGTAGATTTGTGGTCATTTTGATGGTCAGAAAAGTTAGTTTCCGAATTGAAACCAGTTAAAATAATTTGCGTCAGAAGCTATTTCATATTTCTATCGAAAGACCCGGCAGACGGTGTCTTGCCTTAATTTTCTCGTCTCGTTTCTTATTAACCAATCTCCTATACGTATTTTCCATAAAAAATTAAACTGACCGAATAATAAAATTAAAAATATTAATTGTACATAGCACGGTACTCACAAGTTTAGTACGAACGTCATATATTTGAAGTATTTAGAAATATAGAACAAATCTGTATTTTTTAGTATTTTTAAATAATCATTCGACTTTTCCTTTCCCCCTTTTCCCTTAAACTTTCCCTGAAATACGGGAAATGTAACAAAACAAACAAAATTTATATCGGTCCAGCCGTTTCCGAGTTTTTATAAGACAAACGAAAAACGATGGGACTTTGTATAACTGTACAAAGTTTTGTAGTACTTTGTGGACTTCAAGGACAAAAATGTACAAACACTTTGAGCTTTGTATGTCTGGCTCAAGTTTATGAAGACGCGACCGGAAATTTTTTTTTCGGACTACGATTTTGACTTTAGGCTAGAGAAAACGTTTTTGCCGTGCTAATTATTTCCATTTTTTTTTTGGAATTTTCCTGTTGTATATAGTTCTCTTTTACCTTCTATTTTAATATGTTGTTTTATATGTTTTATATGAAAAACTAAATCACTTTGCTTTAATCCGCGAAAGAATACGAGGGAAAATCGGTGCAATGCTGCAACCCGAAAGCTACACCATCGAATCCGCCACCAAAGCACAGCACTACACTGACTTTCCGATTTGCCTCAACGCACGTTTCGTCGCCACCGAAGCATCATCAGGAGATAGACTACAAAGGTTATTCGTAAAGTGATTAGTAAAAACACAGCCAACAATTTCTCCTACAAATCTAACTGAACAGAGTCCAACTAAAAGTCAAAATATGTTCAACCGATAACTTCAATATAATGCTTTTAAAAAATTACAAATCTTGGAACATTTTTGTGCTAAGCTATATACAGAATTCTTCACCACAAAAACCTATATCACATAACAATACTGCAAACATATTAGCGTCTACAGAATATCTATACTAATATATAAAGCTGAAGAGTTTGTTTGTTTGCTTCAACATGCTAATCTCAGGAAGTACTGGTCTGATTTTGAAGTCCTTTCTTTCCATCACATTAATTCGTGGAATGTAACGGAATTCAATTTGTTCTGTTTGTCATGGGTTTTCCCTACCTTATTTCCGCATTAAACTGTCATCACTTACCAATTCTTCTATAGAAATAAGGTATACAGTGACAGTACTTTTCCTGAGAAAAAGGACCTTGACAGATAGGCAGACGGGCAACCAAGTGATCCTATAAGGATCCCTTCTTTAGCTGTACGAGTATCATATAATAGTTTAAAGATATTGTTCATAGAAAAAAGGTGTTTGATCTAAATGTTCTAAAACAATTTTTACTGATAATCTTGCCGATCCTTATTTATCCTCTAAATATTTCCAAAAACAGCGCCTTGTTTACGTGTTTTCAGTTCCCGCTAATTTTCATACATTTTTTTTTACAACCTTTGTCTGTAAATAAAAATGCAACGAGCGTACAGCATACAGGCTATGACCTAGTGAACTTATTATTTTACTATATTAGACAGTATGCTGACGCTCGCCAAATTAATTCGTATTTCGAACAAATGTAATTTATAAAATAGCTGACTTAAGTACCTTAACATTGATATTTCTAACATTTGAAGACAATCATTTGGCTCTGATGTATCTGATGTAGATAATAACGACACTGGCCACAAATAGGACCACATGCTACATAGAGTGTATTCTCACGTGGGCTGTAATTTGGAAAGACTATGTGTGTGTGTGTGTGTGTGTGTGTGTGTATGTGTGTGAGTATATTTGTGTAATAATAATTATAATATGTGACGGTAGATACATTGGTGGACCTTGCAAGCCCAGTTCTGCTCGAAAATAGTAGGCCAACCTATCAAATTGTAAACTTAATCTATGTTTGAATCAACTTAATAACACGCACACACACAAGAGCCGTTTTGTTTGTTTGCCTGAACGCGCTAATCTCAGGAACTACTGGTCCGATTTGAAAAACTCTTTCAGTGTTATAAAGCCCATTTAACGATAATGGTTATATGCTATCATCACGTTAAAACGGAATCTATTTTTTTTACCTAATTTTACGCGGACGAAATTGCGGGCACAGCTAGTCATCTATTTGTATAAAATTGAACAGTTCCTCATCAAAAAATCTCGTTAACCGCGAGACGTACAAATGTTGCCATACGTGCAAATTTGGCAAGGAGGTAATTTTTAATTAGCAGACATAGAATATCAAAATCTACCATGTTGAAGGCATTAGTGAAATCCAGAAGCACAAGAGTAGTAACAAGTTTATTATCCATCCCAAAACGGATATCGTCACATACTTTTGTAAGTGCTGTGGTAGTACTATACCCTGGGCGGAAGCCAGACTGAAAGGGACACAGGATATTGTTGCTTGATAGAAAATAACTGAATTGGTTATGAACTATACGTTCTAATACCTTAGAGAGGAAAGGGAGAATAGAGATTGGTCTAAAGTGAGACGGAAGGGAAGGATTAGAAATCTTGGGAATGGGAATAATGAACGCTTTCCGCCATGCTGAAGGAAAGGTACCTGAAGAAAGGGAAAAGTTAAAGATATTACCAAGAATAGGAAGAATATGATCGAGTAGCAGAAGAATCATCTTTCGGTTTATTCCATCAACGCCAACTGCATCTGACCCAACGGAAAGAACGTACTTTTTTATTTCCTCGTAAGTAACTTGAGAAAACTGGAATGGTTGATAGTCAGGACGAGGCAATGAGTTTAAGTAATTCAAAGTGTGTTCCTTAGCTTGACCGTCTAAGGAAACAGAGTTTGTGAAATGTTTATTGACAACATTAGGATCTAAGGAAAGGTAATTATTGTTGCGTTGACGGCCAATGCCTAAAGATTCCAGGAATTTCCACGTCTTCGCAGTATCCTTGTTTTCAACAGACTCTCGAATATAATTACGCTGTGCATCTCTGCATACTCTGCAACAACGGTTACGAAGGTGTTTATATGTATCAAAATTGGAATCTGTAGGATTACGTTTATAGCGGCCTTTGGCTTTATTCCGTTTAAACATAAGTAACCTAATATCTTCTGTAAGCCATGGTGCAGGTAAACGCTTTATTTTAACGGGTCTAAGAGGTGCATGAATATCGAATAGATCCATAATAAAGGAGTTGAATAGGGCAAGTTTTTTGTCGATACTGTCGGCGTTAAATATTAGACCCCAATCGATCATGCTTAAATCGATCAAAAGGTTCCGATTGTTTATATTGTTAAAAGAGCGTCTCATTACAATAGTAGGCTTGGCTTTAGGAGGGCGAATGTTATAAGAGACATAAATCAAATCGTGATAAGAGAAAGCTTCAGCAGGGAATTGTCCATGGGCTGTAACATGATTTGGCGATGAAACTATCATTAAATCGAGTAAGGTAGGTGTACAATTTGGGAAAAAATGTGTAGCGTGAGTTGGTAATATACTAAGATTGGAGCTGTTAATAATGTTCTTTAAACGTTTCGCCCGCTGATCATCCTTGATAAGACATGTATTAAAGTCCCCTAATATGATAGTGTGATCCGCAGAAGAGGCGTATTGTTCAAGTAAATGTTCAAAGGTATCAAAGTAGTTAATATGGAGGGAAGGACTGTAAAAAGTGCCCAGAAGAAGTTTCGTATGGCCAAACAATAATTCAATGAAGAGGTGTTCAGCAGACTCTGAGTATTCTGAAGGAGATTTACTGACTATGTTGAAAGGGATATGACTACGGAGGTAAATCGCCACCCCTCCGCCTCCTTTGCCCGTCCTGTCATTCCGAATCAAATGAAACCCGGGAAGACAGTATGAAGTTGATGGAAGGCAAGGTTTAAAAAAAGTCTCCGAAATTAATATTGCATGAATGTGATGGGAATCGAAAGAAGAAATAAAGTCAGCAAAGTGAGCGGGAATGCTTTGAGCATTTATGTGCACAATATTAAAATTTTTGGGGCATGTTGAAAACTGCGAATCCAGAAGGTCTTTCAGAGGTATAGAACAGCTTTTGAAACTGTCACAGGATGTATCAAGATCCGAGAGACATTTACTATCGTCGTTTGAGATGTCGATATTAATAAGGTCGTTTGAGGACATAAAAATAGTAAAATAATAAAAATAATAAATAAAAACTATACAAATAAATAATAGATTAGTTAATAATAGTGTATGTTCTGAAAGGCAAAATATTTAAATATTCTCCAGCCTGCCAGCAGTATGTCAGAGTTCGTTTCACAAAGAACAAATTAAAGGTTAGTGTGGTACAATGCTTAATGAAACAGCTAAGCATGTGAATACAGATATTATAACTACATTTAAAAATAAAGAAAAAAGAAAATGTATACATCTGGTAACTCAGCAAGCATTTATGGAAAGAACTAATGTGTCAGATTACATTAATCAGTGTCTTGCAATTCATCGCTGACATGTGTCAAAGTTGACAAAGACAAAGATGATTAACAAGACAAAATAATTTGACATAGATGACAGGCGATAAATATATTGTGTTGGTTTACCTTTAACATCGAAGTTTTATAAATAATAAGAGTTAAATGGGTGGATTAAAGTAAACTTACCCTCAGCATAAAATAGGTGCTTACAAAACTGTATGTGTAAGGTCCACCAATTTCAAAATAAGTGCAACGAAAAGCAACCTTATGGTGTTATATTTACTGTAGTTACCAGGCAGCAAATTATAAACAATTATAAGATGTTATTTGAGATGTGCCATAAGGATATTATAGCAAAAAAAAAAACTATAGTTATTAAAATAATAACCTATAAAACAAATATAATAAATTACTAGACTTAAGAGTACATTGTATGTTAATAATGTTTGATCATTATAGTAATGGGAATTTATAAGACTAAGATTTTAGTCGCAAAACAAAAGAGATTATTAGAGTACTCCATAAATTAGCACATAATCAAACAAAGATAGTTTGGGATCAAATGAACTGTAAAGAAAGGAATTATAAGACTTATTTCTTATTATATCTTTTGGACCGAGGAACCTGAGGATGCTTACTATCCTTTGATGGTTTACTAGTAGCAGAAGGAATCGGAGCCGAAGAAGTTGCTGGTTCTGGCACATTACAGGATATAGAGTTTACTTCAGCGGTTGTAACAACATGATGGCGCTTACCGTCAGGTCCTATGACAATTATGGATCCAGATTTTGTCCAACACTTGCTCACACCGAACTTTAGCCTAGCTGCCATAAATGCATCATGTCGATCTTTTGTTAAGAACTCAGACACAGTCACCCCTGTATTTTTAAGAGATGTTTTACCAAACCAGATTTTATTCCTCATTGGGAGCTCAAGAAATTTTATGAGTATTGCTCGTGGTTTGCTATTTTTGACCTGGCCAAAGCGCTGGCTGCGACTGAGGCACTGTGCTGAAAATTCAGGCAGCTTAAAGTGTGAAGATATTACTTTTGCTACGGTGTCAGCTGTGTTTTCGTTTTTTTCTTCAGGTATGCCGTGCACTAAGAGAATTCTGCGCCTGCTTCGCATCTCCATCAAATCTTGTTGTCTTGACAGGATTTCCACTTGACGCTGCAAGGTGTCCAGGGCTGATAGAACAAATGTTCTGAATGTACTGAATTGAGCAGCTATATTGGATGTAGGGCTGGTAGCTGGGATGGCTGTTTGAAGACTGTGCTGAAATTCAGCCATCCTGGCATTAAAGTTGTCTGTCATAGCAGCAATTGAATCCTTAATATAATCCATAGTTTCAAAAATAGTGCAGTCCAATATGAGTGAAAAGTTCTTTCGGTGAAATTTTGTTTAAGAAAGGATTTTCAATAGAGAACTAGTGCTGACAGGTAGGTGTAGTGTTATAGCATATTTAAGATAAAGGGGAAAGCTTAATTACATTTAATTACTTAAATTAATCGGAGCTCGAAAAAAAACGTGTCACTATTTCCAACACCTACCCTAGAAAAAGTACCCAGTTAGTAGCTTTATCAATTTCATTTTGCTTTTTTTTACAAGCGACAAACGAGAAGGCGGTTTCTACGGACGCCAACAGACATCTGCATCGTCAGAAGGCTCGTAAGTACGTAGCCAGCCTTTAAAGAGGGATTTGGGCTCTCTCTTAGGACATACATAAATGGAGCATACCGGGGGAGAACTTTGCCCAGCAAGATAGGACAGGTTAATTGATAGAATCAGGCGTTACTTTGCGGAATTGACATGCATGAGAAACTAAACTACTTTGCTTTAATCCGCGAATGAATACGAGGGAAAATTGATGTGTTGAATTCAGCGCCATCGGTTTAGCGTGAAACCTATTTTGCTTGGTAATGTTTCAACTGTTTCTCTATCATTAAGAAATCTAAGAAAAAAACATTTTGTTTCATTTAATTCTTTTTTCATTAAAGTACGTTTGCAAATTAATGACAAAACGTGTTAATCTAGCTTCGTTTCATGTTTATTTATCATTTAAAAATAAAACTATTTTCCCCCCGTTGTTATGTTCTTCTAATTCTGCTGGTATGTATAGATATATTTTATCTGTACATGGTAAAAGAATCATCAAAATCGGTTCATAAATGGCGGAGTAATCGCGAATATACACTTTGTATATGTAAGCTAAAAGGTCTTAAGTATTATGAAGAAGCATTAAAGTTATCTAAGTGAATTCTAGAATATTCGGTTAAGGTCACCAAAGCACAGCCGGCTAAGTTACACAAGTTCGGTTATACTTACGGACATACATACAGTCAGAGCGAAGCAAAAGAAACCCTTAAAAGAGTTTTTATGTGTAAAGAAGAACATAAAATTTTAGCTAAACATCTCTATAAGAAAACCGTGAACCAGAAATTTATACTCGCAGATAGGCTTTTAGATAAATAATATATTTGGAAGTTTAAGAAATTTAACGGTTCATAAAGATTTTACCGTAAATAGTAAACAGTGCGTGTACATAAACTACAAGCCAGCCAAGAGTCGTATCTACACTTTCGCAAGTTCCTAGTTCAATAGTTTTTTTCGGCTCGACCTTATGTAGAATAATAAGACTTTATAGCCAGTAAAAAGTAATTTGTGGGATGCTCGTACCACCTTCTTTCCTCTTTAATCATATTCATGATGGGTAATAACATGAAACAAAGCCTTTACATTGCCGGTCTAATTTCTGCAAGACCATAAATCGTGAATGCGGAAAACATGCAACTCGTTAGGTGGATTTTTGTGAATATTAAACAGCGAGCAATTGACTAAAAACACGTAAGGAGTGCGACTGTGTTTTTGTGCTTTCTTTTTTGTTTCTTCCAACTTTGTGTGTGAGATTTTATTTAACGTCAAATTTTATTTAACGTCATTGTGTCTTTCTCCGCATCTCCTTAGTGAGTCGAGATTGTTAACATTGTTTCTCAACATTGTTCGTCTTCCTAGGGTTATCCCGGTTAAATACCAGGGCCTGGTTAGACTGTAGAGGATATGACTGTGAAGCGAGTTAAGATAACCGACTGCCATCAGACGTCATCCTCGGAACCCCCACGATCTCTACAACCTTACGACTAATATCACAAAGTGACATTAATCGGTAAATGCATATTTGTGTATAACAGGCGTTGATTGTTATGAATAAGACAGGCATTAAGTTGTCTACCTTAGGAACAGACGTCCGTGTGTCATATAGTCCACGCCTGTTACGCCTGTTATATACAAATAATTTTGTAGAATTATATAAATACATTGTAAAGCGTGTGGTGAAGAAGTGTGTGTGAAAGAAGAGATGGACATCTTTATTAGTTCCTATGTATTTTTTTATACCTCTGATAACATGTAAACCTTTGCTAACCCTAAAATTCATTATTTCATTTCGGACTAAATATAAAAAACATCTATTTAACATTCAAAAAGAGCATTGAATTAAAAATATATTAGATAATAAATAAATAAAATAAATAATAAAATTCTTTATTTTTATCCAGAAAAATATTACAATGCTACAAAAAAAAAAAACATATTCAACTAACAGATAGGCTAGTATATATATTAGGTTGGACTCTAATGCCTAAACTAGGATAATTAAGTTAACAGCAAACATCGCATAGATTACTATCGGTCGAATGGCATTCATTTCATACAACAAAATCTATAATGTTAAAATGTCTAAAATGTGTGTGCTAAGAGCGATACGTGGCTTAGTATTTTGTGTTAACCTGACCATTCTATAGTTATTAAGGTTAGCACAAACTTCTTAATTTATGCACTTTTTTCATTTTTTTTTTCATATAAAATAGAATTGGAATAAGTTATTGAACGTAAACTCTATCATAAACATTAATAAAGTTATATTCTATGTATAAATTTTAGGATGTAAGACCTTATCAGACCTTCAAGAAATTTTAATGAAAATTTGATTAGATTCATATTTTAGACTTCGTTCTAACAATATTCATCAGTTCACAGAATCAGAGTTCAGTCTGACTCTATATTCGTTAAGTAATAATATGTAAAAAATCACCCACCTCAAATTCTTTAATCATTTACAACTACATTCACTAGCTTCTAGATAGACAAAAATGTTTTAATTTGTGTTTTTGTTATAGCAATCGTGAATATAATGGTAAGCAATTAGTAAAAAAAAATACTTTTGACGTTACAAACAGAGCCTTTAATTTTAATTTTATGTGTAGATTGTACGACTTCTTTTAAGGTTCGATGTCTTTTAAGGTTGTTATTAAAAAATGAATATATATATTTAGACATTACTACTCCATTAATCTTCACTAATCACCTTACTGGCAGATAATTATTTACGTTATAAGGAATAACAAAGTTAATTTAATCAAACGAATAAAGTTACACATAATAACGATAATAGGAAACTCTAGCAATTGAACAAGCTCATTGAATTCTACGCAGGGGCGATTTCATTTGTAACAGTTTGCTGTTATTAAAAGGTAATAAGTGTAAGGAATAACAAAGTTAATTTAATCAAACGAATAAAGTTACACATAATAACGATAATAGGAAACTCTCATTGCTTTCATTGGTTTTATTGCGTGCTAAGGACAGATATTTTCTTTCATCTCTATTTGGGTATATTGACAGAGCGTGACCGTCTCATATGGGAGCGGATTTAGTGAACTTATTTAATCTTTATCAATACGACCTTTATAGATTATCATTTATATTGGTACGTATGATGATAGGGCAAAGAAAAATCTATTATAAAGGGAGTCAATGACTTTTAACATTTTTATTAGAATATTATACAACTAGAATATGTTTACGCTATATAATACTGGTTGGACTCCGCCATACAACTATTTATCTTTCAGATTACTAATCTGTTCAATAATTCTTATTTTCGTTCCTTTACTAATTCCTCTAATAACATAACAATCACAATAGACAGTTGACAGATAAAGAGCCACCAATTCCCGCCATTATTCCATGATGTACTTCTTATATGCCAGTGCTGCCAGTAGTCCTCGCGAAAAAAAGACATTAGAAATGTTGGCGACAACACTATTATCCTTAGTATATTTATTTTAAAAGTATGATAAGAGAAAACAATATTATCAACATTTACAAGTCTGAAGATTTTGAAATATATATTTTTTTAAATGACGTAACTATTTGAACATTACTGAAATTCAAGAAGGTTTATTACATAATTATCGTTTACCAATTGTAACCCTCGACTTAGGAACCCTTGTGAATTCAGTGATTTTGTTTAATTTTGAGGCTTTTTATTTTATTGTGGGGAAGCTTAATTATTTAGCAAAAAGCATCGCCTACGTCATTTCTAGTAAAATCAGCTGTCTACCAGTGAAAGTACCATCGAAATCGGTCCAGCCGTTCAGGAGATTATTCGGAACAAAGAGACAGACAAAAATGTGTAAATTGGTAATGTTTATATAATCATACAATGAGTAACAATTAGGGGTGTAGTGGAGACGCAGAGGCAATTAGCTCTCTTAGTCGGTCTTCTAAATGAAGACAGAGAACCGAGCCATCTGTACTTCTAACGTAATAAAAGTCCTCAGCGCATTGGAAACTAGAATAGTTCCAAATCGTATTACCAGGAACTTGTCAAGACATGTCTCGGATTTCCTAGTATCGTTATTTCCATACCGTGCTATAATTATTTCCATACCCAAAACTAGGTTGTCTGGAAGAGATCGCTATGTAGCGATAAGACCGCCTAATTATACTAAAATGTTTTTCTTTTTTATTAACAATTGTTTTCTATGTGTTCTTGTGTACAATAAAGTTTATTCTATCTATCATTATACCGTATAGTTTGACAAATAACATGATCCTTTCTCAAAGGCCGACGACGCTCCTGCGAATTGGCTTTTCGCGTTCTAATACATCTCTATAAAATTATTATCCCACCAAAAACATAGTCATGTAAAATGTTGCCACCAATCTTATGTTTGTTCTTATATCATACTCGTATGTTAGTCGCAACCAATATTAGCAGCAAAAGAACAAACAGGACTAGGTAAGTAATAATAAAAAATCTCGAAATTTTTGTTTTGAAAGAGATCCTTTAAAGATTGCGGAAAAATATAATCTGTCGATTTTTTCAAGTCAGTGTTAGTAAAACCATCAAAGTGACCTAGCTTAACGTAATTTTATTATTTTCACATTTAATCTACGTAGTCTAATAGATTCCCACAATGCACTAGTAACTTCAAATTTAGCATCTCGGCCTCCCTTACTCGAATGCCGTTTCGAGAAAGACATCGTCCTACATTCATGGGGACAGTTGTGCCACTAATAAAGTCTCGAACTGTCTTTGATTTCGTGCAGTCCCAATCGATGACTGAAATAATTTTATTTTTATATACTCATAATTGGACGACAAGATAAATATAAAATTGTTTCTTTTGGGCATGACTGGCTATAAATACCCTGGAACTTAGGCGTACTATTGCTTTACTTTTACATGTTCTCTATCTAATCCAAGGTAGAAGAAGTAATGCCCACCATCTCTACAACATCACGACTAATATTACTCATCGACATTAATCGGGTCCTACTGTTTTACGTACCTTCCCAAATATGAAGGAGGTCGGATATCGAATATAAATCAGTATTAGAGTGGGTCACCCATCTATAGCCCGGTCTTAGCAAAAGCTACTTAACCTAGCGATCGCCATAAATGCCAACCACTGATTAGGCCACAACCTCCTCAATTACTTGGAACATTTAGGAATATATCCTTAATATTACTAATTAAATTACTTAAATTAAAAAAGTTCACGTACTGTTGTGTCATTTGTAAATCAACTTCTAATACTGAAAGAGAATAGTTTTTGAATCGATTTTGATGATCATTGGTTATGGATATGATTTCTATAAAATTATAGAGAAAAATTACATCCCAACCATATTCTACCACGTCATCTATCTAAAAATGTTCCGTTCTACTCAATAGTTATCGGATCGGCAGAACCGACCATTTTTACATTTTACGTAAAGGCTGACTTATATCAAACGTGCGAAAGCTCATTCTACCCCTACTCTTCTAGTTTCCCAAAGTGGTTTAGGTTGACCCCAGGGGTTTACGGGAGACTCTATGGGGATGCTACTCTACGGTGGCGTGACAATAAAATGGGGGTGCACAATTCGTGTGACATATTTTTTTTTATAAAAAAAAAAAAAAAAATATACAGTGTGACGAACTAAAACGTTGGATTGATTTAAAAACTCGCATAGCCCATATTCTGTACAACGTGTCGAGACAACAGTACTAGCTAATAACTACTACAATTTTTCTTTTTCTCTTTAGCATTCCGAATAGGAGTTTCCTGAATGAAAGAAGTCATGTAATGATGAATGAATAGTTTCTCTCCTTTTTTGGGATTTGGTAGAATGGTGGATCTCCTACAGCTAGCAGGGGGTCCACCGGAACCAGCTACAAGTCAAAAGTGTTCTATGAGAGAAAATAGTTTGGGAACCTCTGGTTTAAACAGACGTAGACCATTCTTTCGTTGCGTATATGCTATAAGAATGAATTTTAATTCTTATTCTGGTTTTCATCCCGTAGATATTTTGGTAGAAATGCTTAGAGCGAGCTCTCAACTCTCAATGTCCTTATTCCAGCTCTATACTTATTTGGTGTAAGACCACCTTAAATCTGCGAGCAAATAACATCAAACCATTGTTTCGTTGAAGATTCGTTGCAAAAAAAACAACATATTAGTTTCGTTAAAGTAATATGAAATGTCATGAATTCTTTGAAAGAAATAAAAGTTGAAATTGCCAAGTTCCATTTTATAAACGCCAGAAGTGTTTCAGAAGTTTTTCAGTATTCGTTCAGCTCCCATTTCATATTCCTAATGGACTCGCCGGCGACTAAAGCAATGTTAAATTGCGAATGTCCTTCTATTTGCAGACCGACTATCAGGATGCTCGTAGTAAGTGTAATATGTAAATTGTAAGTCTAGTTTTTCCTTCCAGTTCCTAACCCCTCACTTATATATTATTATTTTGTAGGAAAATGCCAATCGCTAGGTGAAGAAGTTCTTACTGCAGTCTGGTGATAATTAGGTTACCCATTCTAACGCTGGTTGTTAATATCCGACATCTTCCATGTTTCGGAAGGTACATAAAACAGTGGCTCCCGAGTAATATCAGTTGCCAGCTTCGGCACTTCCGAACGGATACGATTTAGGGACCTTCAAGAAAAGAGCATACTCAAGTCTCAAAGGCCGGCAACGCATCTGCGAGCCCTATGGTGTTGCAGTTGTTCATGGGCGTCAGTAGTCACTTAGGTGAACCAGCTGCACGTTTACGCATTGCTTGAACGCGCTAACTTCAGGAAATAGTTGTGTATTATAGGCATCTGTTGCCTATAACACAGGCATTAAGCTGCCTACCTTAAGAACAGACCGTATGTTATATAGTCCTGTACATATTTATTTATTTAAATATTGGGACTGAGAACTTTGTACGAGAACAGGGACTGATTAATTCATTAAAGAACTTTTAAACGTTTCCAAGCAATGACAATACTGTTGCTATCGTTACTTGAGCATTTGAACAACTTCAGTACAGCACTCGTACACCAAAACTTCTTAATTTACACTCTTAACGAAAGAAACAATACTTAATTAACTATTACTTTTAATTGAGGAAATTTCTTAACGGAATCCAATGAGAGTTACAAAGTTCAAATTGGCACGTTAAATACATTGTGAAACTTTTAAATTCGCTACACAAAGTGTAATTTGTTTGAGTGTTCGAATCTATTTAACGCTTGTGACTTTGCTTATATTGCTTTGTATAATATGATTTTCTTCTTTATTACACTTAAATTTATCTTTTAGCCGGACTTCTATTGTCTATTCTTCGGAGAAAATGCTCATGAAGTCCACAGTTTAATATCTCTATCGCCTTTTTATTGACGTGAAAGTAAAACATTTCAAGGTACTTGTGCAATAAACTGTTGTGCAAAAAATACTGCAATAAAATAGATAGAGTAATATTATTTTCTGATTATTACTTACTGATATCATTTACAAAAATTAAATAAAAACCTTTTAATTAATTAAATATTTAATAAGTAACATTTTAGGGCCTAGTTCTACAACGAGACCCTTTATAGTTTCGCTCAGTCCATCCGTCCGTCTGTTCCTCCGCAACCTGGTCTCGCGTTGATCCATGTAGAAGGCGGAAGACAACCTTTTAAGTGATTTAACAAATACCTTTATTGCGTATCAAATACGGAACCGTTCTATATAAGCGTGTCTTGATACGCCATCGGCCATTTTTTTTTAATTTTTTTTTTAGAATTTTTTTAAAGATCCATTGCTTTAGATATAAATGTCCTTCAGTGGCATAGCTCTAAGGGTAAGAGCTTGACGTAGAGCTGATAAAGCCTAGATCTTAGTTGTAAAAAAAATACACTCGGGTGCAATGACATCGCACATTAGAACAATTTTTTGTAAAATATTTTTATTTTTTTCTATTTCAAAAACAGATTTTTTTTATATGATATTAAAGATAATTTTATTGGTTAGATATTAAATTGACTTTTAATCCCATATTAAAAAATATATGTAATAAAAAAAAATTATAAAAAAATGTTTTCATAAGCGATTTTATTGCACCCGAGTGTACTTCCAGAACTTTCAGTTCTGTATAATGCCAGACATAGCTCAAAGTGTTTGTACATTTTTTATCTTGAAGACCAATAGATAATGTACTACAAAACTTTGCGCAGCTACACAAAGTCCCCGGCCACAGTACATGATCATTGAAATGATCATTCAAATAAGCTACGTCTGGCTCCGGCATAAGAAACAATGTTATCAAATTAACTATCATCGCTCGAATGCGGAAACTTCATAAGGCAATTCAAACAGTTTTACACTTTCTAAATTGTCGTCTTAAATGCACGCTTAAACTTTAGGACTCCTTGGAATTGTAAATGTAAATAGATTTAACAGTTTTGTGCTGTTGGAATTACACGGAGTCTCCATTCGGACCCTACGCTTAAAGTAGTTAGGGCTGGCTCATTTTCATTACATTTACACATTTTGTTTTGTGTAAGGAAGGCCAAAAGGTATAACACCGTACAACCTTATCTCTTGTAGTGTTCTTTCTATAATTTAATTAGTTGTTTTAAGATCTAACCAATAAAAATAAAGGCGGCTATCCAAATGTTATTTGATCCGATTGATTCTAAAAGGCGTTTAGCTTAAGTTTAATATAACTACCTATGTACTAATATACTTAGAAACTTAATGTAAATATTTTTTTTTTATGTTACAAGGCGGCAAACGAGCAGGTAGCAGGCACCGAAGTGCCTACCGGCGCCCATGGACATCTGCACGACCAGAAGGCCAGCAGATATGAGAAACTAAACTACTTTGCTTTAATCCGCGAATCATTCGCGGATTAAAGCAAAGTAGTTTAGTTTCTCATGCATTCTGGAAGTGCATAAAGACATGCATTAACTATCGTACCGTATACAAATTTTCCAAGCGTAAATTAGACTATTAGAAAAAAAAGTGAAAAAAAAATACTATTTTGTACTAGATTGCCATGTTATTTACATGAAAAGGATACCTTATAGCAGGGGTGGCCAACTTGATTAGATCTAATATCTATTGTTTACTCACGAAACCCTGTGCGATCTACCTAGTTACATTTTGATTAAAATCTTACATGAAAGAGCATTATTTTTTAGCATTATTAGTTGACATCTTGTATTTAATAAGAGGAAAAAATGTGTGTGTCAGCTTCAACATACGACTGAAGTTAACTCCTTACACCTTCGCCCACCTTAGCCCAGCGATTTTTATGTACGTATATAAAAAAAATTATAAATAAATCAAACTCGCAATGGGGTGACCATTGTGCCTGAAAATGGTGAAATTGATAAAACCTTATTAATATGCAGTAAGGTCAAATCAGCCCTAGGTTAACGATGTTTTCGAACCGGGGCGAAAACTATCCAATTTAGTCCTACAATTTCTCTGTTTTGAAGAAGAAGAAAAAAGGTCTAAACCAATTTTTCCTTACAAATTCCTGAACAAACTTCAGTTTTAAATACAAAATCATTGGCATTAAGAACAAAAGAACTTTGAGAAATACTGGCCACACATTAAAAAAATATACCACGAAATATTTTTTACAATAAAAAATGTAGAGGAGCGAGCACTTCCATAAAAAAATGATTTACTCGTCGACAATGAAATTTATGAGTGCTTTATGTACTTTAATACTATACTTTATTACCTTAACTATAAATACTATTCTTGTTTGAAACTATTACATTGTTGCTTTTAATTTGAGTGATGGTTCTAGGCGCGGAGATTATGATGACTTAAAATGTGCAGGCACAGTGGCCGGCGGGCGGTGTAGTAAGCGACCCATAGATGGCGCTGTTTTGTTGTTATACGTGTGCCGGGTCCGCAAATAAAACCTATAAAAAACTTTACCCTAAGCTCAGGCCTACTTAGCTACTTGTGTAATTTATTATTATAAACAATAATTTAGAAGTAAAAGTAAAATAAATCTTTAAATGAGAAGAAAAGCTTGACTAAAAAGATACTTTAATTAAAAATATCGGTGCCTCTGCATAGATGCTACAGAATATTAAACAAGTTCTACGATACAAATAAATATATAATAGTAGCCGTACTCCGCGACTTCGGCGACGCAGGCCACCCTTATCACTTAGAGGCTTAAGAGATAGTTTAGGTTTAAGAAATAGACCGATTCTCAGACCATGTCAATCACTAGTGGATTTTTGTTCTGTTAACAATCTTCGTCAATGTAATAATATTTATAATACAAATAATAGAGCTCTTCCGATCTCTGGCGTGCGTTGCAAAAACCGTTAGAGTTACACGTATACAGTGTATGAAGGAAATGTTTATATTAAATAGTTCTACAAGAAACCCGCAACAGTACAAATCTATCTTTCATGTCTGAGCCATTAACGCCAAAATAGTGAAATACTATGGAACTCGGACGGGAAAGGAAACGGTTACAGGGACTATATTATAGGATCATAGAATTTGGTAAATAGTAAGTAACCCAACGTTCGGGCAGGACAGCGTCTGTCGGATCCTCTATTTATAAATAAAGGTCACCACAATCTGTTGCCATATTTTATGAGGTACATAGGGGGGTAAGAAACAATGTACCGCAAACTTTGTGACAAGGCTACAGGAATGTAATAAATAAAATCACCAAAATCATTCATCTCGAAAATGAGAGGTTATAGATATTGCCATCCTCATCCCATTCTTGAGCGCGCAATGTATCGTGAACATTGGGAAGCAATC
>JANCMC010022098.1:0-29523 GCA_024363005.1 Charaxes varanes
ATTTTGAACGAAATCGGACAACAACTTTTGGAGTTATTTAACAAATACGTTTATAGCGTATCAGAAACGAATCCCTTCTATATGAGCGTGTCTTGACACGCTCTTGGCAATTTTTATTACTGTTACGCGGAGCAGGCAGACGTTGTCTCGCCCGAATTTTGGCTCGTCTGCTATTAACCAATCTCCTTTATTTTTTTTTGGATAAAACGTGACACTGGCAGAATGTTTTATAAATCTTTTTGAAATATTCCGAAGTATTGACCAGATCTACATTTTTAAGTATTTTTAAATACTGTTTCCGAGCTTTTGCGAGACTTGATAAAAAAAGACTAATTTTGATATATATAGATAATAAAAGAACTTTTATGTATGTATATAAACAGTACAAGTGAAAAGGAGGTCGTGGCCTAGACACTGCCCGGCATTTAAGTCGATCGCTAGGTTAAGTTGCTCCTACTCTCACTTAATCAAAAGCGAGCGATTTCAGTGGAAAAGCCTGTCTCGTAACTAGAAAGCCCTGTCTTCAATTCATGTCATGATCTAAGAAAATAAATTATTTTTTAACCGTACTATCATCAAAGTTGTAATAATAATTAATTTCTCCGTCCTATATGATTATACATAGAGACTGATTTCTTTAACGTTTGGTTTGGTGATATGAACAAAGCTGTGAGTTATTACGTTTATAATTATTTTATTTAATATTCATAGGCGTAACCTTTTTAGAAAGGAAAAAAGGAAGTTTTAAGTTTATCTTGATTCGCTACCAGCTAACTTGGTAAAAATTCTAACGAGATCTTGTGTACCACTCATAGGAAGTTTTATTAACGATCCAGGGAGACTGGGCAGGTGTCAGCCTTTTCAACGTATTTCCTGGAAGTTATCGAATAAAATATCGCCGCAACTCAGAGTTTCAAAGGAATACAAGACACGAGAAATAAAATTTAAATTCTCGTTGAATCTACAGGTCAATTACTTTAAATATCACATTATTCTTTATTCCGAAAAGTTCTTCTAGTCCGTCGTTCCATGTATCGTCGGTAAACTAAACCAGCAGGCCAAAATTTAGCATCCAGGAACGTATTCATCTTACTTAATATATCATATCTTTACTTAATATATCATATTTTTTTAGCATATATCTTAAATTTAAAAGAATTAAAAGACATTTGTGTAAACAATTATGTATTGATTAATGTTGATTAAATAATAATTATGTATCGATTACACTATTCTTTACAATTATATAACAAAATGTGACAGTTATATTACAATTTAGTTGTTTGTAAAGCTCTACTGTAAAGCTAAGTAATTTGGGGTTACAACAAATGACGTGGGATGTATCGATATTACGTATAACTCAAAAGATTTTTAAGATAATTAAAAAAAAAAGAGGTCGTAGCTTAATCAGTGTCCTATATTTAAGTCGATCGCTAGGTTAAGCAGTTCTTACCACGGTGGGTGTATTATCCATATGTATGTATTTATATATTTCTAAAAAAAATATTTGTGTATAACAGGCGTCTGTTACCTATCACACAGTCATTTAGTTATCTACCTTAGGAACAGACTTCCGTGTGTCATATAGTCCTGTATATATTTATTTATTATATTTATATTTTGGTATTACACTTTTTTTACAAGGAGCAAACGAGCAGGCGGTTCATCACCTAAATGTCTATCGACGCTCATGGACATCTGCACCACCAGAAGGATGTATTGCAGGCCTTTAAAGAGGGGAATTTTTTAACCGTACACTCTCACAAACCGAACGAAACGCGACAACAATACCGTCACTTAAACGCGACAACAATACCGTCACTTAAACGTGACAGTATGGCGCCACTTCACGCCGTCTTATGTGAGAAAGAGGTACTGGTACCAGGACGCACCGGCACAATTCTGCTGTAGACCTTTAGGTCCCAGGCTTGCAGTCCTTTAGGAAAGTAGCAAATAATAATAAACTAAGATAATAATTCAAGGATAACGTCAAATGGTATAGAGTTTAACGTTTTTTTTTTCTACAAAGCAAAATTTATCGACACTCCGAGTCGAACGATAGTTTGGCATAAACTAGCAAAGCTATAGAATCGCATTATTGCTACAGAATAATACTGTGTGTCCGTCCGGCCGTTAGCATCATTTTGATTGAGATTTACAGCTGTATTGTGCAGAGGGCGCTGACAATGTTACAGTATGCCACTTAGATAATTAAATGTCTATGCAGTGTTGTTATTATTCATTTTGTACTAGCGCTCACCCGTTGAAGAAAGATCGCGATTATAATTTTTATACTTATAATATACAATTGAAATATTTGATTATGTTTATAAATTCGAGAAGGTCGTAGTAATCAGTTGCCGGCATTTGAGTTGATCGCTACGTTAAGCAGTTCTCACCGCGACCGGGTTGTAGATGGGTGACCCATTCTAACACAGGCTGTATTCGACCTCCGTGTTTCGTAAGGCACGTTATCCAGTGGGTTCCGATTAATGTCACTGAGTGATATCTGTCGTGAGGTTGTAGAGATTGAGGGTTCCGGGGATGACTTCAGATGCAGTCGGTTACCTTAACTCGCCCCACAGCGACCCTGGCACTATAGCGGGATAACGCTAGATGGAAGAATATTCTGTTCATGAATTAATTTTACATATCTTTTACTACGTTAATTTCGAAATTCTAGAATCAATAATATAATTCTCGACCACCGAGACTGTTACCGTAGTACAGCACTGCATCGATTATTTGGTAACCTCAATGCACGTTTCGCTTCGAAATAGAAACATTATAGACACTACAAGGCTTTGAAGTAGAAGCATCAAAGACACTACAGTCCGTAAAGGTTTTCGTAAAGTCAAAACTTGTCTGGACTTCATCCAAATGATGATGTACAGTGGAGGAAAAATATTATAAAATGCTGAGGTTAGAGATAATTAAATTGGACGAAGAAACGCAGTGAAGCCGTCATCGTGTGCAATGAGAGACATGGAGTAATAAAAACATGTAGAAATATTGGAGTGCTAATTTACAATAATATTTTATGGGACAAAATTATATTTATTAAGTCTTATTTAGTCCCCTATAAGTCCACATTAACTCTTAAACCAATACATGTGTGTGTAAATGGTATAAATCGTCTGATATTGGTGTGCGTGCGGTTTTGTAATAATACCTTAATATTGTATATATCCGTGTTTCGGAAGGCACGTAAGACAGTGGGACCCGATTAATGTCAATTTGTGATGTTAGTCGTAAGGTTGTAGAGATCGTGGGGGTTCCGAGGATGATGTCAGATGGCAATTGGTCATCCTAACTCGCCCCACAGCCAAATACTCTGCAATCTAAGCGGACCCTGGTACTACTACACCGGGATAACACTAGGAAGAAGAAGAACTTTAATATTGTATATATATCCGTGGCAGTTTTCAAATTGCCCTTATATCCGAAAAACTAAAAGAATGTCGATTAAGATGGTATGGGCATGTAATGCGTCGAGAGGAAGATCATATAGTTAAAGCGGCCTTATGCGTAGGTGAAAAAAAAAGAGGCAGAGGAAGACCCCCGTCTATCTGGTGGACTGGCATGATCAACCTCATTAAGGTTAATAATTTACCCAATCCGACAAACCTTGACAGAATGTCATGGCGCACAAGAATTAGGAGACCCCACTTAACGTGGGAATGAGCAAAGAAGAAGAAGAAGAGACTTTAATATTGTATATGTTAAAAAAATATTAGCATTCGCACACATACATACATATTTCTATATGAACTACAATTGTGCCCAATTTCATACTTATCCGTTCGCGCAATTTTTGTAAAATGGTACCTAAAATTTTCATATCAATTGTTATTGTATAAATGTTAAAGCACCGCATGAGCTTCATTACGTTTACACGGTTGAATGGTACTTATGTATTTGTTACCTTGTGAAAAAAAAAAAATTCTGCAATAAATTTAAAAAAATAAAAATAGGAAAATGCGCCTCCATTTTTATAACATCTTTATAACAATTTAGTAGATTGCACGATGTCAAAAAGACCTGTCACATATGCCGACGGGTTTGCTAAAGCTTTGGCAATGATCTAAGCAGCTTACAATATTGGGGTAGTTGACTTCTCGACCACTGCAGTATGGTAAAGTCTTTCACTATCCGTTATTTTAATTCTCTTAATTTTTATAAATATACGTCCTGCTAGTGTCTAGCATCTGTAGTTAGCGTCTCCTCACGTAGAAGCTAACGTCTGCTGTAAAACCGAAATTCGCAATAAAGATAATTCGAATTTGAATAGTGTGTCTGTATAAAGATTTTATTTTATTAGGGAAGCATAATTATTTATTACCGAAAAATAATTAGGGTTCCGCAAACAAAATGAAAACCCCCAAAAATTGAAAAAAACATTGACCGACGAAGTAGCGAGCCTCGGATAGTACGTAATATAGACCAATCTGATTTTGTTATTTGAAGGGTTACGGGATGGACAGAAACTGTGTAAATTTGGAGCTTGGAATTTTGATTTGGATTGCACTCTATTCTGTTGTAGCTACTAGCTACAACTATAATTCTATACCTTCCACGTAAATTGTTGTAACACTAAATTCACAACTTGACAGTAGAGCGTTAAAAACATGACATTTGAAATAAATCGTCATTATATAACGGGTTTGTGTAAACAATTACATATTTAATAATGACTGAATTATTGTATACAATAATACATTAAAAAGTGACTGTTATATTATAATTTAGGTAAGTGTAATGCTCTATTGTGAAACTGGATATTTGGGGTTTCACCAACTTACGAGGGAGGTACCGAATTTACGAGATGGTTTAAACATTATCGATATTCGTATAGAAGCACGGCCGGTCTCGAGTGGATACTACGCACTGTAGATTTTCCTTTGAGATGTTTCTAAATCACTCGCGCTACATTTTCTTCGCCGAATACATTTTAAACCATCTACATACATCACCATCATTATTATCATCACCACCGCCACCACCACCACTACAATAGAACCAATAGTTCTCTAATTAATCGGCTCAAGATTTCCCATCGTTAAATCTTATTCTTTTCATATATTTCATATATTTGTCTCAAACTGAAATCTTTTCGTTAGTGTTAGTTTATATTTATGTTCCTTTCTGCGCAATCTGCGCCGAGTGGTGATAATGAATTGGCTACGTATGATGGATGCGGTCCACCGTCATCCGCTAATGGTTGGGGCGGGTTACGCACTGTCGCTATAAAACGCAGCGTTTTTAATACCACAATAATGTACGCTTACAATTTAAGCTAGGAATAAATGCGCGAGAAACACATAAAAATGAGGAAATTTACATATGCAGCCTAAGATATTAAAGGCAGTAGTGCAAAATATTGTATTGCACTATTGTAAATCCGTAGCGGTTTAAATTCAGTTTAACTTTAAAATACATTAATTATTTATTTTCCCTTGGTTACTGTTAAAGTTATATTCAAGGAATTTTTAGCTTACTTCAACGTTCATATTCTATATTATTTAGTGTTCTTTTTTTTATTGAATAAGGGGCTAACGGATAGGTGGCTTATCGGAGTGACTGCCGACCGACGCCCATAGACAACTGCAACATCAGAGGGCTCTCAGATGCGTTGCCGGCTTTTGAGGAATAAATATGCTCTTGTCTTGAAATATGTTTTATGAAATTTTATATGGCAAGTCAGTCAAAAGGTATAATCTGATTGAACGTCATATTTTTAAAGTATTCCAAAGTAGACACTAAATTTGCATCTTTGTTTTTTTTTAACTCTTTTGTAGATTTTAGCAAATACTCTACATAGTCGATGCACAATGATGGTCTGTTTTACCTTCACACCTTAGTCCTGGCTTAAGACAGGCAATAATACCTATTTCACTCATCGTTTATTTCTTTAATAAGTAGAGCCAAAAAATTAACTGAATTATTTTAACTATTTACGTGATATTAATTGACGACTGACAGTCATCATATAATTTTTTTTATAACTGACCAATTTTTTTTTGCGCTGGGAAATGCATTTACAGACTAACTTTTTTGAATAGCAAAGTAACCTCAGAACTTCAAGCCACACTAACTAATTTTAAGGAAATTTGGTCAAAAATTATAATGAGAATCGAGTACTGTGTACCCTCCTTAAGTATTCTAAATGCCTCATCAGCCACTCTGTATATATACAGTGATATATAGAAATAAATTCATTTAACCTCATATTAAAAAAGTTTCTGATAGAAAAATCCTATTATAGCATTAATAATTACCTTTGTGACAATTTTGCTGTAACATTTAATGCAAGAATGTACGCAATAAAAATTACCTCCACATATACGTTTTTTTCCAAAACATTCAAAAACTTAACTTACCTACTCGTGATAGAGTTTTTTTTCAATTGACAAAAAAAATCTCGTTTATTTTACTTATTTATATTTTATTTTACTCGCTAATAAAGATATGAATATACTAACCATTGTTTAAAGTAACAATATTAATTTTACTTGTCAAGTAATATTACTTAATAAGTAGTTGTGGTATAGTGCGTTCAGTCTAAAAATGCAGGCTCCCTCCAAACCGCCAAACCAATCACGCGATTAGTTGACCTTACAGTGCGTGGTTGAGTTTACAATACTTCGCTGCACACTCATAAGTAATTATTATTTACTTTGAGATTTTAAAATAATAGATTTTAGTGCATTTTTACACTGGACGCACTCTGCGTGTACTACATATTTAAAGTTGTCAATACATTGTAATGCCAGGTTAACGTACAAACCGAAAAGAAATAGTTGCAAATTACAAAAAAGCTGTGCCGTTTCAAAATTGATTGTTCTATTGTTACCCAGAGTTATTTAGAAGGTAATTTAGAAAATTAATAAATAACTTAACTCCTCAGTTTTATTTAGAAAGTAGCAAAGCGCTTGAGATGAAATAAAAAAATGACTGGAGTATTGTTTTGAATTAAAAAAGACACGAATAATTTATTCGTCGCTTATATAACTGTGAAAAACGTTAAACAGACATACCAGAGGTCCTAGCACGAACATTTCGAAACGTTCGAAGTAGACGAGTCGACTCTGAAAATATTCGTGCCAGGCCCACAGCAGACCCTTCTTAATGCCAGCGCGGCTTGCAATAGCATTGATTAAAAGCGTGACACGATTAAAACTTGCCTTCTGTTGGCCCAGCGCGAACATTTGGAACCGTTTGAAGTAGACGAGTCCACGTTGAAAATATTCGTGCTAGGCCCACAGCGGACCCTTCTTATTGGTAATCTTTATATAACATTTAAGAGAAAAGAGCGTATTTTTTAAACGCCTTTGTGAATCTTCTCGTAGCTTAGTTACCCATGCATGCCAGTAGTCACTTATTATAAGATGTATAGTCGACCAAAGAATTGGTTTGCATGCTAAGGTCGTATGTAGTTTGCACGTCAATTATTTAAAAGGCTCATTTTTGCTTGTTATGTTACGTTAATTTCTAACAATAACCCGTAGCAAAATTTTCAGTAAAGCAAAAGTAGGAAAGCACTTTCTTGCTCGACTATACCACCATCCCTTTTGTTAAATGTAAAAAAAGTTGTGCCCTCTAAGTTATAAAAAGCGAGCATCATCCCTTTTGTTAAATATATAAAAAAGTTGTTCCCTTACCTTACCTCTGTTATAAAAAGCGAGCATCATATGGCACGCGAAACAAAACAAGCAAACCAATTAATTTATGAGTTAAAAGCGATAATACAACGTATTAATAAAAGTGCGTGTGTCGCAGCCAACTACATATATATATTTGGCATGCATAAAAGTTTTCCTTAATCTTTGAAAAAATATATAACTACCTCTCTTAGTGACATGTTTGATCAGCTCCACGGTCTTGGCCCATGTCTCATCCGACAGCTTCTTGAACAACTTAGTGAACCCGGCTCTGTTCGTCTGGTAGTTGTTATAGTACGCGGCGGATAGGAGGTACTCGTAGGACCTTCGGAGGTGGAGATTGGCGTACGCCTGTAGCTCGTTGGCCACGTTCCCTTGACGACCGAAGTTGGCGTAGACGGCGTTACAGCTGGGCAGAGCTGGTAAACAAATACGTACAGTTTAGAGCCGCATTAGTTCAATGGTTGATGGGATCGTCTAAAATCCGCAACCTCGTTTCAAATCTTGACGCCGCTAGGGTGTGATAAACTCCGGGCTCGCTGGATTCGTCCGCCTGAGTACAACGATGCTGGCTACCACGTACCTAGGGCATTGCCGCCACTTCACGCCGATCTCATGTGAGAAAGAGGTACTGGTACCCGGACGCGCCGGACCAATTCGGCTATGCAAGCATGGCGCTAATAAAAACTTAAGTGAGCCCAGTAATTTGCGTCTGCCAACGCATAATTTTTTGAACCCTATATTTTCCTAAGTTTTACGTAATTTGGTTCATTTTTCGAAAGTTCTTTATTAATAAATATAATTAATACGGTATATAACCTGTACCTGACACGATAAAAATTATTTATAACTACTATAATATTTTATTACATAGTACTATGTATATTATTATACTACTAATTAAAAATACACTTAGCAGTATTGTGTATGACGTGTTTACCTCTAAGTAGTACACCCAGACTCGAGGCGGGAATCGAACCCACGATCCCCGGAGTGGAAAGCAGGTCTCTAGAGGCCTACTGCACCAACGGGCCAGTCAAATAGAGTCAGTAGTAAATAAAGTCAATAGACACTAGACGATTGTACAGTAGCGTACACCGATAGGCCACTGCGAACAATAGTCTATCGTAAATTAGACGGACGTTCTTTCCGATATGCTCATATCTTTACTAGGATGTGGTGGTACCACATGTAGAGTAAGGGTGTGTAGTGTCAGAGGCGTGGCTCAAAAAGAGATCTGATTACTTTTTGACAGTGCGAGCCATATGGCCACATTTTATATGGAAGTATTTTTGGTGGGTCCCTTTTGCCTGAAAAATGAGTATGTACTTACTCTTTTGTTGTTGGTCTCTATGTCGTACTATTGTGCTATAATCCAAATTAACAAAACCAAAGCACTGCACTGATTACGATCGGTATTGTGGCATTTTGATCTTTCCCTCGTTTTTATTATTATCAGTTACTAGATGCCTGCCTCGTCTTCGCACGGGCCCTTACATTATCGAAGCCTTCATGCTGATTCCTAACTTTTTTGAAAATATTCTATCGCCTCTGTTCCTCAGTTGGATCCTTGCTGACAGCGGCTTACAGCAAATTGAAAGCTCTACCAGCTCGTGTTCTATCCCTAGTTAATTATACCCAGGCATCTGGGGCCCACACATATTACACACAAATTGTTTAAAAAATTAATTATAAATTACATATTAGAAATTTCAAAGATTAAATTCATTTGCGGTTCATACAGCGATACTGCATCGACCAATGCCGATAGATAAATAAAGTATAAAGTGAAAAACCTCCAAGATAACTATAAAATACGATATAATTACTGTAATAAGCATATCAAGCGGTTCTTTATTAAAGTGTCTTCATTAGACCAACAATTTGTTCTTTCCCGTAGAGCTCACTTTCGCCCTATTAAAACTTCGTTACAATAGACCGCTTCAAATAACTCTACTCTTATAGGTTACGGATAATGTGGATATAATAGAGCGTGTAAAATTGAGCAATTATATACACTAGTGTCGTGTCGGCTCCGTATCGTAGCCTTCATATGTATATCTAGGGGTGCTAATTGTAGAAAATAACAAGTTTATAGAAAAAGAGCATACTCATTTCTCAAGGACCGGCAACGCATCTGCGATCCCACTGGTGTTGCAGTTATCCATGGGCGTCGGTAGTCACTTAAGAGTGCCGCCTGCTCGTCTGCCCCTTTTTTTATATAAGAAAAAAAACAACCGTAGCTCAATGTGATAAGAATGGATTGGAGTGGATTTCAATCCGTGAGGACTCGGTTTAAATTCCGATCCCTCAGCACTATCATCGCAAACGCTGGCTGGCACAAGCTTGTTGACTCTTGGAAGGGGTTAAATTTACGCTATTACACTCTAAAAGAAAAAATGTTTCGTATAAAAGAAATTTTATAAATCATCTATATATCAAAAGCAGAGGAGGGTAGAAATTTTCAAGTCCGTCCACTAGTTGTTGAGATTAGTCCATTCAAAAAAACAAACAAACTCTTCAGCTTTATATATATCATTTGAAGTTCCTGTATGTTAGTTGCAATAGGTCAAATCGCAATATATGAGTAAATAAATGTTTAAACCAATATATATTATTTGTTTCTATCTAAAGCCTTTTGATTCCTTCCTCCTTGTTTCTCTCTGAAACCTTCTTAAATATAAATTAAATAATTTCACTTAATACTAATTTGAGGTCTTACGAGGAGGGCTTTTTACAGTTGCATGAACAAGCAAATAACTGGTATCTATAACTACATATATATAAAACCGAAAGGTCACCTAACATAAAATCTCGAACACCGCGGGATGAACAAAGATGGAATTTGGTAACGAAGTTGATAGTCAGTAGACATTCACTTAGTGCGATTTTTTCAATAGCGCCAGATTATGCTAGGTTTAAGGGCTCTTTCAAATTTAATTATACGTGAAGCGAAAACTTTCGGTACTAAACCGAATATAACAATTTTTTAGCACAAAGTGTTCAGATTTTGTATTAATAGAATGACCTGTGCTATTGGGATGAAGCAAACCTATAGATCTGGGATTCGTTCTTTCGATTTATCTTCATAGTTACATCTAATAACTGATACAGCGAGTGAATTTTAATTTTAAATGTAATAGGAATCTGTAACTGTTTTAGATTTATGCACATAATTTATACTAATATTTTTTTTTTACGTAAAGACTAATAGAATTTGTGATATATCTACGAAAAAGGTTCTAAATCGTTACCCCTTATTAGGGCTGGGCTTTTTAATGTGTATTTGTAGATTGAGGAAAATAAAAAAACATTTGAAATAAAATTCATATATTTTCTACGTACTTGTTTGTAATACATAGTGAAGACATACCAGAGTTCATTTTTACGTGTACAATAATAATATTGTAGTTCACTCCAACATTTTTTCGTACTTGTTTCATTATTTGTTCTTAAACTAATAACTTAATAAATTTCTAATAATAAATTCGTTATGTAAATACTGTTGCAAAAGAAAAAAAAACAAAATTATTTTTTACGTTACTTACACAATAATTTAAAATATGAAAAATGGTTAAATTTCAACAAAAAGAGTAACAATTCATCTAATATTTACTATGAATATTATTGCTTATTATTTAATTTACTCTATAAATTAAAAGCGGTAATTAAATTACAATAGTATGGTACAGATTATGATCGATCTATCTACATTAGTGACTTGTGTAATAAAAAATGGTAAATTTATCACATGATCTTTTACAATAACCAAATCCACGTCATTGTCGCATTTTATTGCAAATAAAAGTGAACTATATTAATATTTAGTCAGGTGACACTTTTTCCTAAATATATGGCTGGATTATATTTACATAATTTACTCGCGTGCAAATGTATCGACTGGTGGTACATTGGCACTGAAGGTTTGATTTTTAGAAAACTACTTTTCCTCTTGTTATAAAAATTCTTTTATTCGAAGCCCTGATTAATCTCATACAGAAATTTTCAGATAAATTATGACAAAACTTTTGAAATAAACACGATCAAACTTCCATTAATCCAATGCCAATATATGTATGTACGTCTTGAGCCGATTCGATTGCACGCGAGTATGTATTATTGTTAGGAATAAATGACATAATTGTATTAATTAAAACATTTTAAATGTACGAGGTATTGAAAGTGTCGTGACAATAATTATGGCATAATATGTAAATTATAAAATGGTACTTGACTTTTTTAGTCAAGTTTTACTAGTATTCTATTGTGCTTTAGTATGAAGACAGTCAATAAAGATGAAGAACATTATATACAAAGTGTATAAAAAAAGAATGTTTTTTTTTTGGGGTTACAGTCGATGTACACTTCAAATAGGGATAGCAATTGCAGTCTTAATTGTTGTTATTGAATCATCTTTTTTTTGCGTTTACGATTTAAACTTACAATGTTAGGAAATATTACAGAACCGGGTACTGTAAATGCGAGTTAGAAAGAGACAGATAGATTTATTTTGGCTTCGTATAACATCATCTCTATTACTTCTGTCTACGTGACGTTTAATTATGCCAGGCTATGATCTACGCCAGCGGTCGGCACCGCGTTTCTCTCTTTGTAGCCCAGGGCTGTTTTGTAAATGGCAATTTGTTTTTTTATAAATTATTAAATACACAAGCTTAAAGTTTCGTCGTATTGTACTGAAATTTCAGATTTTAGTATTGCCTACAACGTTTACCTACATAAATAGATAATTTAGACAACTACTCCAAATAACTATTTTACAGGTACGGCCCGACTGCATCTAATTTTTTAACGATCTGGCCCTTGCCTGACAAAAGGTTGCCGACTTCTGGTCTATACTCTATGCAATTAAGGTGAGTCATAACACAGTTTATATCCTTAATATTTACTGCCGAGAACGTGACACTGTTATGGCGCGAATTTCAAACGTGGAATGTGCGTCGGTTACTGCAAGGCCTGTCGCGTGGTGTTGGGCAGGAAGAGGCACATGAGGCCGCCGCCCGCGAGCAGCGCCGCCACTATGAAGGTGGGCGCGGGACAGTAAGTGTCGAGCAGCGCGGCTATCACTACGTTACCGATGATACCGCCCAGTCTCGCGGCTACCATAGACACAGCTACGCCAGTCGCACTGTACAATATTAGCCACTATTATAGTCCATGCATCCATGCATCCATCATTAATCTTTAATCTATACATATAAATATAATTGAAGTCAATTGGATTTGAGAATCAATCAGAAGTCATTTGAATTGAATTACAAACAGATACTGTTTGTAACGGATGGGTTCAGACCAAACGAACATAGAGCTAGGAGCTATAAGAAGAGCATTCTTTCTTGATTTTTAATGTAAACGAAAGATCGCTCTTAGTGCTTCCACTAAAATTCAACTAGCAAAAAACTCTTTGTGAACGTAAAGAGGACCACGAAATAATGCTCTACGTCTGTTTAAACTATAAGAATTTGATAGAAAAGGGGTAGAATGAGCACTAGCTCCCCTGTTGAAACATTCCCATAGAATCTAATTAAATGGGACAGAAACCGCGTACGAAACAATACACCTTATTGGTTTCTGTCTGGTTTTTGTCCCATTCGATTGGATTCTATGGAAAGTTTTCAACAGAGTCGTTTGTTGCAAATCAATTTTTAGACATCAATATGTTTGATTGCAACTTCGTTCGAACGAAGCATTCGCATTGCACATTCGCCTTCTATTAGAGCGAAGTCTTAGGGTGAGTTTAGAAAAAAATAATATAAAACTAGAACAAGAGCATTATTTCTGTATCTCTTAGTGTAAAGGAAAGCTCGTTCTTGGGATTGACCAGAAAATATCAACGAGCAAGAAAGTAGAATATGAATTAGAATCTTTGTAGACGCACATAGAAGAACAAAAGTCTACGTCTGTTTAAACTAAAAGAATTTGATTGATTAGGGATAGATGAATTCGCTCGTCTGTTGTAAAATCGGCCTTTAGACATTAATATGTTTAATCGCACGTTCGTACTGCCGGAGCCAGACATAGCTTCATTTGAATGATCATTTCAATGATCATGTATTGTGGCCGGGGACGTTGTGCAACTCCACAAAGTTTTGTAGGACTTTGTACACTTTGAGGACAAAAATGTTGAAACACTTTAGATTATTTCTGACTCCGGTATTAGAACTATTTGATCCGACAGACATTATCCTGTTCCATCGACATTATCTTCAACATTTCTTTAAAGAATATTACGAATACTTTTATGCCGGTGCCAGACGTAGCTCACAGTGTTTCTACATGTTATCCTTGAAGAGTACAAAGTACTACAAAACTTTGCGCAACTGCTCAAGCTCCCCGGTCATACGAACCAAATTCGCTCGCATCGCACACTTGCCTTCTACTTCGACGCTTATACTACAAGCCTTGAAAGTTTACGACTACCCGCATTTCGAAAGCATCTACATTGAACAAGATGTGCATAATTACCGTAAGTTGGTGGGGAACACTTCGGTGATGAGGCAGTCGAGGGACGCGTTACCGCACGAGATGACGGAGCTGAAAATGGCGCTCACGATGAGGTTGTTCGTCTTGTTATATACGAAATACATCGCCGCCGAGCACAGCCCCGCCGAAAATGTTGCGAACACTGGAAAATACGATTTAAGACTTTATTAATTTTTCTCAAAAAAATACAATATGAAATAGTAAAATTAGGCATATTGGTTGATTAGCATGTGACGTGATTATGTTAAGGTAGTAACGTAACGTAGTTTAGGCCCATGCCATAGTGACGAGATAAGCGGAAATAATGAAGAGAGACGAATTTCTTAGCATTCCATGGATTCACCGTGCGGGTGCCGGGTCCATCGCGTTGCAGATGAAGGAACCATAGCAGTGCACTGTACTAAGTTACAGGTTCTAATTATTCCTTTCACCTATACATCCTAGAATTAAACCCTATTAGTTGTTTCCTGCAACTTCGTGCGTGTAAATTTGTGGGAGCCCTTAGGCTGTCTTAATCTGGTTCTATCAAAAAAAAACCGTTCTTAGCGAATGTCAAATTTCATCTTTGTAGGTCCCGCGGCTTTCGAGATTTCTTAACAGGTGGACTTTCGCTTTCGTATATATCAATGTTGGAGTTTAGTTCTTAAAAATCTATCTTCATGTATAAATAAGCATTACGAGACAAAATCTCCTCATATCTCTATTATTTGTATTATTAAGTGAAGCGGAAACTTTGGGTACCATTTTTCGAGAATTGCGCGGACGGAGGAGAACGAAATTTGGCACAATTGTAGTTCATACAAGGGAAGGTGTGCAAACGCGAATATTCTTTATTATAATATGCAAAATTAATATATTAAATTATTAAAATAAAACCACACTTTCAGCATTACGTTAATGTGGAGGGCATGACCTGTGCCGTGAATTCGCGGCGTGAATTCACGGCACAGGTCACAATAATGTGGAGCCGCCATAAGAGATCGCTCTAAGCGATAAGACCGCCCTTGCACACTTTATTTTATGTAGTATGTTTTTATTATTCATTGGTATTCTTCTTTTTCATTGAGTGCATTAAGTATGAAATAAAATAAATAAAATAATACAAAGATTACATTAACTAATAATAAAAAATAATTATTTCGTATATCTTAGAGACTAAGCATGTAAGCGGAGCTCCCTCCGCTCAAAGCAGATGACTATGTTTTGAGATCCATTCGCTCTTACCGATAGTGATAAGAGAGGGAACGCCTGTCACTTACCATACACCTATTACAAATAAACTAAAAAGGACATTAGCTAAGCAGGGTAGGAAACACTGGTAGTGAAGGTGAGTGTAAGTGGGCACTAGAAAGAGTGCTCATACACCAGGGTCAAATAATTTCACTCATGTACCGGTTTCGGACCAAGAGTAGGGAGTGGGTTTGGTTAAGAACATCTGCTTTCGCCTTCCTGAACCCATACAACGACGACGTGGAATATATTGTTTGCACAAACACATTGGCAAAGTGAGTACCATGTTAAATACTTTTGTATCAAAACTCCGCACATAAAATGTTAAATAATCTAGTATAAAAAGTCTGTAATGAAACTCCGCAATCAAACGCGTATTTATATAAGTAATCTCGTATCAATCTCCGTAATGTAACTCGTATTTGTTCTCATTATAGAAACATATCTAATGCTACAGACATTTTTTTATATGACAATCCGTTGCTACGGAACACAGTTCTTTTCGTATGCTAGTACAAATAGTGTTTACACATTAACAAACTGGTTTTGACGCAGCCGGTCACTTGGGAGCGCGGCTAGCGAGCCAGTAGCGGAGGAGAACTATGACTACCACCTGAGACAGGTCTTATAACCTTATAAGAAAATGGTTACCTTTTGAAAATGTTTTCCTTATTTCGAAATGTAGAGACCGTCGTTCCCGACAGAAAAATGAGAACAAAAAGAGATTTATCTATGTATTCATTTACAAAAATGTGTCGCCGAATGTGCCGCTAAGCGCAAACTCGAGCTAAACCAATTTCGCTAATACTTTTTTATAATATTCCTTGAAGTACGAGGAGGTTCTTACGGAGAGAAAAATTTATAAAATTGCCTGAATAAGTTTAAATACAACACTTTTCTATACTCCATGCAACCAATTCGTATTCAGTCTTAAAAGTCAATTTGATCTTTAATAGCATACCATAAACTTCAGGTGTTGGTGGAGAGATTCAGGGAAGGCAAAATTGAGGGACGTCAATATCGTATACATACTGATGCCAATATTTATACAAAGGTAACATTAGTCAAACAAATTATTTCTAATAATAACGGGGACAGAGACGGGAACATGAAGGTCTCAGAATAATCTCTCTATATATACTCGTATACACTTGGGTGCAACGTAAAAGCATATGAGAAAAAAACACAAAGAAAAATACGTATTTTTTTAAAATATGGGATTAAAGGTCATTCCAATATCTGTTGTAAAAGGAGTCAATCACTATTAACATTATTAGAATATTATACGACTAGAATATGTTTACGCTATATAATACTGGCTGAACTCCGCCAAACAACTATTTATCTTTCAGATTATTAACGTATTTAATAATTCCTATTTTCCTTCCGTTAGTAATTACTCTAACAACATAACATAACAAATACAACATCTGTATTTTTTGTTTCTTTTTTTTCTGTGTGTAGTGTAATGTGTGCAAATAAATACGTTCTTATTCTTATTCAATTGACAGTTGACCGATAAAAGCCCCTAATTCCCGCCATTATTCCATAATGTTCCTCTTTTTTTATATCTTTGACGACAGTGTACTTCTTATTGTTTGCACAACACACATACTTTGTCAAATTGTTTCGCTTGCTGGGAAGAAATATGAATGAACATTGTCTTAAATAAGAAACCTCTCCATACGTAAAACAGAAACGATTATTACATTTACGTTACTATGTAGACAAGAAACTGTGAATGTTATTATAAAAGAGTCATCCGTAAACATTGCTGTTCAAAGAAGTAACGCAAATTGTGTTTAAAAAAAAACATTAACTCTGATTTGGTTAAACTTTTATAAGATTAACCATTTATAAATTTCACACTTGTCACCTCGATATCTTAAAGTCCACAACTTGTAATTTTTTTTGAGGAAATTTTGGTACGAATACATTTGCTTCGACTTGTTGTCGATTAGGGCCCATCAAGATAAGTTCAGGCTTCTGTGAGCATTCGGTTATCTAGTTTTTTTTTTTTTGTGTGGTTTCTGCTGTTGGCCCTATTGGACTCGACAGCGTCACCGGTAGTTGGGGGAGGTCCTGGTTCTGAACGAATGAGCTTAATATTTGAGTACGAACTTAACTAGAGAGAATGTTCCTCTAGAACATTACATTTGCCGAGTGCCTTTTTAAAAATTACTTTTGTGCGACTTAGCCATATAGGGGTTTTTACTAAAACCGTGTACTGCTGCTGTCCTGGTCATTCTTCTTAGGGTTCCGTAGTACTATAAATGCAGTCGTATGATTTGAATTAAAATCCATTTGAATATGGAACGTCAGTCAAAACGTCTGCTTTCAATCTAAATTTTACGCTTGGTTTCTTATGATAGATTTTCTGCTTTGTTTTTAATATGTTTATCGTCTACTATTCAAGTTATTTAACAAAAACCTTAAACTTGTATTAGATACGGAACCCTTCCACATACGCGTGGTAAGAAAAGTGTCGCATTAAAATTAATTGTTCTGTTTATTAACAATAAAAACAATAGACCTGATTTACTTTGTTCTATAAACTAGCTGTACCTGCTAATCTCCGAAACTACAGGTCTGATTTGAAAAATTCTTTCAATGTTAAATAGCCCATTTATCGAGGAAGGCTATTATAAGCTATAAATCATTACACTAAGACCAATAGGAGCGGAGCACCATTCAACAATATTTTAAAATCGGGGGTTCTTTTTCCCATTTGAGAGCTTCCGCTGCGTAAATGGTTAAAGTTTCGCAATAGTCATGTATGACTAAATTCTTCCCCTTTAAAAGTTCTGAATAAAAGTCCGTGACAGCATATGTCTATCTTTGTTAAGGTTGGCTCAGTGTAACCTTTTTTATGCTAATCAAATTTCTTCTAAAATAATTCATTATTTGTGAAGGTCTTTATATAAACATAATTTTAATTTTTTTTCCAAAAATTATTTTTAAACTTCTAAGTGACAAGAGTGGCACACGCGGGCGAAGTTGTGGGGTACAGCTAGTTAAATTTAAAAATATAAAAAAAAACTACGGTAGAATTGCTGAAATACGCGCTAAGTGATAACCACACACGACGCGAGATGGCGACAATGTTTGGATGAAACAGGAGTGCTCAACAAGATGGCGCTAAACATAGCTGTTTTAAAAGATCACGATAGCGAAGTTTTTACGCACGGTACATCTATATATACAAAAGCTTTGAGTGTTTTCTGGACACACTGGAAGTTGTGGATGAAATTAAAAAGAGAATGAGAAAAGTGGACCGAAAAGAGGGAGTCCCTTGCCAAGTAGTGGGACACTAAGCTAATTAAAAAAGAAACAAAGCTTTAAGTTTTTTAAGTTTTCGTAATCTCATCAATTATGGCTGGCAACAGAGAGAGCCTTCCGGTAGTGCAGTTGACCATGGCTTTCGGACTCAAAGGGGTGAACCATCTGTCGGTTTGCTCCTTGTCTATAAAAGCAAAAGACATCTCCAAACCCGTGTGACCGATTAACATGGAATTTGGCAAGGATGTCGTTTATGGTTTAGCTAACAAACAAACAAACTCATCAGCTTTAGGCATCACACTAATAGTTTAAGTTAAACCTTGTTAGTTTGTTAAGGTGAAATATAATTAAAGAAACCCTTTTTTAATGCATTAAATATTTATTTGTTCCCCTTTTAATAACATAATTAAAGTAAATAACAGTAGCAATACGCTCTACCACAGAATAAAGTGCGCAAGGGCGGTCTTATCGCTTACAGTCTTTTAGCACTATTTCTTATTTCACAAGCTGAAAGCCAAATAAATCAGAACAATGATATATTACATCTGTTTAAAACACCTTAGTCCATAAACAAAAATAGAAAATAACATTTACATAGTAAGAATAAAAGAAAATAGTGAAATATTGGTCTTTAAGAAAAAAATTGTCTAACTAATATTGAATACAAACGTATCACACAGACAGGTTATATATCACATAATACATCACACATACAAAAACTGACCTTGAAACTAAAATAGCTTACATCATTATTGTATAGTATTTTTAAGAAGTGAAATTCAGCTGCCGGTATAAGTCCGATCCATTCCGAACACACCATCTCACTCCATCCACTCACTCCACCCATGATATATGCTATAAAAGATGCAGAGTGAACCCACATCTATCTGCAATTTCGGAGAATCGAGCCGAGTTCGAGGTACGGGCCTTTAGTGTGGAGTATACAGTGAAAAAAAAAACCCGTATATATATAATAGGTATATAACCGTATATATAATGGACATTTCCTGCCTCGCACCTAGTCTCTATAAAAAACATACAAAAGTATTTGTATACATTAAATTTTGCTTTTATTGTGTACTGGCCCATTGGCGCAGTAGACAGTGACCCTGTTATCCGCTCCGAGGGTCGTGGGTTCCATTTCCGCCATAAATCTAGGTGTATTATCTGTATGTATGTAATTATATATTTCGACAAAAAAAATTGTGTATAATAGGCTTTTGTTACCTATAACACAGGCATTAAGTTATCTTAGGAACATACGTCCGTGAGTCATATAGCTAGTGCTGTATATATTTATTTATTATATACTTACAGACTTTATATATTTGTTAAGATCACTGAACGTCGAAAAAAAACCAAATGGTGCGCATTCTATACCACTGTAAAACTTTGACACTACAAATTTATCAAGAAAAGCTTAAAAAGTGAAAATAAACAGCGATGAAAAGTAGACTTGTGTTAATTTAGTGCCCTCGACTTCGATCGAGCACCAACATAACGCTCGTGTATTAATGACTCACTTTGCGCTCGGTGCAATAATCTACTATCACAATACATTTCAGAAACATTACTTAGAATACTTTGGCATATCTCAACATATCTATATACAAAGCACAGTGAAAGTTGTGACTACAAACAATTAAGCTAAATTGCGAGCTAAACATGCGCATGATCTGTGTTGCAACACTCCTTTGTTATGACGCATTCACACCTCGTTTGCGAGGATTGTTATTTCGCCCCTACTGTGATATCGTGTCTGCAGACTGTTTTATTGCCAAACTATTTCTTCATCTTGGCATTTTATCCTTATTTGGCTCATAACTGTATATAAAGTTAGAACGGTTCAGTACGTTTTTCTACTTTGATTGTCAACTGACTGTTTTATTAATACAATAATCTATATTATTACTAGCGGATCCGGCAGAGGTTGTCCTGCCCGTACGTTAGGTTACTTACTGTTTACTACATTCAATTATCGTATAACATTATTTTCCGTTCCAGTTCCCGTCTCGTTCCCATTACCGTTCCCATTCCCGTTCCGTTTCCGTTCCATTTCCTTTTCAATCATTTTTTGTTATATAAACCTTGTCCTAACAATAACAAACACAACAAAGAAGAAATTATCCGACTTGGTGCTGTCGTTCGGAAGCTATGCACGTGCATATATTTCAGAGACTCATTTTTATTTGCGACTATGAATTGAGATGTTAGCTATCCTATCTTTCAAATTGGATCAAAGTGCACATGGTGTGCAAATTTGATTTATATCGGTTAAGTAGTTTAGCAGTCCATCGCGGACATACAACGTAACGCGTAATTTATATATATTAAGATATATATCAAGCATCTATCACGAAATCTCGAAAATTGCGGGACGTACACAGGTGAAATTTAGCAAGGAGATAGTTTACAGTTAATAGTCATACACTAAGAACTGATTTATCGCTAGGCCCAGATTTAGTGGTCTCTCGCACGTTTAATTTTACGCGGACGCGCGGGAAGCCGCGGGAATTAGCTAGTATTATTATTCACACTTTTCATATAAATACCCTGTAAAATTAAGTCCATACCAGTATATTTTATGTATATTATACTCATCTGGAAATCCAAAAGCCGGGAGGGCGTCCAACATCTAAGAATTATCTAATATACATAAGTCTCGTATCTCAGTGTTTGTTGCTAAACTTCTCCAAAACGCTTGACCGATTGTTATGAAAAATTTTGTGCATGCTTGGTAGTTCCGAGAATCTGTCGTAAAATATTATTTAAGCCCCTAAGTGGTGAGGGTGGCCTACGCGGTGCAAGTCGCGGGGTACAGCTAGTAAGTATATAAGAAAAGAAGCAGCGAAAATCTGCGTGCGACAAGATGGTCTCCTATATTTGTGAAATCAGTTTTAAACCGCGTCTTCAGTGGCACAAGTTTTCTCACTCACGAAGGCGACGTACAATGCCAATTTGTGCATTGCATTTTATAGTAAATTTCACGTAAACATCATTAAAATTAGTCGATACAAAACCTCTCTTATCATAAATCAAATATTAATAGCTCTATAAATTCGCTAACAAGCACCGCATATGCGGTAGCGAAGAGATAACGTATCGCTTTAATTCTCGTGTCTCGTATGAGCGGATCGCAAGATAAGCGATCGCTTTCAGATCTTGTTAACATAATTAATATGCCAAGTGATTGCAGCGAATGCCTTTTGATATACAGATACAAACGCATCCTCAGTAGGCTAGATTTTTCCACCGGGAACTTATTGAAGATAAGAAATTATAAATTACATACCATATAGAAGTAGATTTTTTTACTTTAAAATTTCTTTGCGCACACACATTATTTTATTGACTATTTCAGACGAAGAAATATGACTTTTCGCACAGTTCTAACTAATATAGTGGAGGGTGTGCGAATGCTATTATTTTTAAAATTTGCATTATGGCGAATCCAGATATACCTTCATTTGAATGATCATTTCAATGATCATGTAGTTGGGCCGGGGACTTTGTGTAACTTCACAAAGTTTTATAGTACTTTGTAGACTTCAAGGACAAAAATATACAAACACTTTGAGCTATGTCTAGCTCCGGTATTATAAATGTACTAAATTATTAAAATAAAACAAAACGCACACTAATGTCAAACGATTTACACATACATGTATACATTTTACGGATGGTGACAAACCTTATGATGTCATGGCTGATTATACGTTATTTGTCAAATATAAGAATATACAAATAATTAAAATATTACATTTCGACCAATCGGCGATCTTTAGTACGATTTATTCTCCAATACAAGCGCATAACTGTGTTCTTTTATTTCCATGCTTATCACAATCACATAAGAATGTCCTGAAGGCCATTTGAAGCATTTAATTTTTTCATACCGTTTTGTTATCATCGCGCTCAGCTCAGTTGAGTTCAGCTCAGCTCAGTTCAGTGACGATTTTAAAACGATAACATTAAATTATTCAATAGGAGATAAAACAGTATTTTGTTTGAGGCCACCCTTTTCACAATAATAATAAGGGAGTGTTGGGAGCCTTGGAACGAATTAATTTTTTTAGCTCTCGTCTCTGACAAATTCAGCTCAGCTCAGTGACGATATGATTACTCGTACATTAGATACAATGTTCAACTAGATTTCCTTGCCTTAAAATATCCTAGCGCGCATACATTATTCTAATAACTATACCAGACCATCCATGTACAGCTATCATATAATTACTGGCATTCGACATAAATTCCGAGTGCTTTCTCTCAAAGGCCTTTATGATAAACACGAGCCTTAATTGGATCCAATAAGTAAATGAGCGATTTAATTAAAACATGTATGTATTTGCATACCAGGTTTTATAGGATAATTATGTTCGAGATGTGAATAATCGTGCTCGCTCAGCTTGGATATGAGCTTTTTAGCCTGTTAATTGAGCTCACTTAGTTTAATGTCATGGTTTGTCGACTCTTAATGGAAATTCTTTGATCAGGGAATACTAAGTGGTCCAATTGGGCCGGCGCGTCCGGGTACCAGTACGTCTTTCTCACATGAGATCGGCGTGAAGTGGCGGCAATGCTGTCATGTCTAGTGATGGTGTTGTTGTCGCGTTTCGTTGTATGTAACTTAGTACCTGTGTTAAAGGTAACAGCTAACTGATACACAAATATTTAAATATATACAAATACACCCATATTCGCCTCGAACCCGTAATCTCCGGAGCGGAAGGCAGGGTCACTGTCAACTGCGCCAACGGGCCAATCAATATAATATTATTTTGAAATTTTTGAAAGAAATCAAAATCACGTTTACAAGTTTATAAATTTACTTTTTATTTTGTTACTAGCACATCCGACAGACGTTGTCCTGCCCGAATGTAAGCTATCCTATCTATCAAGCTGTATCAAACTGCACACGGTGTGCAATATTGATGAAAATCGTTTAAGTAGTATAGGAGTCCATCGCGGACGAACAACGTGACGCGTAATTTATATATATTAAGATAATAAAGACTAGATTATTTCTATATCTCACATGAGATCGGCGTGAAGTGGCGGCAATGCTGTCACGTCTAGTGATGGTGTTGTTGTCGCGTTTCGTTCGTTCCTTGTGAATTCTACAGCATCTACGCTGAGACGGCAACCTTTTCCCATTAAGTAACCTCTTTATATATTTTTTTTACCTTTATTATAAGATACTATTTTTATTTAGTGAATTTAGTCTTAGGTATTTAGTCCTTAGTATTCAGTTTAAGGTTACTTAATTGAATAAAGAGTTTTATTATTATATTTTTATTATTATTCTGGCGTACGTGCAAAAACCGTTAGAGTTACACGTGTATAGTGTATGAAGGAAATATCTTAAACAGTTCAACTAACAACGCGCCAACGCGGAGATTTAACGCAACGCTTTTTAAACTCTCGTGTGGATGAGGGCTTACGCGTTGCGAGTGCGAGTGCAAAAATTAAAACACCATTTGGTCTATTTACGAAAGCGGGACCTTTTTGCCTTTACTGGGGACAGCCTGAAATGGGTCTATCCCGCCCAGAGCGGGACACATGGTCACGCTACTCTGTATGGGTGTATTTAACCGGCGACGTCGCCATGGCGTCTCAGTGAGGTAGGGTTCTAAGAGTCCTTTAATTTTTTTACAAGTTAGAACAAAAGCAACATACGAAGGCATGATTCTATAAAAACTCTCTAATCAAAATTTCTGTTTGAATCTACTGATAGATCAATATAAAAACATTATATACCTATTGCTAGGTAAAACTCTCATAATAACATATCGTATTTCAACAACAAACACACTTTTGCGACATATCTTCTATTAATTCATGTTCAGGTATTAATTTCAAATATTAGTACAAACTAACAAATAGACGACAAACAAAATGTTTTGGTTCATACGCGAGAGACAACCAGAAATTACATTACGAAAATTCATGGTTTTATACTTATAATGGCTAAAATTGTAGAAAAACTTTTAACCACTTTAACAAGAGGTAGCAGTGTGCATGTATACTATAATTGAATGTATCGGAGTTCAAAAGCGCCTGAAATTGTCTTCAGACATGTTCCAGTCTCTCTTGCTCCTTCAGCAGATGTTCCATGTGAGCTTTGGCTTCAGCTAAATCCTAAAAAAATAATTTGGTAAAAAAAGTTTGTAAAGTCGGCTTACGGACGACAATTTTACGTGATAACGCTTGAGCTGATCAACCTAATCTGCGATCTAGCTTGCAGGCTGGGCTCACGCGGAACGTGACAAAGGGTCAGACTTTTTCGTGCGTGCAGCCGGCGTTCATCGACTTACAAGACGTTATCAAGTCAAAAAAACAATATCTGAAGCAGCATTATTAGGATCAAATAAAATTTGTTATGAAAGGATACGAACTAATCGTTAAAGCACATAGTAAAGCCACCCCTTAAATCTACACCTGGGTCTCAAATCACAGTGTCTACTGGGGAGTACTTCCCGTTCCACTCATTTTGGAATGAAGTTTTATACCCTCACATTGAATCCAACACGAAATGCTAAGCAAAACGTCTATTGCTCTTTTGCATAAATACAATCTCATCAGAATTTGCTTGCAGTCCTTTTGGTCTGCAGCAGAATTGGGCCCGCGCGTCTAGATACCAGTCATAGTTGTCATATTTAGTTCGGTTTGTGAGACTTCCCTGTGGCCAAAACTCATCAATTAAAGCTGACAATGCTTCTGCCAGCCTCCTGGTCGTACAGATGTCCATGGGCGACGGTAATTACTTAGGTAAAAATGCATGCTTGGTTTTTCCTTGTAAGATAAAGAAACCATGAACTGAATTCTACTTATCTTCTAATCTATTACTGACTTGATTTATTCCACTTAATCATGCTATTGCCAAAGTAGAAACCTGAGGTATGACCATACCTTTCCTTTCCAAAAAAGTACAACCAAAAAATGCTATAGCTGGGGACATAGGGCCTGTATGTTTGTCTGCAACCAAAATAAAAGAACCACAATTGATTTGACTGGCCCGTTTTCTACTGGGGGTCGTGGGTTCGATTATGTAAACACGAGCAACGGCGTTGTAGACTGCAGCACTTTGAGATGTTTTATTTTTAACTACATATATATCTTGGTTCGCAAATTAAAATTAACAAGCTAAATGTTTATTTGAATTATGCATTTCAATTTCACCGCTACTCTGTACTCTTTAATCCTATCCTATCCTATCCTATTTAATGCACGGGTGTATTATATATATAATTGTAAACCTTCCTCGCGAAATACTTTGCTTATTAAAGAAATCGGCATCAAAATCATCGTTGCATTGTTTAAAAGATCTAATTATACGATAACGGGAAGTGATTTTATTTTAGACCTACAGTGAAGGATGAAAATAGCACACTGTCATCGCACAAACTTTAATTGTTGATCAGTTATTGACCATCAATTCGTAATTAAAAAATAAAATATATGAGACATTTAGAGCCTCAATAGCTCAACGGTATAAGGTATGGACTGAAATCCGCAAGGTACCCGGTTCAAACCCAATCTTAATATTTAATTTCAAGCACCTTCTTTAAATTAAACACGAAGTTGACTAGTATAGACTAATAACCTCTGATTGACTTTCTTTAGGATAAAAACAGATATAAGTGTATATTTATTTCTAAACGAACAGAAAAAGGAATGAACTACTTATACCTAAAAAGTATGTCCATTATTCCTTAAAATAATAGAAATACAGGTGAAAAAGAGGTAATGTACTTTCAACTCTTTTTCTTATTTTTTTTCTTTTCATTCTTTTTTCTCTTTCTTTCTTTCTTTTGCAGGTTACTTTTTCCTCCATAAATAATACATAGGCAATAAACATCTTCTATCCAAAAAAAGTAATTATAAGAAAATGAAATATTACCTCTTTTGTTCCAACAGGATCCATAAGCAACATAGACGATGCGGAGTACGCCTGCAACGCAACTGCGGTACGGAAAGTGATATCCGGTGTAGTAGGGGCAGCCTCAAGCGTCACTTCTGTCTAAATTTGTAGTCACTAAAACGTTCTAGGCATCTATTGGGCGAATACCCATTGACGCAGTGGGCAGTGACGCTGCCTTCCGCTCCGGGGGTTGTAGATCCGATTTTCGCCTCGAGTCTGTGTGTTTTATCTATATGTAAATATTTATATATTTCTACAAAAAAATATATTTGTGTATAACAGGCGTCTGTTACTTATAACACAGGCATTCATTTGTCTACCTTAAGAACAGACGTTCGTGCGTCAGGACTATAGTACTGTATATATTAATTTATTGGATTACGTAGAATATATGCAATGGGTAAGGCACATGTAGCTACCGGTACATAACGAGATGGCAATGATATCGTGTGGAAAAGGTTAAACCAAAGCAAACTAGATAGCGCTGTACGAATGATGACGACCTCAATACAAACACTAAAAATCTCCATACAAACTAACTCACGCTAGCGAAGTTTCTACTTACGATCACTATATATAGACCTTCATCATCCTTTAGTGGTTTGAAGGTTTTGGCACTTAAGACATCAGTCATCATCCTTCGAATGTTATACCCCGTAGGCCATTAAACCTAATGATAACGTGAAATAAGGATTATTTTAAACTCTGTTAAAATCTTTATTTGAATTAGATATATGTTAGCGATTTTGAATTAATATTTTTTAATTTCCGAAGTCACCAAATCATGTACATTATCAATTTGAATAGAATGTCGTGAAACTACAAGAAGTAAATACAAGTGTAAAATAATCATGACCAATTCTTAACGGCTTACCGATTATTTTGGATACGATTTATTGACTGTTACCTTACCTCACTTATATTTTGTTAAATCCCTATAATATTGCTCTTTACGTTACTTTATAATTCCTAAAACATCGATATACACAGTTTGACGTCACTACTAGCTGAGTTACAAGTGGCACGAGCCTCAGATGGTATCTGTAGAGTTGATGATACGAACAGTTTCCCCTTAGGACGAAAATGTTCGTGCTAGGATCGAGGTGGTGTAGGTGTTATAATTGAAATAAGAACATTATTTAATTTGGCATTGCATCTTTAATATAGGATAAAGTACGTGCTTCTCAAGCATAGAAAATCATATTAATTTATACATATTAAAACGTTAAATGAAAACTTTTGGTATCATTTTAGGAAAATTGTGCGGACGGAGGAGTATGAAATTTGGCACATTTATAGCCTGTATAGACGATGGTATGCGAATGCTAATATTTTTATAAATTAGGCATTCAAATTCAAATGATATTTTATTCTAGTAGACTCTTACAAGCTCTTTTGAATCGTCAAATATTTTAAAAGCTACCTACATTGTTTATATTAAGACATGAAATTATTAAAATAAAACCTCACGCACACCAATGCCAAAGGATTTATACACACATGTATACGTTTTACTATAAGATTTTGTTAAAGCGTAGTCATGACGACCGTATGTACCTGAACGTGACGCGGAGGAGTGCTAACGTGTTATGACTGTGGCCGCACTTTCATTAATAAAATTTGTTACGTTAGCCATAGAGACAAGATCACGATAAGAGCACACGATCGACGCCCACAAGTATAGCCAAGAATTCGCTTTGGCCGAATACGGTCACAATGATGATGATGATGAGATTGTGGGGTTCCGGGGATGACGTCAGACGCCAGATCAGGTCATCTTAACTCGCCCCACAACCACATCCTCTGCACTTTAAGCGGCCCCTGGCAGTTGACTTCGATAGCGCTTTAATGTCATTGAATGATATTTATAGAGATTGTGGAGATTCCGGGGATGAAATGAGATGGCCGCCCGCCATCTTAACTCGCCCCACAACCACATCCTCTGCAATTTAGGCGACCCCTAGTACTAAACCTAGGTAGCTAGGTATGAAGTTTGTTTGACCATTTACATTGTTTTATTTATTTTTGGGAAACAAACAGCACAATATTCACTTAGTTGTAAATTAAATATAAACTAAAATATAAGCTTCCACTTAACTCTTATACACTTATAAAGCGGGTGACAATTGAAAATATGTACTAAGAATTAAAAAAAAAAACAAACAATCTACAAAAGGGAAAAGTAAACACAATATACACGATGCATAATTAAGGGTTTAAGGGCATATCCAAACAATTTTTAAAACTATTTTTAAAATCATCAACGGACATGCGTTCTAAGACTTTTGATGAAATGCTACTTAATTACTTTGGTATTTATAGAAATGCTACTTAATTGCAAGTTCCGGTGTTAGGGTCTCTGAGAAATGGATATCGTCTTACTAATCGTAATACCGTAGGTAACATGAAAGATGGCAACGGATTTCTAAGCTATTGAGGCGAGGCAAGAATTTCTTAACAATTCGCCTGATTGCAATCAAAAAAAAATTATATAAATGTGTTTGTATACAATACGTACCCTACAAACTACTAGTCGCTACCCGCGTATTCGTCCGTGTAAAATGAGGTGAAATTTTTAGCGTGATGATATATAGCCTATAGCCTTCCTCGATACATGGGTGATCTAACACTGAATTTTTTTTCAAATCGGACCAGTACTTCCTAAGATTAGCGCAAACAAACAAACAAACAAACTAACAAGCAAACAAACTCTTCAGCTTTAATATATATTAGTATAGTTATAGATAATTGTGCCGAATTTCATTGTGTGTGCACAATTTTCATAAACTGGTACCTAAAGTTTTCGCTGCACGTAATATAGGTATGTTACATGCACTTTATTTTATAATGTCATAGTCTGCTATTGTAATAAAGACTGAATATGAGATATCTATCCGAGTGGGTTATTTGGAACCATAAAATTATCGT
>JANCMC010022098.1:29623-56550 GCA_024363005.1 Charaxes varanes
TTAACTTTAAGAGAAAACTTTTGGAACCATTTTGCGAAAAGTTCGAGGACGGAAGAGTATGATATTTGGCATAATTATAATTTACTAGGAGTGCCCACGACTTGTAAGTTCCTCTTCTCTAAGTTTGGAAACACCGAAGCTGGTAACTGTTTTTCCAGAGAAAAATTGTGCGAGATAAGAACTTTCTAGAACATCCGCACGGTTGTGGACTTTATAACATCATTATATTTTATTTCTGTATATTGTTTGTGACTGTAATAAACTTAACGCATTGATTCTAAAAGTAAATCCAATTTGGATACTGAAGAGCGAAAATCTTGCGTAAACAATGGAAGAACAATTAAACTAAATAAAAGAAGCTAAATCTTGTTTTTGAGCGACAGATACAAAGAAACTTTATACAACTTAAGCGACCAAAAACAACGTAGAGCGCGTTAGTGTACACGAGTCTTTAAGTGCATTAGCGTGGATTGTGAAAACAAATAAAAAAAAAACATATTTATTTCCAACAATTATAATTCGATAAACATTCCATAACTCGGCTCATAAAATTGAAGATTGAGTTAGTTGTTCCATGTTCAACAAGGGGATTCGACTTTTTTTCCCGTTCGAGAATTCCTGGAGCCAAGTAGCATACTCGAGTTCAATAAGCTCATATGGCAAAATGACCATAAATTTGTACTCACACCGCGAGAGGTCATTGTTTCGCACGTCGCTAAAGAAATATCCCAGCGATACATCAAAAAAATGTTCACGCCAATAGCGGCTGTATCGTGTTATGCCAAACTCTAGAATGGCGTTACATATTTTGACAGATGCCCCTTTCGTTTTGGATCCTGACCATACTCTATAAATCTCGGCGTAGTTGGCTGTAGTAAATTTCACAATGATTTAGTGTTTCCATTAGCCGTGTTTTTTGCAAACAATACATGCGCGCGCGCACATTTTTTAAGTGATAGTTTCATTGCGAAAAAAGAAGGCTACGATTGTGGAATCTTTTGAGGCACTGTACAGTCATTTTGAAGGTATTTTAATTTTCTTTTTTATCATAGAAACACTGAATTCTATGCGCCTATTTATGTAATGTACGAAGCATAAATATATAGTAATATCTACCCCTACTGTTGTTTTTGTGCATTTATGATTCTCTTAATATATGTTAACAATTACTTTCTATGATCATAGATAGTCCAAGTAGTCTTATAAACCGTGGGTTCATTTAATTCGATGATCTCTCTCTTATCGTTCTCTCATTACTAAAGTTCGTGATCACTTGCCATTCTGCAGCGATTCTGCAACTATCTGGCGCTATTGGTTTCGGTCTATAGTGGCCCTCACCACCTGATATGTAATTTTCGAGGAGGTGTCTTCCTTAATTTGGTCAGCGAATGTAGTAGGCGATCGTCCTGGTTCTCGATATTATTGCCCTCGATATTACCTACTATGACCAGCTTCTCTAGGCTCTCGCCTCCTCGATGTATAATGTGGCCAAAGTATTAGAGTGGGCGTTGACGACTAGCAGCGGACAGCCGAGTTTTTATAGAGAGCTAGGAGAAAAATAGGGGATAGTATAGGAGAAAATAGAGGATATAATCTGATGACAGTTCCTGTAATATTTGGAACCTGCTAAGAAAAAAAAATGATTGTAAAAATGAATTTTAAGGTTTCAACGGTATATTTCTATATGAATCCACTTTTACTCCTACTTTGTCCACTGGATATCTCAACACAGGTTATCCTAGTGAGATATTCAGGGATACATATATTCAAGGTGTTTACCATAATTATTTAAAGTTAATATTGTACAAAATGGAATTTGTAATTATGAATATAAATAAACTTTTGAATTTGCATTTGAATTGAAGGTGAAATATTCAGTACGAACGCCATCTTTATATTTTCCATAATTATTCCGAAATAAAGATCACCTTTGCTTTTTTAAGAGTATTTTTGAAATATTCCTTTGACTTTTGCTTTCTTTCTTTTTTTTCTGACATATGAGTCAAATAGACTTAGCCGTTTTTGAGCCTTAGCGAGAAACATACCTAATTAAGGTTACAAACCAAAAGCACATCAGCCACCTACTGGATCCAATTGTCTTTTTGAACCATCTAAAAACCCCCCGGCATATCGACACAAAATTTCATACAATTCGTTCCAGCCATTTAGGAGGAGTTGTGCTTAATATAATAATGGCGTACTGCATATGTGTATGTTATAAATCGGTTTGGACTAGGCAAAACTAGTTTCTCCTAAAATCTTGCTTTTCCGGTAACATATATAATGAATTATTGTTGCCTACCCACAATTTCATTTTAATTTAATTTCGATAGTCTTAATATATATATATATAAAGCTAAATTTAAGATGCATTGTACTATCTACAAAATAGTTTAGGCTAAATTGGATGATATCAAAGCGTGATCGTGACAACGGTATGGCCTTTTGAAATGATATTACAAATTTTAATTGAGAGTAGTATGACGCAATTAAGTCGCTGACTAAAGGGGGAAGGTTGTACCATTTCAAGGCAAATAGCAGTAGTTCACGCTGAATAGATCCAAATGCGTTCTCTAGATCGTTGTTACGTCGATGTACTCCTCCGAAACGGCTTGACCGATTTTTATGAAACTTTATATGCATATTCAGTAGGTCTGAGAATCGGCTACTATCTATTTCTCATAGTCCTAAGTGTTCAGGGTGGCCCACGCGGACGAAGTCGCGCGGTACAGCTAGTAATATATAATAATAGTCAAAAATAGTTGTCATTTTTGTGCTGTGAGCATTGGGGCTTTTGAGTCACTGTGGTCTTAGTACTTTGATCACATAATCAATAAAAACAGAGTGAGAGTGGTAATTTATTGATCATCTTTGTTACGAACAGATGATACAGAATAAAAGTTATTTACCATTATCTTCTTTCTAGTGTTATACCGGTCTAGTACCAGGGTCCGCTTAGATTGCAGAAAATGTTGTTTTGAAGCGAGTTAAGATGACTGACTGCCATCTGACTTCATCACGAGAATCCTCACAATCTCACGACTAACATCACTCATTGACATTAATGCTGGGGCCCACTGCTTTACGTGCCTTCTGAAACATGGAGGAGGTCAGATATAGTGTTAGAATTGATCATCCATATATCATCCGGCCACGGTAAGAGCTTGATCTAGTGGTGTACTCAAATGACAGGTATTGAATAAGGTGCGACCTACTTTACCTTTATGTACATTTCTAAACCTAATGCAATTTTATATTAATTTCCTCTCCGGTACAATTACGAAGTTCGCGTACTGTAGGATTATCAAAACACGATTTACATAAGAAAGAGAATTCCACTGCTGGATATAGGAGGATGTCCATATCCAGCAATGGAAAGGACTGGAAAATCAGAGCATTGGTCGTCCAGCAACCAGATGGGTCGACGTCAGAATATATGTCGCGGGTCGAACCTGGTCCAGATTGGCTTAGGACCGTGAGAAGTGGTACGGATGGGGTCAGAATTTTGCTCAGCAGTGGGAAAAAAGGGCTGTGGATGATGATGATGATTGCGACCGGGTGATAAATGAGTGAACGATTCTAATACTGGTTTTTCAAGCAGTAATCGTAGTTTGGGGCGTATTTTTGTTCGTTGTCTTTGTGCAATTAGGACGATTGATGAATTAGGTAAACAAAATGTGTTGTAGTAACTTATTCAGTGGCTGGCATTTGAGTCGATCGCTAGGTTGAGCAGTTCTGAATGCAGGCGGGTGAAAGATAGGTGGCCAACTTTACGAGTTTTCAAATATTAGACCTCTTCCGTGTTTCGGAAGGCACGTAAAATAGCGGGTCTATTAAATGTGAAAGGTAAAATAATTAAAATTATTTCTTTTTGTTGTGTTCGTTATTGTTAGGACAAGGCTTGTATAATAAAAAAGGAATGGCAACGCGAAAAGAAAATCCTGGGTCGAGGGGACCGACATTGTTTTGCTGTATTTTTAATATTGTAGAAGTAACCAACAACCATTACTTTTAAATATATCAGTAGCGTGTCTAGGTTTATAATGTAATACGGTCTTTGTAATTTTTACTGTCAATTTGGATGAATCCAGTGAAAACTGGGTCATAAAGATCGAGATTGTATTGCTATATTTTTAATATTATAGAAGTAAGGACAACCATTACTTTTCAATACATCAGTAGCGTGTCTAGGGTTAAAATATAACACGGTCTTTGTACTTTTTACTGTCAATTTGGATAAATCCAGTGACAACTGATTGTTTTACTGTATTTCTAATTGTATACAAAAGACGGCCCTGATAGTTTTAGTCTTAAATTATTCTTAATATTGCACCAAGCCATATAATTATCCGGTGGCCTAAACTCGTCGTTAAGGGCCGGCAGCGCATCTGCTGGCCTTCTGGTCGTGCAGATGTCCATGGGCGCCAGTAGGCACGTCGGTGCCTGCTGCCTGCTCGTCTGCCCCCTTATAACATAAAAAAAAAAAATTCTAGTCTCCATAAGCAGGACCAAAAAAAATTTAGTATTGCTCTACTTCGAGAAAATGCGACAGAGTCCTAAACTAAACCACGCCTATGATAGTGGGGTAAGAAATTTTGTGACCGTCTCACCCTCCAGTTCCGCATCCTTCTCCAGAGGCAAGAGCAGGCCGTCGTCGTCGTCCCGGTACCCGTAGTAGTCTGCGTCCACGTCTCGCATGAGGTCTGCACGGGTGCGACGCGGCGCCGCTGGCGGCTCTTGCTCGAACAACTCGCGAACACCTTACGCAACAAACGCAATATGGAACAATCAAATGCAGTCTTCTGTTCATTATAGGTTAGCAAAGTAATGCCCACGAGGCTGACAAAAGAGTGACCTATCAGCAGATCCGAGTAAGCTTAGGGATTGGTATGATTCAAGTACACAAAATCCTCCGTGAAAATTTGGCGGTCAGGAACCTTTGCGCCCGGTAGATACGACATAATTTGACCGAGGCTCAAAAACTCCGTCGTGTTGATTGGTGCCGTGAAATGCATGAAAGATTTAAAGGAGGTGACTCAAATTCTATGTTTGACATAGTTACGGGATACGAAAGCAGGATTTACTGTTATGATCCTGAAACTAAAAGACAGTCAGCTCAGTGGATGTTTCCTTCCAAGGAGTTGCCAACTAAAGTGAAGTGAGGTCGAAGCGTGGGAAAAAAAATAGTGGCATCGTTCTTTGGAAGGACAGGTCATTATGCGACAATTGTTTTAGTGGATCGAAAAACAGTTACTGCAGAGTGGTACAGTAACAATAGTCCCTCTTTTTATACTTTTGACATCACCTTTTTGTCAACGTAAGCTCGTTTGGGTGATAACTCGGCTCCATCAGATACCGCCCTCTGCCATTGTGCTTGTCCGCTATGGATGACATCATCTTTGTGTCCTAGATATTGGAAGATAACTACAACGATTATAAGGGTAATATTTCAATATACAAAATTGTAATTAACAGACATGAGTTACAGAAGAATAAACTGAACATCTCCTGATACGTGGGATCTATTTCGATAGCTTCTTACCTCACTGCACAAGCTATTGATAAAGCTTTGAGCTGAGGCCCTAGCACAAACATTCCGAACCGTTCGAATTCGAAGATTCAACTGTATTTAGGATGAAAATATTCGTGCTGGGCCCACTGGAGGCAAGTCTTTATCGTGTCCCGCTTTTAATCAATGCTAATGCAACCCGAAGGAAGGAAGGCCTCCTACACGATGGACCGACGACATAGTTAGGGTAGCCGGATACCGCTGGATGTCAGTCGCGCAGACACGATCTCGTTGTCTTCGAGGCCGGCGCCGGCACGGCCGCCCTGCTCGAGTGCTGGCTGCGCCGGTCCGAGCGCGAGGGCGAGAAGTACGATCAGCTCGCGAGGAACTTCTGGCAGAACGTGTGCTCCGCGGTGCTGGCGCAGATCGACGGGCTTCCCGACCGCAGCGACGAGATCCTGCCTCCGATGAGGGCGCACGTGTCGCTCCTGAGAACTCTGAAGAGGACGTTCGGCCGCGAGCCGAAGAAGCGTCGCGGCGTCAAATTCGAGGACGGGGGGGCGGACGGCGCCGAGGAGTCGTCCGCGGAGGAAAGCGCCAGCGAGGCGGGGCCGGCGCCGAGGGACCGCTACGAGCACGGCCTGCTCGACGCGGCGGGGAGGGTCTGCTGCGGGTACTTCGACCTGGCCGCCAGCAAGCGGGTGGCCCCCGCCGTGTTCCCGGTTCTGGTGGATCTGATGGCGGAGTTCGACAGCGAGGCCCTGCTCCTGACGGTGGCGAGACATACTATCCATTACTTTTCAATCATACAAAAGTTCTTATACGAAAACAGTCACACCACATATTTTAACTGAGGTTTACTCGTAGAGTCAGTGAAGCTTACGATGTGTAGAGTAAGGGCGTGTAGAGTTAGAGGTGTGGCTCTAATAGAGATCCGATAACTATTGCCAGATCACACTGTCAACTGCGCCAACGGGTCAGATGGCTTGCCTGGCTGCCTACCGCTTCATGGGTTATTGGTTTGATTCCCTTTGATTCTGGGTGCATTATCTATGTGTATATATTTATATATTTCAGAATAAATGTGTTTAACAGGCATCTGTTATCTATAGCACAGGCATTAAGTTTTTTACCTTAGGAACAGACTTCCATATGTCATATAGTCATATGTATGTATATATGGATGTATTTGACAGTGCGAGCCATATGGTCTCTTCGTGGCAAAATTTTACATGAAAATGTTTTTGGTGCATTTTTACTTCTTTTTTTTGACATTCCATGTTTCGGAAAACAAGTTAAATAGTGGGTACTGATTAACGTCACTGAGTGATACTAGTGTTGGCATTGCAGAGATTGTGGAGGATGAAGAACGAGATTAAATAAGAATATATCGAGTAGTCGAGAAGTCGCCTATAACACGCGTTATGGTAAGAAAAGATATTAAAAATTGTGAATACTAATAAATCATAACCCACTTTTTAAATATTGAGAGTATTTTAAGTACCTTGTGTTCCCTCCGACTGAAGGTACTAGGAGTACCTAGTTGTAATAATAGACCCAAATTTACATGAATTTTTTTTTAGAGAATATTAGGAATACTTTTTAGGTATGTCTAATATTCCCTTGTCCCCTTCTACTAAGCTTAAATTAAAAGCTTGTGTTGGAATGGGTGCGACAATTATACTTTATTTTAAAATAATCTTCTGACTTTTTCTTTCTTTCTTATCTTTTAAACGTTCACGGAAATAAAGGGAAAAACGCAACTTTTGGAATATGATTGATCCCCCCGGAGCGGAAGGCAGAGTCACTGCCAATTGCGTCAACGGGCCAGTCAATAAATGTTTTAATGTTCTTTGATCATAATATTAAATATTCTTTTACAGGTGAGAAATGGGTTAATGAATATCCGTATACAATAGCACTTTGGTACCCCGGAGGTACCATTAAATCTTACTGGTTTACACATCAAATTATGGTGTTCTTTGTACACATCCTGCCAGCCTATTTTGTGGATATGCTGTTGTTTTTACTTGGAAAAAGAACTTTGTAAGTATTTGTATACATTCTTATAGCTCTAATTAAATATAAAGTGAGCGCTGTAGGAAAGGTAATTATTAATAATAAATACATTGGACTATATGGAGTGCCGGCCCGAAGTAAATTTTAGGACGGAACGAAATCTAATTATGGCGCCCCCTTAACTTGCCCTGTATATATGTTTTAATATAAAATATATTTAAAATAATCGGATATTCAATGTCGCTCCTAGATAAGGCGCCCTATGGTAGACTGTATGATACACGGACGTCAGCCTCTACAGTAGACAACTTAATACCTGTGTCATAGATGACTAACACCTGTTATACACAAATATATTTTTTATACATATATATAATACATTCAGTTTTGAGGCGGGAATCAAACCCACAACCCCCTGAGCGGGGTCTCGCTGCGTTAGAAACCAAAGCTACCACCATAAACCATTGCGCTACTCAACTATTTATAATAAAACCAGTTATCCTTTAAATTAGACACAGCGTAAGTAAGAAACCGTTCAAGCATTATGTAAGCAGATATACAACAATATTTACCCCCCCCCCCCCCATTCTCCCCCTTTTCAGCAAAAGACGCCAAAGCACTTACAAATTACAAATGCTTACTGTATACATTGACGGAAAAAATTGGGCAAGTGAACAGCGCGCGTATATTCCCCTACTCGGTTCTAAGCGAGTATCTAAAGTATTTCATGATTTGTGGGAATCCCCGAAAATGCGTTTCGTTTTCAGGCATAGACAATAGGTTGCCATATGGGTAGAAAAGTTACTACTGCTGACTTAATAATTTTCTAGATCCTCCAACCTCCCATGTCATCAAAAATAGGGCAAAGCAAATGCCCTCCCTCCCCCCTATTGTCCTTATTCCCGTAATACTTGAACGACCTCTAAAAAGATATATATTTGCGTATTTTTTTTGTTTCAGTATGGTAAATTTACAAAAAAGAATAAGTCACGGCCTTAACGTTCTTCAGTACTACACAACCAAAGAGTGGGATTTCAGGAACTCGAATTTCCTCTCCCTTCAGAAACGTATCAGCGAAAAAGAGAAAGAAACATTCTATATTGATGTTTCGAAAGTAGACCCAGATTTATATTTAAGGGACTATGTTATAGGAACAAGAACTTATGTGTGTAAGGAAGATATGTCCAGCTTGCCGAGAGCCAGAAAATTGCATAAAATGTATGTAAAATAGAATTTCACATGCGTCATGTCTAAAATAACGGGTCAACATTATCATCCATGTCATCACTGCAGCTAAAGTTTCATAGATATCTTAGAAGTCTATAGTCCATATAGTGATCGTATGTAGTAACATCTATATCGTGAGTTATTTTGCATAATGATTTTCGGCGCTTCTACCGCGTTCGTACAGCGCCATCTAGTTTGCTATTATAAATTTAGTTTTTATTCTACTCCACCGACCAATCATCTCTGTTTTGTAGTTTAGTAACGTGACATGGGCGCAGCAAATTATGCCCAGACTAAGAAATTAACTAAACCGTACCTGTAACGTTTTTAATGTAATGTTTTTTTTGCAGACGCTACGTGGTGGACCTTATTACAAAGTTCATACTATGTTCATTACTAGTATGGTTTTTATATTCCAAGTGCGATATTCTAGATATTATCAGTTCAGTTGATAATTCACTGAGGAACTTTACAAAAATCTACAACAACACTCCGGAGATCGCTGAAACTAATTAATTATTATATATGTTTATTTGTAAAGTACTATTAAGGTGTCGCTATTTACGGAATAGTGTGTTATACTTCACATACTTATATGTGACGTTATGCTTCACGGTTATGCTTCATTTAGAAAACTATGTATTATAATATTTGTATATACATACCTATATAATATGTAGTAAGGTTAATGGTCACTATAATAATAGTACATGTTATTAAAACTTTGTTTTTTTTTTCTTGTATCATATTTTAGATAAATTTATTACCCACATTTATAAATACAGTAAGATTCCATTTATTAAATCTTACCTCACAAAAACTCTAAGATCTCGTTTACGGAGACGCGTGGCGTTGCGGCGTGGCGTCTCGTGGCATGTAAACTTCATGTACGACGCGGATCGCGCCGCCACAAGCGACGCGCCACGCCCGCGTCTCCCTAAATGAGGCTTTACTATAGAATCTCACCCATTACCTGTTAACAGGATCCATAGTGATGGATACTAAGGGCATGCTCATACCCTAATAACCATAAAAAGTCAAATTTTCACGGTCTATTGAGACCGAACTTACTTATAACTAACAATTAATCAAAGTCATATATTTTATAAACATATTCTATGTGGGAATTCACTATGTAGATCGTCTATATTTGGTCGATTTTTACTCATTTGCGTAAAAATCGACCAAACATAGAGTGGATGTGCCCATCACCTTTTTTGATGGCTTTATCCTCGCCTACATGTTAATTTACAATCTAGACCGTTGCAGACTTAAGACTTAGACTAATACAGGATTTTAAAGTAATCTTAAAGAAAAGAGTAAATTTTATTACAACTTTATTGAAAGTATCAAAATATTAAAAGCTACGAATACATCTTTATACTACACAGGTCCCCAGGTATAGTTTGTCTCAAATCACATAAGTTTACCGTTTTCACTTTGCGTAATTTTTATATACTCACCGCATGTATCATCACCCATAAATCAAATAAAAACAAATCACAACTTATATAATCGATATTGATTTTTGTTTATAAGGAATTTTTTGAGGGTTACGTTGTTGACTCGATTTTCACTGGTATGGTTAAGAAGTTAATAGGTCACTTCTGTACCAGGAATAATTATCCGAATTAAGACAATATTCACAAGAAGTTACATAGGTAATACAAACTTAGAACATTATTAAACCACACTAACCAATTTTCACACATTAATTAGATTATAATACATTTAAAATACTAAGAAATATGTATGCAATCGCAAAATGATCACAAGCAGGCGATTTCTAATTTCACATAGAATATTTTATAGCAAATAACCTCTCACATTTTTAATAACCGTATAATAAATCAATATAATTGAGAAGTATACATATTTCACACTTATTCTAATATCACTTTAGGAGTTATAGCACTTGATCCCGAAAGGAAGTTGTAGAACGTTGTGATCCAACCGCTGATCCAGTAAATCATGAGACCCCAAAAGATAATTCTGGTGACTAGATCTACGAACCACATTCTGAAAGTAAGGTAACAAAATAAATACATGCTTATCAAATCTTTAAACGGGCAATTATGGACATTTTTTCTTTTTGTAAAGATTAATAGCATAGAGCAGTGGTCTGCAACGAGTGACCAGCGAGCCGCATGTGGCCCGTGGCCCATCACTTTGTGGCCGCGGGACACACATCGCCGACCGTTGTTATATATTTAATTTTTCTGAAGATTTCTACTAAAAGGGTTAATAATATAGTTACTTTTAATTTGAACGAAGCGTGTTTTAAATTTAATTTAGATTAAGCTCTATACTCGACTATCGACTGAAAGTAAACTAATTAAAAACAGTATTTGTTGTGTGAATTAAACGACTGTATTAATAAGAGTATGGTAGAGGAGGTCGTGGTCTAATCAGTGGTCAGAATTTTAGTCGATTACTAGGTTAAGTTTCTCTTGCGACCGGGTGACAGATGGGTGACCCATTCTGAAACTGGTTTATATTTGATATCCGACCTCCTCCGTGTATCGGATGGCACGTAAAACCGTAGGACCCGATTAATGTCACTATGATATTTGTCGGAAGGTTGCAGAGACCGTGGGGGTTCCGAGGATGATGTCAGATGGCAATCGGTCATCGTAACTCGCCCAAATGTCATATCCTCTGCAATCTAAGCGGACCCTGGTGCTTAACGGGGTAACGCTAGGAAGAAGAAGAAACAAGCAGGCAGTTCATCACCTAAGCCCATAGACATCCGCACCACCAAAGGGCTCGCAGATGCGTTCCCGGCCTTTTAAAAAAGGGTTTAGGCTACCGGGCTGACGAGTTTAGGCCACCGGGAAGTCTCACAAACCGAACGAAACGCGACAACAACACCTAGAAGTAGGTCCTGATTCTGTTTTTCAAATACTTGACCTCTTCTGTGTTTCGTAAAGTACTTTAAACTGAGGTTGCCGATTAATGTCACTGAGTGATATTAATCGTGAGATATAGTCTCACGCAATGGTGGGAATTCCGGGGATGACGTCAGATGGTAGTCGGTCATTTTAAATCGCCACACAAACAGATCCTCACAATCCTAAGCCAACCCTGGTATTAGACCGGGATGACGCAAAGAAGGAAAAGAAGAATATTATTTCAGTACTATGTAACGAAATTTTGAACTCGATCTATATACAGGAATACATACTTCTATTGACACTATTTCACCGTGTTAACACTAAAAAATGTCTTTAGCGCATACCGCACCAGTGATTCTGAAAAATACGAGTATTATTTTAGTTAAATAAAAAGTTCCCTTTTCTACCACATAGTTCTTTATACGTTACCAGTACCGTAGTCGTGTTTGTGACGTGACTCATAATCTATCGCGTTGCAGAGGAAGGACCCATATCATACCAAAGGTACCATAGGTTTTGACTAGCCCGTTGGCGCAGTGGGCAGTGACCCTGCCTTTGTCGTGGATTCGATTCCTCTAGTCTGGGTGTTGTCTATAATTATTTATTGGTTAGGAGTGGGTGCGACAATACCCCAACGGCGGTGAGGTTTGAACCGGGTACATTGCGGATTACAGTCCATACCTTATACCGTTGAGCTATTGAGGCTCTAAAAAATATATTAAATTATGACAATTTTAGTTCAATATACATATTTGTAACGATCTACTGTGAAGTAGGGAATTTGGAGTTACGACAATTTACGTGAGAGCGATTTAAATACTATTAATATTATATTATCTGGACAAATTTTGGTGGTTCATTGTTATAGAAATAAGTTAAAATTATTGTCGGAAAATACGTCCCATAACAATGCACGCTCTTTGTAGTATTGAAGTATATCAAATGTTACCTTCATACATCTTGCCAAATCTCATGATTCTAGGTCAAGAGGAGGTACCCTGTAGATTTTGGTCCTCTTTTCGAATGCATGGGAAATGTGAAATAAACGGCAATATTTTTGAATGCGTACACTTAGATGGTTGTTTTTTTTACAGCTTAAAGCTACCGCAAATTTCAGTATCAGGCATTTTAATTTTACTTTAGTATTAATTTCAACTTTGTATAGTCGACTTAAAAAATGTTTTGATACTCTGGTCGAATGTCGTTTGCATGTCAATTAGTTAAAGGCTTATGTTTGCTTGATACGGATTACGTTAACTGCTAACAATAACCCTTAGCAAAATTTTCTTTAACTAGGAGCTGTTTTCCAAAATGGTAAAGTAATTTCTTGGTCGACTATACGTATACGCGCCCCTGAGAAAAAGGGTCTTGATGGACAGACAGACGAAGAAGAGATCGTATAACTCTTTAATTATTTTAATTATTATTACTATTTTGGAATATTTTTTTAGATGTGACTAATATTCCCTTTTCCGCTCCTACTAAGCTTAAATTAAAAGCTTCTATTAGGAGTGGGTGCGACAATACCCCAACGGCGATGGGGTTTGAACCGGGTACCTCGCGGATTTCCGTCCATACTTTATACAGTTGAGCTATTGAGGCTCAGTCATTTTGAATGACAGCTCCTAGTTGAAGAAAACTTTGCTAAGGTTTATTGTTAAAAATTAAGGTGCAATGCATAACAAAGCAAAAATAGGCCCTTTAACTAATTGACGTGCAATTTTATTCCTCAAGCGCTACAACACACTAGGGGGATTACTATACAAAATATCAAGTTAGTACTTTTTTGTAGAAGAATTGGGAATCCCTATTTACATAGGAGAAATTTTTTGACAACAAGTCCCATTTTTAGGGTTCTCTAGTCCTACAAAAAAAAATTACACTTTTGGCACTTTCTGGTGTACAATAAAGATATTATTCATCACCTTTCTACCCTGGGCTACTTGAATCTATTTCTTTTATTTAAAGGCGTCCAAGTTATCTGGCCACCTTTTCCACGAGTTACCTAGTCATTGGCGGCCAGAGGTGGGAGGTATTGCCAGAGGCCCATGTTATCGTTACATTGGCCCACCTTTGCGGGTCCATCCCTGTCACATGCTCTGCCAATGCCTTTTTTCACTCGAGTGAAAAAAGATACACCAAAGCAAACTAGAAGGCGATGTACGGATGACGACGACCGCAGTACAAACGCTAAAAATCTCCATACAAACCAACTCACGCTAGCCAAGTTTCTACTTACGATAACTATACATACACCTTCCGAAGAACAACTGTCGGCGAGACGTGGCTGCCCTAGGCAACTCCAACTAGCCCGGACACGAAAATCTTCCTTTCCGGTGATTGAGCATATCGAACTACGCTCCCACCTTTCACTCTCCGCCAAAAACCTTTCCACCTTGGTGCATCTTTATATAATAGGGCCGTAATTGCCGTAGTAGGTATGCACCGAAAGAAAAAATATTTTGACCCCCTTCGGATCGCGTTGGAAACTTGAAACTTGGGCATCCGTAATGGGGGGATCGGTTCTGCGAGATGACGCCATCCTCGCGACCGGAAGTCGTCATCTTCGTACCGGAAATGACGTCATCGTCGTTTTTTTAAATAGAAATGTGAGGTTTTTTTGTCAGATTCGGGGTGCGGCGGTCGCCAGTAATCCATCCCCGTAATATGCGACGCTTTACGTTAACCTTTTCCGCGTTATTAACGGTCAAAGTGCGCCGGAAACCGGGTTTTTCGGTAAAACCTAAATATCTTTCCGGTCGAGGATTTTTCGAAAAATGTGTGGTCCTGCAGGCACAATTTCATCTTTTGCCGAAGTGACGTCGAGGTCGTCGTTTCGCTCGCTACCTCCCCTACATCCATCTGAGGGATGCCCAATTTCCTTGTAACAGCTTCCAATGTTCTGCTGATGCATTTTCATATCATGATTTGATTTATCTGTCCTATAAAATACGTCCCCCAAAAGCTAAATCGAGAATCCTTCTGCAACGTAATTTTAATGGTATGGATTTGAAGCGCCTGCAGGATGATGCTCTGATGATTGACTGGACTGAAGTTGTCACGGGAAGTAACCTAGACCGTAGGGTGCCAAGTTTCAATAGTCTTCTTACCCAGCTGTATGACACACATGCTCCTCTTCGGCCAGTTCGAATTAGGCATCTTCCTGCTCCCTGGCTTACGCACGATATTAAAACATTGCAGCATAAAAAAAACATTGCAAAATCAAAATACAAGGCCGATAGTTCTGACGAAAATAGAATCAGGTATAAAAATATTCGGAATCGTTGCAACAGGTTGTGTAGAGATAAACAACGACGCCACATTCATAAATCAATACTCGACGAAGAAGATACTGGCCGAGTTTGGAAATTTCTTAAATCGCATCTAGTGGCCCTATCCACCATGTAATCCACGTGTTGACTCCAGTTCAGTTTATTGTCCAGAGTTACTCCGAGATATTTTACCTCTTTACTCAGACTCAGCTGAACTCCATTAAGAGATGGTAGTCTAATTACCACCTTCTTCTTTCTAGTGAATGCTAGAACATTCACTTTATTAGGGTTGATGTTAAGGCCATTTACCGTACACCAGCCGGCCAGAACACCCATTGCCGTTTTTACTAGGTCAGAGAGTACACAGAGATGCTTACCACCAATCAGGATGGCGACATCATCAGCATACCCCTGTGCATAAAAACCTGCATCATTTATGGCTGTTAAAAGGGAGTCAGCCACCATGCACCACAGTAAAGGAGAAAGTACCCCTCCCTGTGGACAGCCCCCTTTTGGCTTTATCCACAGTCTGGAGTTTCTTAATTCTGAAAAGAGAGACCTCTGTTCCAGTATGGAGTTAATCCAGCGAGACGCCCCGCCCTGATTTTGAAGTCTTTTGTTGCTCCTCACTAGCTGGATCCACTCTTCCAGGCAATGACACGTCTTGATTTATTTGTGATCTCATAGCGTCTTGTTTCTCATTTGTGTTTGCCTCGTCCATATCACTTGAGCATCTCGGTGAAAGATAGACTTCATTTCTTATGCACGTCCCTCCCTGTTCTCCCTGTACAATATAGGAGTTTAGTCCATTACCTTTGCCAGTGATTGTCCCAGCGGTCCATGGCTTCGATGGTTCTTTCCTGAACCAAACATGTTGCCCTTCAGAGTATGGAGACCTAGTGGTTGCGTTTCGATCATACAGTTTTTTTGTTTTAACTCTGTTTTCATTTAACAATTTTCTATCCATCTCAAAAGTAAGCTTGGGAATAAGCGATTCTACAGTGCAGGGCAAAGTAGTCCTGAGGTTTCTTCCCATCAGGTTTGCTGCCTGGATCCGACCTCTCAGAGTATTTCTGTAGTTTGTAGCGTCGAGATAAAATTTCTTTCACACAAACGAAAATGCTCGTGACCTTACGAGTATATACTTACTGTACTTATACTAAAAAATAATAATATTTAACAACCAACCAGACCATTGAATTTGAAATGGGGCACAAAAAAAAATTAAACAGAATTTATTTTCAAGACTAGCGCATGTTATGTTTCCATTTCTAATAATTATTTTTGGACGCATAATGATGAAATATGGCAAAGAGAAAAATCCCTTAAAAACGAATTTTCCCACAGAGACATCTAAGGGCTCTCGGAAGTTTCATGTTACGCGAACAAAGTGGCGGGAAACAGCTTTACTAGCTCAATATAATTAAAATTGATGGCCGCTACGCGTATCGAATTCGATCGCCCGTAATAATAACCGTAAAATTAAGCTATAACACACATATTTTATAACACATTGTCATTTCCACACCAGCACACGATAAATCATAGCAAATTGCCCATCGACACCCAAAAATTTGGGAGCGCGGTCATTTATTTTGTTTACGTATAAATCTACAGGTAATTGCTGACCACACCTATTGAGATCTGGTTAGATTGTTAAAAATAAAATGCCTATCTGATCACGAAAACAGTAATTTACTTGCCCATATTATATTGTAAGCGAAGCTCCTAAAAGATTTAAGTACACAATTAAAAAATATCTCTATATTCTTTATTAATTTTATTAAATAACCGCATAGTAACAATTCAATTCAAAGAAATCATTACTTTGACTAAATATAGTCAATAAAAAAGTGTTTTTAGTAAAAAAAGTGGCCAAGAGCGAGTCAAGACACGTTTATATAGAAGAGTTCTGTCTCTGATATGCGATAAAGATATTTGTTAAATAACTTCAAAAGTTGTCGACCAATTTCGCTCAAAATAATTGTCCTAATGAGTTTTTAGCATGTCCTAATAACATGGAAAATTTCAAGTCTCTTCATCTAATAATTTGACATACCAAGGGGAGGGACTACTTCGCGCGCGAACAGACGGATGGACTGAGCGATACTATACGGGTTTTTTGTACAACTGCGGAAGCCCAAAGAGATATATAGACGAATAAGAGAGAGAGGTTAAAAATAATGTCATTTCACTAACATATATCTCTCTCTCTAATTCTTAGGATGATAATAATATTTACTTTATTCTTATATTAAATATGGAATATACAGACAATTGCATAATTATTAATATTGGATAGGAAACCTAAGAGAATTTATTACATTTTTTCAACTACACTTACCATATAAGGTTATTAAGTAACGCAAGGTTGGCGTGCATAGTCTTAAAGAATGCGACACAAGGCGCCAGTTATGTGAGATAATCTATACATCTATTTCAAATATATGAGTTAATTAGAGGTATGTATGTAGGTCGTAACGACATATCTCGTGACCAGTGTTAAAGTTATGCAATTATTGTTATTTTTTGCATTTTTTACATTTATTAGAAGATAGAATTAAATAATATAGAAGATTAGAAGATATAACAGTTCAGTGGTTCGCTGGTATTTAATTGATTAAATATAAATTAATACAATGAAGTTAACGTACAATAAATCTGATTTATGAAGTGCATATAATAGTTTATGATGATCTGAGATATAACAATAAATTAAATACATGAAAAGATATTAAGTTAAATTTTAAATATTATGCATATAAGGATGAGTTTTTAAAGTTTTCTTAAAAATATTTTTTTTCTTTAAATAAATCTAAAAATTTTTCAATAATTTTAGCCAAATTTTGATTACAGGGCGAAAATTTGGTAACTCCCATAATCCGTAAACCCGTATTTAGCTTGAAATAAACGGTCTATATAATGATACCGAAGGTAGACAAAAGCCGCAAAATTGACACAACGAGATAAAATTCGGTCCCTTTCCGTTAATTTGGGGTAAGCAAACTGTTTTGGTAGGGCGCGCTGATGTGCACACACACACATACGTTTGCAATATTTATATATATTTTGTAAGTGCCCTACATATATAGACGCTATCTCTTGTGTTGTAACATCGATACAAAGATATCTCACGCTGAAAATTTGATAGTATAGTTGAGAACAAATGCGCATTCTGCCCTTACTCTATCAAATTCTTTTAGTTTAAACAGACGTTAAAAAGAATGCTCTACATTATTTTGTTTTTCTGTCTGCATTCACAAAAAATCTAATTTTTAATCGTGTATTTTGCTCGTTTATATATTTGGTGCAAACACTACGAACGAACTTTAGTTTACACTACAAGATCGAGAAAAAATGCTCTTGTTCTAGAACGAGAGCATTGTTTGCTGAAGTATTCTTTGAATGCTCTTGTTCTAGAACAAAATCGTTATTTCTTAGAGCTAGCTCTATCTTCGTTTGGTCTAAGCCCACTTAAGTCAAATGGAATTCAAAGTTGCTTGATAATAACCAAAAGCTTTTTTGTCACATGGTTGCTTAAACTTATCACTTGCAGCCTGGATAGCTCAACGGTAGAAGAATAAAACACATAAAGTGCTGGCTTCAAGTCCCGCTCACTTTTTGTCGTTGGCATTTTTAGCACAAGCTTTAAAAAAGCTTTTTACTAAGTTTGACGTTACAGACACTTTAATCTTATTTATAGTAACTCTTATTAAATTTAATTAGCAAATATTTTGCCTCAAATTCACGTTGACTAGCCGATGTTATCTAGCGGATAACTACCTGTCTGTCAGTGTGTTACGCTATAGCCTGACACAAATGACAGCGGTCCATCAAAGCACATAATTTGTACCTGTATATAAGTTTAATCAAAAGTACGGCTTTAGTGTTAAAATATATCGCAGTCCAAACGCAAGGTGGTAGATTCATTTCCGGGTTTTTATTCGAATTGTTTTTTTTTGAGTACATTACACGAAGTTGTGCCAAAACGCATCAAAAGACTTTCAATAGAGAAATAATTATCAATTAAATTTTTTTCCTAATTTTTAACTTCAAAAAAGGAGAGGTTCTCAATTCGACTGCGTGTGTTTTTTTTTGTATGTAAATATGTTCCGCGATTTCTCCACCAATTCTGAACCAATTTTGATGGTTCTATTTTTGTTTGTCAGACATTAACAAAACTCTCCACTAAAAATTTAAAAATATATTATTTTTCAACAAAATAAAAACCGCCTTCAAAAACACCAAGGAACTAAAGAGAAAATATAATTAGTTCCTTGGTTTTGAAGGGGGTTTTGTTGTTTTTAAATGTATGACTATTATTATAATTTCTTCTCCAGAAGACGGAAGCAAAATCCGCTAAACTATATGTTTTTCGTCAAAGCAGTGTCAAGCAGAGTTTAAATTATTTTGGTATGGCATTTAATCTGTATATCTGTAAACGTTTTTCCTGTCAATAATTGTCCAAGGAAAACCAAATCGTGACAACGTATAACAGAATTGTGCACGAATAGCTATAATAACAAAAATTTGTTCTATACTTATAATAATAACAATAATTAATTATCACTATTGTGGGAAAAACAGGATATTTTTTTTTATAAGACAAGGGGCAAACGGGTAGGCGGTTCATCTAAGTGACTACCGACGCCCAAGGACAACTGCAACACCAGGGGGATCGCAGATGGATTGCCGGCCTTTGAGAAATGAGTATGCTCTTTTCTTGAAGGTCCCTAAGTCGTATCCGTTAGGAAATATAAACGCTGGTAATTGATTCCACAGAGGATATATTTGGGAAAAAAAGCAAATATGAAATACTATGACTTATTTTGAGTGGTTAAAAACCATGGTCATTTTTAGGGTTCTGTAGTACTAGAAGGAACCCTTATAATTTCGCTCTGTAAGTCCGTCCGTTCGTTTTTCTGTCCTTCCGTCCGTCTGTCTGTTCGTAAGGTGACTCGCGGAACTAGCGTATGCCAGTAGTATGACAGATACTGTCAGATACTTTCTTGTCAGACGCGCGATAAAAAGCCTGTTTATCATTATTTGGTTGTTTTAAAGAATTATTTAGGTGTTGAAATTGATATAAATAAAAAAGGAAATATCTACTGCTGTGTTCCTCATTGTAATAACTGTAACAAATTGGGCTTAAGTTTCCATATCTAACTTTCCATATCTTCCCCTCTAATCTAATCTAATTTCACCATTACGAAGAGGTCTTACAGTATTTTCGACTACCTTGTAAATGTCCGACAATGAAATTTTTAATTGCCGATATTCACTGACAAGGAATAATTGAGACGGTGTTTTTTATTGGCAGTAAGCAATAATGGGCAGTACGTACAATTCTGTATGACTTTCAGCAAATCGGGCAATGCTTTGCATCCCACTCTTATGACCGCCTTTCGAACCGAATTTAGCACGAGAGTTAAATATTTTGCAGGCGCCATATTACAAAGCAAACCTATAATGTATTAACCTTCCATGACATACCATATATTTAACTTATGTTTAGCTACCTGCTCTAAATTATGAATATTTTTTTTCTCTTTATTTATATATCCACACCTGTCAAATACAATAAATTGACAATCAGCAGATTGCCTGTCGGTAAAGTAAGAACAATATGACATGAATGGCATGAAGAAAGCGTTTGTGTGACTAATTTTTTTTTTCTTTGCATATGACGCCTGCATCTAGTCTGACAGTTAAAGTGATCCTATAGTTATAAAATACTCCCCAAAACATTTTCGGATTTTTTTCACTTACTTTAACATATAAAAAAAACTCATGGAGGGTCTTGGGTTCAGTACATGGTAGAAACTGTACTGTTTCAAGGACAACGGTTGTGCATTGAGATGATTTTCCTTTTGCTCAACAGCCAAATTTTCCCCTATTACAGGTGCCCACTTATAAGTGGCTGGGTGGCGTTAGGAGGGGTCTAGCGGATTTGGGTTTGGGTGGTGGTCCATTCACGGAGATTTGTAAGCAGAGATTGTTGCTATCGGCATCGAGCCTTCGTGTTTGATAAGCCTTATTGTTATTATTTTCTGTAAAGCTGCCAATATGGAAGACGCTAAGCAAAGATGGTTCAATTTTGAGGCTTCTTGTTCTTCTTATTTGCCCAAGTTTTCATTCTTTCCGAGAATTCAGCTTTTCCTTCTTCGTTCCATTTTGTTCCAGTTCTCAGTGCTTTTGTCTCTGGTTTATTCTTGTTTTCATGCTTACGAATACAATATTATTCTTTCACTGTTTGCCAACTAAGGCACTCACTAAACGCTAGGAAAATGGAATATTCTATTTTTTTATTTTATTAATATTTTTTTATTTTTCATCTTCACAATAAAATTTATTATTTCGGTTTGAGATATTTATTGAACTATTTTATTTTTTCTTTCTGTATATGTAATGAGCAGTATAACGAATGTTTGCCCCTAATTTCCCGAGCAGATCACACCCAATGATCCCCCCATATTCCCGAGGCATGTTTTCGACCACATGTATCGTTGCCATTTCTCCTCTACGACCCCATTTCCCTAACCCTATCTCTATTTCTCCCTCCATCTTGCAGGGACCACTCAGAGTGACCAATTTACACACACACGCTTTGACCGATAATTTCCTCTTTCCTTTACACAAAATATTTAAGATGCCTTGCCCTACTAATGTACAAGAGCTACCTGTGTCCACCAAACATTTCCACCACTTTAACAACTCGATAATAGGCAACCGTCTACACTCACTCATTACATTGTTTACATAAATGTGGTTGCCCCTCTCCCTACACTTACCTCATTCTTGGCTTCTGTCGCTGCTCGCCCTTTGCTCCACCGCCTGCTCCTGACTCCCGTAGTCCCCATAGCACCTGGTTCGCTCCACTCAGACTTGGACTCCGACGTAAACAATATAGATGCACAAAAATTAGTTAAATCACAACTTGTACGAAAGTATTTTCGACTACGCTATTAAGGGCGAGACTAATGTAGTAAAGAAGAAAGCCTAATGTTATAATAAGGGGGAGAATATAAGAGTGGAAGAATGTTCTTTTTTATAGTAGAAGGAGGCAAAAGGGCAGAAGGTCAACTTGATGATAAAAAGCCACCGTCGTCGATAGGTTTTTGGCAATGAAGGCGGATTGAGATCTATGATGTGCTTGATTTAATATCCGGGCCTGCTGAGTATTGTTGCGCCCACCTATATATTACAAGCTTTATGTGTAGTTAGAGAAAAAATAAATACTTGGAATAAGGAAAATAAATAAAGAATCGAGAGAATCATTAGAATTGAAAAATATCTTACTGTACATGATAAATACGAATGTTTTAAAGGACTAGTTGTTTCATTTCTGTTTTGTGTTCAGACTATTATATTATGCCGGCTCTTCTTGAACAGAGTGGAAACTATTAAGTACTTGGGAATTACCCTCGATAATAGACTTAGCTTTCGGCCTCATATCGAAACACTTAGTGCCAGAATTCGTAAACTGATTTTCCTTTTTAAACGACTACGCCATGTTGCAGATCCTAACATTATTAAAATGGTATACTATGCTATGGCCCAATCTTTACTAGGATACTGTATTTTGTCATGGGGAGGTGCGGCCAAAAGCCATCTAATAAAACTAGAACGCTCTCAACGAGCTCTACTTAAGGTCAGTTATTGCAAACCATATCGCTACCCTACTGATGAACTCTATAAACTGTGTGGAGTACTCACAGTTCGGCAACTATTTGTGCTGCAAGTTGTACTAAGACAGCATGCTGATCTTTATGATTTTCGTAAGAATACCGTTTATAACATACAAAGAGGTAGACATAAAAACTTGGCCCCCATAAGTTCAATTTGCAATACTGCGTTTAGTGGTAGATTTATCAGAGCTCTTTTTACCGCGCGTTAAAAAAGCGTTGAAATATAACATATTATGAACTTCCGAGTTTGTGTTCACACAGCTGCCCTTTTATAACGCAACGCAATGCAATTTTTTCTAGCAATGTTCTATTTTCAACGCCATATGTACACATATCCGCTATATATTTTTTTTCGACGACCCTAAAAAAGCGCCAATGCAAAAACAAATACAGAAGATTTAACATATTGTTTGTCTATATAGCTTTTAGAAATTAAAATATTTAAACTGTCTATCTAATCTGTAACTATATAATGTAAATTAACAGAAAATAAACTCTAAACTGTACTTATATAGTAAAAATAAAAATATTATCTAAAAAGCAGAGATACAACTTATTATAATTACACAATTATTAGGATTTTTTTTTAAATTATGAAAATTATAACAAAGCATCCTATTTATTAATAATAGTTTTTTGTCAGTAGTCCCCTATTACCTAATATAATATTCAAATAGAGATGCTCTTTGGAATCGTTAAATGTTTTAAAAGCCACCACTGAATCGGAAAATTCGAGTCACGAGAAGAATCGGTTAGAAACTCGTTAGCCACTATTTTAAAAAGAGTTCTGACTAAAATTGAGTTTAATACATTTCCATATTCACTATAAAGGCTGAAGCAATTCAACTCCAAGCAGGTTTATCTTTAATAAAGTCTTCGAATTTATGATAATGTAATGTACACCTTTCACCAACCAAGCGTGTTTTTTTTTTTCTTTTTTTTTACATACCATTTATAAATCAATAATAGATAGTTTGAACTGCATCTGCAACTTTGTTAAAGAAGAAATTGTGACATTGATGGTCGGTTTGGTTTTTATTATAGAATTCAATGGCCACCATATTTTATGTATAAATTGACATAAAATTTCCTATTTATAATTTAAGCTAAACGCAACCTGTTAGCGTTAAGGACAAACTTTCGTAGTTTTTTTTTATACGCATATTCAATAGGTCTGAGAATCGGCTACTAGCTATTTTTCATACTCCTAAGTGATAAGGGTGGCCCATGCGGAAGGAGTCGCGGGGCACAGCTACTAATCTATATCTATACTAATGTTAAAGCTCAAGAGTTTGTTTGTAGGTTTACTTGAACGCGTTAATGTCAGGAATTACTGGACCGATTTGCAAAATTATCTCTGTGTTAGATAGCCCATTTATCGAGGAACGCTATAGGCTATATATCATCACTTAATGCTTTCAAAAGAACTTGTAAAAGTCTACTTGAATAAAATATCATTTGAATTTGATTTTTAATCAAGGTCTTCAGATGGTGAGAATAGAATAATAGGGAGAGGAGAATTAAGACGGTAGTTATCAAAAGAGATAACGAAGGTGCCGTCAGTTGCTACATAAAAATATTTGTACAACTCATTGATGAAATTTGTGTAAAAATATTTGTAGCCACTCGTATAGTGGTTAATAATTTGGGATGAGACATCAAGGGCAGACGTCTGTTTTTTCGAACAAACGCTTCATACAAAAACTGCTGTGGCTTAAGTTTAGTAGTTTATTATATTCAACTTGAACGTGTTCATATGATTATATAATAAAGACTACAATTTCGTGTAACATGCTTTTGTAATGCTAATCTAACCGAATCGTAGGTAAAAACTGTATTATATTATATCTTTAATTTTCAAGATGAACTTATAGGAAAGGAAGAATAAGCGTAGTAGTATACCGAAGTGACGTATGTATAACGAAATTTTGTGAACTTTACTTTTCTTAAGATAAAGGCCAAATTAATACTCGTTCAGTCTATTAATAAATAATAAAAATAGAAATATAACAAAAGATAACCCTTAGTTTTTTACCTTTACCATTTACCCAAATCACATGTAGGACAAGAGCTGAGGACACGTCAAGAGGAATTTGAGTTAACTTTCCCTTTGTTTGCGTTAGAGGATGTGGTTGTGAGGCGAGTTACGATGACCGATTCCCATCTGACGTCATCCTCGGAACCCCTGATTTTGAAACAGTCTTCATTGGTGCTTCGCTCCTATTGGTTTTAGCGTGATGATATAAAGCCTATAGCCTTCCTCGATAAATGACCTATTCAACACTGAAAGAATTTTTGAAATCGGATCTGTACCTCCTGGGATTAGCACGTTCAAGCAAACTTAGAGATATTCAAAAAGTTAGAGATACGTAAACTTCGATAATGTAAATGCCTGTGCAAAGGCGGGGCCGGCCGCTAGTTTTCCAATAAAGACAAGCCAGTGCACAGATCAATCTCCCCTTTCAGCTATCACTAAACGTTTCCTAATAGCCGCTACATGCGTTTCGATAAATTGTTGCGAAAAACTGTGCAGTTTAAACAGCGCCGTTTTATCGATACGTATGTATGAAAAATCTTTGTCGGTTTAACTGCATAGGTTTTTTTTGCAACGATTTAACTGTATAGGTTTTTCGCAACTATTTATCGATACGTGCGCAGCGGCTATAAGAGTTATTCGTATTTGTTTACGTACTCCTATGACCAACGACTTAAAAAGGAAGTTGTTGTAGCGAGAAATAATAAAACAGGCAGATAAACACACACCCGCTTGAACTCTTGTAAATATGTATCTCTTATTTCGTTTTAACAAGTCTTAATTAGGCAAATGACACTGACCATGGTGGTTCGTGTGTCCGATTATTATAAAGGGTGATTTAATTTACAAATGTTAAATTTACTGGACGCCATATGATACTTGAATCCTTTGCTACACGGCATAATATATTACGTACTTTCTAGCGGACCCGGCAGACATCGTCATGCCCGAATTTTGGTTCGTCTGCTATTAGTCAAATAACCAATCCCCTTCGTTTTCCTTTAAACGTGACACTGGCCGAATATTTTATGAAATAATAATTTTACATAGCACGTCACTAAAAAGGTCTAGCAAGAACGTCACCTATTCGACGTATTAAGTAGTAGGTAGGCGTCAAATTTTTATTGGGATTGTTAAATAATTTATCGACATATTCATTTGGTCCAGCGGTTTTCGTTTTTCAGCGAAACTAACGCTAGCACTAGTGTTTTATAGATATATAATTAAGTTATAATAAAATTATTCTAGAGCCCACGACGTCGTTTTCGTGCTAAAAATTTCATTTAGTAACATTTGTTAAATACTAGTAGTCAAATTTTTTAAATTATTTCATTTTCTAGAATTTAGATATAATTAAAGGATCGCCTTTACGTAACCATTAATCCCTCATCCCCTGCTTGTCATGTATTTTAGCAAAGCAACGCCTAAATCTATTAGTTTCTATAGCACCCTATATTTAAGCAAAAAAAAAAACAGGGCATAAAACTACGGTGTAAGCGGCGGTCGGTCGGTGACGGTGTCAGCTGACGAAGCACACGGTCGAGAAATAACAATATGGCCGCATATTTGAAATAGTAGAAAATCACTGTAAAATCACTTTTATCGTCTCAGTGATAGGAGTCAAAGCAGCAGCAAATGAAAGATTGCGCACAGTTAACAATATTAACATGCGGGTCGTTAGGGATGTTTGTTTTTATTACCATTCTGTTTATCGATATCGATTTTAAAAAATAAGTGAATATTTGCAATAAAGTAATTATTGTAATATATTTTTTATTATGTTAAAACGATCAATACTAAAACATATTTAGAAAACGATCAAAAAATAAAAAAAAATTAGAAGCAACAGAAATTATTATATATCATTTATCAAATTAATGCATCCATTTAGGAAGAGTAAAAAAAAGGCAATCATTACAAAGCACAGATCTAAAAGCATTCCACAGTCATTTTATGACAGATTAAAACTAAAAACTTAACGTTTAAAGATAAATGTCCACATTTAAAATGAACTCACAAATAACAGCATAATGATAAAAGCCAAAGTGAAAGTCGACCAGACTACATTAACGCAAGGCTAACCAGTCAATCAGCCTCGAATACTAATAACGACGCAGTGATGTTGCATAAGGTGATCGAAACTTAAATTACAACCTAGTATTTAACCACTACTTGACGCAGGTAGAATTAAGTACAATGTAAGCTTTTACAAGTACTCACAGCTTCCTGCTAGTAAAATACTTCACAGAAGTTATGGCCGCATAATCCGTAACACAAAAACGA
>JANCMC010022098.1:62022-101609 GCA_024363005.1 Charaxes varanes
GCCAGATCTGCGCTGGCCATGGCCAGACGAGATCTGTACAGGTGTGACCCTCAGGAACACAAGAAAGGTAAAAAAAAAACATTTCGAAGAATTGAAAACCTCCTCCTTTATCGATGTCGGTAGAAAAGAGATACTTTCTCTTATGTACTTACTAAATAGAGTAGTTGCTATTAAAATAACACCTAATAAATTTTTGTTCTGGTTAGCTGATAGAGGTTTAAATATTATGTAAATCAAGCGGAATTAATAAAATATGTCAGATGGTTTAATGGTTTGAAAATATAAAGTAAAGACGTAAATCATGTGACATCGAACAGTAATCAGAGCACATGACGTCACGTCTTGCCAAAAATTGTTCTTGCTAACGTACACCATAAGCGAAAATCAAACAATAATATTAGAAAGTAGCTACAGTCAACAAGCTACACCAAGAAAATCGCACCCACAGATATGTGTGTGCTTGTGCAAACAGTTTAAAGATTCTCATAAACTCTTCCAGGTGTGACATACGAGGAGGTGACGAGACTGCTGCAGGGCTACATCGAGAACGAGGTGGACATGAACCCAGACAACACGTGCCGCGAGAACTGCGCTTACTATACAGTGGCTGAACAGCACGGCTGCTTCAAGGACCAGTTCTGCGCTCAGCAGGCGGCGTGCAAGGGCCGAATCATCGACTGTAGCTACATCGATTCGGATATGTGGATATGCAAAGCGGTGAGGGGATAGTATATCAAACCGAACGCAAAGAGAGGTGATGACTTTGGCGTTTCTGTATATGGCATTATGGATGAAAATTTTGACTAGCCGGCAATCTCTAGTTCGAATAATAGTAAGAAATGCAGTGAAGTATTTAAAGTTTAGGAACGCCGACACGCGAGGGAATACCAAGGGCATTGTGTACTAGGGGGCTGTGTACACTTAAATAACAAAATATATTCTAAAACCGAACACTTGTAATGTAATGTTCAAAGAGATTAATATCGTTTTCAATTGATATATTTCACTTCTTATTCATTCAATTACGAACTTCGTAAGATTAGTAGTTATACAGTTATTTTTCAAAAATAATAATTCATATACAAAGACAGCGAATAATGTTCACAAATGACATTGAATATTCATAGATAATATTATGTTCTAATTTCAGGGTAAGAACAGCAATCGGCGTTACGAGTGGATCGAATATGAAAATGGCAGGACGATGGGCAAAGTTGGCACCTGCACAAGGGGTACTACCAAGGTAAAGATAAATTATGTAAATTACGGCGTTTATATGCGAACATATACAGTACAGTACACTAGTCTATACATTGTATAGTAATAATTGTTTTCCGCCAAACTAAATTTGATTTAAATTAATATTTAGATTTGTTATTTAAACTAAATGAGATTGACGAAGGATAGGGGAGAAGCAAAAGAAGGCCCATGTCCAGCAGCGGGTTTTTCAATGATGAAATTTGATTTTGTATAGACACCGTTACCGTAAACATAAAGGAATATCCTTCATCGAGACAAAATTGCCGAAAGATATAAAAAATAGTGGTGGCGAAGATGCGAGCAAAAGCTAGGCAATGATATTTGTTTTTGATTTAAATTATCGTACAATACAACATAGCAAGACTAAATAATTAGGTTAAAAGTTCAAGTACAGCAATCTGCGTTCTTATCTCTTATCAATACTGAGATTGCATAATGAGGGCAGAAGGTCGATGGAACAAACTGCGTTTCAATAGAAGACGATCCACTTATGAACAGTTTAAAAAGTTGCATTCCTAAAGTACACCTTGTGCTCTTTAAAAAGAAAACCCTCACTCCAATCTCTACAGGTTGACTCTTGGTGGCGTTGGTTGTTCTGGCACTGTTCTTATTGCATGTGCCTCTGCGACGAAGCGGGTCCCGACTCGCACCGCTATTTCAGCCTCTGGGATTCCCCCTCTGACGTCAAAAACAACAAGTTAGTGTCCCTCCAAAAGTTTTGGGACACCCGCACACTATAGCAGTACCAAAATCCACAGATTTTTAAGGATCGCTTTCGCTATGTAAGGTTATGAAGACCTCGGAGACCTTATTGTTTAAACAACTTCTTAACACATAAGTCTAATTAAGTAAGTTAAACAATAGAGTAATTCCTTGCTTTGCGAAAGAGACCCTACAATCAATATAGTCTTTAAAGCTCTGTTTAAGATCTACACGTTATAAAACCTGGCGCAAGGTGCATTACTAAGTGGCACTGTGATGATGAGGAAGAACATGGTTGTGTAATTCTTTAACTATTTTCACAGCAAGTCAGTTTTGGCATCCAGACTCACGTTCCACTTTACCCGTAGCCTAAAACAGTGTCTAAATAAACTTTCTCCTCCGAAGGTCGACTCCTGGTGGAAGTGGAACCTTCTTCACTGCTCCTACTGCATGTGTCTTTGCGAAGACGATGTTCGAGCGTCTGAGCGCACCTTCAGTTTGCGCGAAGCGTTAGCCGATATCGAAAAGAACAAGTCAGTAACATGTCTGACTCGGGAAAGATTGTCTTTAATATCTGGGCGCACATGTCAACTCTCTACACCTCGTAGTTTAGCATTAATCCAATCCTCTCTTCATCTATGGGCTCATTTATAAGCTTTATTATTTAAACCAACATAGCAGCTTATGGCATGGGTGTACGGGTGTCCATTATATATCACCAAGCTTTAATTATTATTCTTCCAATGGTTATATTCTCTTATATCTGATGAATATTTCTGATTTCCGACAGGGTTGTAACCGGTCTGCGACTTGTCAAATTCGGACGAGTGTTCCACCTCCAGATAAGTGAAGGAACTTTAGGAGAACGAGGTTCTATCATACCTGGGGATTGGGTACCCATACAGAAATTCGATATTTCGGATTCGGGTATTCGTGGTGGAGTTGACTATCATACGCTGACTTACGAGAGACGGGCGATCGACTTGGACGAATTGGACTCACCAATGGGCCACATTTTGACTGGGGTTAGGTGAGTCACATAGATATTAGCATGTGAGCAGCTTCTTTGGTGGTTTCTGTATGAGACGTTCCCTTGGCTGGGGACCACACATTAAAGTCATTTATGAAACTCGACCAATACGTGTTATCTTTATTTCAGCCAACCTGTGTTCTAATTTACAGTTTTCGAGGCTGATTATGGCAATTTAAATCCATTTCCATATCCATAGGATTCCATTGTTAATTCTCTGCACGTTGAACCGCATACAGTTAGTTGATTGTAGTTGGATCATGAGCTATTATCATCATATTCCTCATAAGAAGATATTGCTTTTAATTTCAGATTCAGCATGATCGGAGCGCATTTACACTTTGAAATTCGATCGACTCCTTTCAATTACACTACCGGAAGGTTATCGCCCGACAGAAGCCAGTGGATTAGCAACGACAACACCGAAGGCGCTGACACTCCTCGGTAAAATGTCAACACGTTTTCCTAACTTTTAATGCGCTTATATTCCATAATGCTACAAAAAGATTTAGTTAAAAAGTTAAAAATCTGGGTGATTTGTGTACAATAGAATATGCGAGGAAAGTGAATGCAGAGATAAAGGGGATAGAAGTGTAAGAGGGGAATTTGCGTTGCCAAGCTCAGCTAGATGGAAAACGCAAGTTTTCAGCGATGGTTTCGTTCAAGATATATAAATAAATCCTTGTCTAATCCCAAGCAACCAATGAGAGAAGCTGGTCGATAATCGTGCCAATTGGCAAAGTCGCCTACATGAGAGTCAACCGGAATGTGATAAGGGCAGTAGCAAAGCTGCATCGAATGATCTGACATAGATACGAAGGCCGATATGTACGTATTCCAGACGCTGTATCAATTTCCTGGTATTTATATTCCAGGTCGCGTCTGGAGCTGGAGAAGCCTGATATACCGACGCGCAGTTCCACACCGCTGCCGGTGGATTCCAAACACGATCAGTACATCGAGTTCACTCACAGCGACTTCGAAGCCGACGTGGCCCAGAGCACTGTACCGTTTATCGATATACAACCGCTTGAGCCGATGAAAGGTTTGATTTTTTTAATTTTATGTTATAGATCATAACTGGGAGTACATTTATTAATCCTAATGTCCTTTTTTAACACTATAGATACTTCTCAATCTGTCAGTTCTATGACAAGGCAGGATTTTAAGGTTTATTACAATATCGCCATGGATAGCGTAAGAAACTTGAACCTGCCTTATGCCCTACACTTATCTTCTTTTGTTTTTTTTTTTGTAATAATATTGGAAATACTTTTTAGGTTTGTCTAATATTCGCGTTTCCCTACTAAGCTTCAATTAAAAGCTTGTGCTAGGAGCGGGTGCTCTGCATCATTTTCTTTGATTGTCTACAGGTGCAGCGTTGATCAGCGGTGCCGGAATAATACATCGTGGGACGCGCGGTTCGGGTGGATTTATAGCCGCTAAACTACTAACGTACGACTACTCCAAGCACGTCAAGGCGGAAGTGCCGCCGGTTTTCGCAGACCCTGACGCCGAAAGTAGGGGGGACTTCATCCTCCCCGTGAGTAAATTTTAGATTAATTTTAATACGTAATTTTAGCTAATATACTCAGCGAACGATACATACATGTAGTTTAATTTAGAAATGAAATAAAAATTAAGTGTAAATGGGCTTTTATTTACAGTTCCGCTAAAATGAAGCCAAATTAATCATAGGATAAAACTTTATTTTAGTTAATTTAGATTATACTTTTATCGCTACTCATTGATAAATGTAGGGTGTAATTGCAAAACGAATAAAAATGTAAGTGTTAATGAACTTTTAATTACAGTTCCTATTTGATAACATTTTAGTTTGGTATTTTTTTCTTACTTGTCGATGCATGTACTAAATTCTAAATGATTAAAAATTAAGTGTGAATAATATCTTATTTCAAACAAAAATGTGATCATATTTTACTTCAATTTAAGTCTTAATCTTTATAAATTCATGTAGTTTTATTTCTAAACGAATAAAATTTAAGTGTGAATGGTCTTTTATTTTACACCTTAATAAAATATCAGATGTTTCTTTTTATGTAAAAATCAACACATAATATTATGCTGGAACCAGACATGGCTTCATTTGAATGATCATTTCAATGATGTGTGGCCGGGGACTTTGTGTAGCTGTGCAAAGTTTGTAAAACTTTATAGTCTTCAAGTACAAAAATGTACAAACACTTTGACCTATGTCTGGCTCCGGTATTAGGCCACGGAAAAATACTCGACATATGAGTTTATTCGTTTTAATAATAAACTCCCCATAATGATATTTGAAAGATGTTCCTTAATAAATTTTAAATCTTTATTCAAACAAATTACATACTTGCACGTCTTGGATAGCCCATACTAGCGTACGGGTAGGAGCGGATAATATATTAATCCATACAAAAAAAGAATAAATAAAATAGCCAAGAGTGTGTCAAGAGACGCTTATATAAAAAAAATATATTTGTTCAGTATCTTCAAAAGTTCATTTCCTATTAAAATGGAAAATTTTAAGTCTCACATTAAGGGCAGATAGACTATAAGGGTTCCTTGTAGAATTACAAAACCCTAGCAAGCAACAAACAAAACAGTTTCTTAATGTCAGATCAAGAATGACTTTTGGGTCACCGCCGTCAGACCGCAGCGAAAATGCGGTAGATACCCTAACAGCAGTTGTACGGTAGTAGCAGTAGTAGTCTAGTAGCATTGCACTGACCTGCAATCGCAGTCAGTCTGCGGCCAGCAACGTCGGTCAGTGTCGCACAGTAATAGTAGCAGCTGTACGATGGTAGCAGTAGCAGTTGTCTAGTGGAGAATTACAGTAGCCAGCAGCCCAAGGGTAGCAGTAGCAGTAATCTAGTAGCAGTGGTAGCACTGACCTGCACACGCAGCGGATGGGCGGCGAGGAGCGCCAGCTGGGAGGAGGGCGGCAACGCGTCGGCGGCCCGTAGACCGAGACAGCGCACAGCGGCGCAAAGGAACGCGGACAAGTAGCGATGTAGCGGGTAATGGAACGACGCGTGCATCGTCTCCGTCTGTAAAAACACTGCCTGTTGTAAATTTGGTGGGGATCCATTTATTTTTGTCAAATGTAACTATTAAACAGATAGTCTGTTACGTTACTATCACATTTCACCTATAAGGGCGTGAAAAATTGAACTTATACAATACTTAGGACAAGAGACCGCGGCCACGAGATTTTAGTACTAAACGCTTATTTAAAGCTATTCACAAATTTTTAATTCTTTGTATAGTCGACCAAGAAATCGGTTTGCCACGTTAAGGTCGAATGTCGTTTGCGCGTCAATTATTTAAAAGGCTTATTTTTGTCTGTTATACAATACGTCATAAATAACAATAACCCTTAGCGAAATTTTCTTTAACTAGGAGCTGTCATCCAAAATGGTAAAGCACTTACTCGGTAGTATTGACCAAATCTGCTTTGTTTAAGTATTACAAAATAACCTTTGCACATTTCCTTTCTTTCATTTTCCTTTAAACCTTCCCGGAAATAGGGGGAATAAAGCAAAACGGATTTCAAAATGTTCGAGCCATTTTGGAGATTCCGTGAGACTAGGGTGCAACCAATGATATAAAAGATATCAAATACATTTAATGCCTGCTCAGTTTAATATTTCAAATGCAGTTAGCGGTAGTTATGGAAATAACATTTTTTTCGCCTATAAGTTAACTAGTAATAATAAATAATGTTAAAAAAAAATTCGCAATTATAATTCGCGCTTAGAATCTATATAAGAGTCGACCTACAAATTATAATTATTGCGATGAGCCAAATGACATTTTTATCTTCATATGAAGTAATTTCAAGAACGTGCTATTGCTAATGTTTTCTTTTTTTATTTCTAGCATTTTCATATAGCATATTCATTTATATTTATAGCATCTAATTTTATACACCACTTAAACCACAATAATATACACAATAATACACACCTATGACTGTAAGTAGCGAAACAAATATCGCTGGCAATATGCGAAGAACCTTTCTTCTGGTCATCGTGATATTTTCTTTTATCAATAATCACTAAAAAACATTATGAACAAAAAATAATTTAGGGTTTGCAAGACACGATAAATTGATTTCTACCGTTGACTCAATGACGTTATTTATAAAAAGTTAGTGATGCGTCTCGCACTTGTCACAGTTACGCAAGACCACGATACTCGCGTGCTCTTTCGAAGGCGGCTTAACGCGCAATGTTCATACTTCGTCCACCTCAATGTGCGCTTCAAAGACCTCCATCGAAAAGCTATAGTACAATTAAATTGACCTCCAAACATACAAAACAACTTAGGTAGAGAATCGTTATTTTTCTGTATGTTAGGTTATTCTATACTAAGCATACATATTTTTTTACATATTTAATTCTTATTTCTTATGTTAATGACTAAAATTTTTGATTTTAAATATATAATAGGCTTAACTAAAGCACGAAATTCATTGCGTGTCCTTCTCAAGTCGTGAAGGTTGAATATAAGCTAATAATTCGCATAATTGTCAAATTAATCGCGTCCTAATTAAAGATTACTTCAACAGGCATATGACAGCAATAAATACCTATTGAAAAAATTCCATAGAATCCAATTAAATGGGACAAAAACCGCGTAGAAAACACGTAACCTTATTGGTTACCGTGTGGCTTTTCTCCCATTTAATTGATTTGTATAGGAATATTCCAACAGGGATAAGCTTTATAACCATAATAATATAATATTATCTCTTTTTGAATTGCATAGCCCGATAATAAAAAACAGTTTGTCCGTCTGCCTGTGTGTTACGGATAACCCCAGAAACAGGTAAACCAACTTAGACGAGACTTTTACCGCCAAATAGCAAATGTTACTAGGAAATAATGGGAATATCAAAAGCTATTTCACTTTTGGTGAATAATTAGGATTCCATAAAAAATGAAGACAAAAAATACATAATTCTTGTTGTATTATTGCGTTTTCTTAAGATTCCACATGCAAATAAATAAATTAGAACTAAAATAGCCAATTTTAATTTCGGTACTTTTAAAGGTTGCAACACTCTATCTTATAATATTTTTAAGATACCAAAATTTTAATAAAAGAAGGCTATAACCCATACAAACGATTATATTTAATTAGATAACTATTTGAGTACAATTACTTTTATTAACTCAGGTGAAATTTATCTCCGATGATACTGATAGTGTCTGGCAACACTATCAGTTTATCACTAATGTTCGTTCTTCGCCATATTATTTGAAAACTGTCTATTTCTGGCTGAAATAAAGTTTTTTCACGTTCAATTAAAAAGTGTATGTTGATTATTGACTTACTTCATTGTTTTTTAAACGCTGCGAAGCAGAGTTTTCGTATTGGTGAATAAATTACGATATTGTATAATTTAGTCAAATGATTTTCACGTTAAACATGTAGTGTTGATCTTTTCATTTGTTTACAGATACCGCGTTCTTCAAATTTCTACCCATGTTCTTAAGTTAAAAAAAAAGAGTTTACTGAGAAGGGATAACATAATAATTGTAAAATGGATAAAAATATGAATAAATGTTGTCCCAATTGCAGTCAATTTTACTATTTAAAACGTAAGTACCAAAAAGACAAATATAACTATCGTGTTAAGTATAGACTGCCGGTAAATACAGACAGTTTAGCTAAGACAATATCAACAATTTTGTACATGACAAAATAAAACAACTACAATGCGAATTGCATTGAATTACTCGTTTAATGTCGTTTTATAAGAAATTAATATAATTATTTATTTTTTCAACCATATTGTTTATAATTTTTAAAATATGGTATTACAAAGTTAAACTGTAATTAAATATTTGCTCAAATATTTATAATTTATGAGAAGAACAATCCTGAGCCTTAAATCATATACTAATTAATTCACAATTTATATTTCAATTATGTATCACTATAAATCAACTTATGGACTAATTAATAATAATTATTTAAAAATATTAAAACAATGCAGATTCGTTCAGTACTTCCGAATACTCAATTAAATAGATGATGTACTTACTAGGCCTTTTTAATGTGCCCTGTGAAATTATTATTTCATAGAACATGGGGGAAGTCTCAGGTTTTATGACAAAGACTTACTCTACAGGATATTGGTTAATTGGCTGATAAAAGATAAGCATAAATTTGGGCAAGACAACATCTGTTTGGTCTCCTATTATTAATTAAAAAACTTCTGTATGATCATTATAATTAATTAAATTATTATTTTTTCAGCCCAACGTTCAAAATCCAATGGTAATGTTCCGTTATTCCTCGCATGTGGGCACACCATGTGTGAGAACTGTGTGAGGAACATAGTAAAATTCCTTGAGCCCATAGAGTGCAAAGTTTGTCACCATGACATGGAAGTCAGTGAGAGTGACTTGGCTCTTTTAGCTGATGACAAAGTTTCACTGTACAAATACTTTCCTGTAAACACTTACATGGTTGGAGAGCTTACCCTGCAGAATTTTATGGTAAAATTTTAATATTACGTAACACAATAGTTTAAATGTGTGGTTCGGGAATAATTTTTTGTACTTAAGTATTAGTGCCAATGCAGCTACAGTTATTTTAACTGTTTTAAACATACATTGGAGAGGCAAAGGTGATAGTTAAAATATACTAAAATGTGCTGTGTTGGTACTAAAATGTAATTACTGTATTTTAAATGTGTTAACCTGAATATATAGTAACAAACTAATGCCAATTGATAAGAATAATTTTAGTCTCAAGGGCTTTTATCTATCAATATAAACTTTCAATGACCAGTGCATTAACTGTCAAAAAACATCTGCTAAGAATTTTTGATATTTCGATTCTCAATGCATACTTTCTCTTTTTTCCACTTGTTCATATAATATTTTTTGGTTTTTTAGTCAGAAAGTGGAAAAAATGTAAACAAAACTGATGATCAATATTTTATTGACATTAAGTCTCTCATTAAAAATACAGAAGCTGCACAAGGTTAGTATGCAATTACCAAATAGTTTTCAATAGAAAATTTAATTAGAAAGGACATCTCAACCTGCACTAGTAGGTTCCTTTCTCTGCAACATAATAAACCAAGCAATGTATCCATGGAATGCTAAGAAATTCCTCCCTATTTGATATCAACAAATAAGTAACACAAATGCATAACTTCATGAACATAAAACTACCTACAAACTCATATGAAAATGAGGAAGTATGTAGATGCTTCATATATTAAGTAAGAATTTAATTTATGACTGGCCCGTTGGTGCAGTGGGCAGGCTTTATTTGCGATAAAGAAAAATGTAAAGTCCTTAGAAATCCATTGGGGGCCATTATTTATGCATCAAGTCCTATAATATCGGTTTTCAAGAAACTACTAATAGTTGTAACTGAACGTTACTTTATAGTGGACATGAGTGACAAAGGCGACATATGGGTGGACGTGTCATATGTACAAATAAATACATTATACTCGTTAAATTATATAAATGCCTTATTACGTAATAGTATTATTAACTTTAATATTTTTATATCGGACATTATTTCATAAAATTGTTATATAAGCCCTCATTTCCGCAAGAGTTAAAAAAACGTTTCGTAAAATTTCGGCCATGACGCTTTTGTAGCGTCCTCAATTTGAGAATATAGCGTTGAAAGTAAGATTCTGCGCGATTAAAAAACCGTCGCGTTATAAAAACACTGCCGTGTGAGCATAAACTTAGGAATTAATATGTTCTATTTGAATGCTTTTTTACCGTGCGTTAAAAAAGCGTTAACGCCGAAATTTAACGCAACGCTGTTTTAACTCTCGTGCGATGAGGGCTTATGCTTACTGCATTAATAGTATACTACTAGGTTCTTTATTTTAATATAAACTAGTTTAAAATCGACTATTTAACTTACTAACCGTAAACCGGCATGGGTCTCAAAATTAGTCGGCAGTAAGTGAATATAAATGCTGGTAAAGGTTATCTATTTATCGATTCTACAGCCAATATTGAGTTCACAAAAATTATTAGGTTATTTCTGAAGTGCCATCTATCATGTCCTTGAAAAAAGTAATCTATGAGTTGGTACTTATAATCTGCTAAAATGCTGTCCACTCTGGCAAATTTCAAGAGAGATATGAAGTTGAACAATGGCAAAGTTTCCTTATTGCATTTGCCCGGCCTGTTGACTGCACTCCACTTCATAAAAGATGCATCTACGTGCCATTCAGTGCCCGCCTTTGTATCTGCGGTCACTTTGGCATGGAACCTTAACTTTAATGGACGATATTGTTGGCGCTTTATAATTTCTTGAAACTTGCTAACTTGTTCAAGAAACTTGCAGTTTTATTTTCTCTCTAATGCTTTCACACAATTTTAAAAAGATTCTCTTGATTTATATACATTTTATCCGTTTCTTTAATTTTTAAGAGTTTCATCCTACTAGTCCCTTTACCAATATTCATAACTGGTACCAAAAATATCTTCGAATATCTTCTATGCAATTATGCATATATTATATATCTTACATAAAGGTTTAATAATGTTTTTTTTAATTGTGATAACTAAATTTAACTATAAGGTAAATTAACTATATTAACTTAATATTAAATATTAGTTTTAGGTTAGGTTGATTAAATAAGAAATTCATTAAAACAAAGTATGGGAATCGGCGAGTCTATCATATTTATATAATCAATTTTTTTTGTATATAACAACGGACAAACGAGCAGGCGGAGAGGTCACTTAAGTAACTACCGACGCCCATGAAAAACTGCAACACCGAGGGGCTCATAGCTGCGTTGCCGGCCTTTGAGTAATGAGCATGCTCTTTTCTTGAAATTCCCTCAGTCGTATCGGTTCATACCGAAGCTGGCAACTGATTCCACAAATGCATTGTGCGAGGTAAGAAGTTTCTAGAGGATTTCAAGGAGGTTGAGGACATCAAGGTGATGAGGGTGAAATTTTAAGTTTTGCCGAGATGTAATGTGGTAGAACACAGTTACGGGTATTAGTTCAAACAATTCCGCGGAACACTCCCCTTGATACATGCGGTAAAAAATACAGAGTGAAGCCACATCACAATTTCCGAATGAACCGTAAATCTGAAACTCTAACCGCATTTGTGCCACAAAGTTTTTCAGGCCCCTCTCACGTATTCGAGGAAAAATTTTACTTTCCTATTCGGTTATTTCCCCACAAATTCATTTCGTGGCAAATTAAAACCTCCCTCTTTTATATGACAATACACTCAAAAAGCGAATGTATATTTGATTCAAAAAATTCCTACGGTGTTTTTAACTTCGGTATTTTCAGTTTTAATTGGACGAGTATTAAAAAACGTTATCGATTCCCGCCTGAAATCGGATTATAGATTTCAATAGACATTTCCATGGCGATGGAAAATCGACTTTATTGTTATTTTAATTATAAATGACAATATAGTTTAAGTGTGAATATTATTTATAAATGACGGACAAAGTCTTGAACATTTTGGATCCCTAAACAAAGCCGGACTGGCCAGAAGAAGCCCAAGATCGCAATAAAGGAATAGATAGAAGAAAGGCTCAAATGTGGGACAGTTTAGTCTAAGTATATTTTACGAACATTTTTATATTTCTTTTGCGACAAGTGGGCGATTCCTAAGCGGCTTTATTTGTTTTGACGTACAAATGTATTTGGACAGGTTTAAAAGACATCGTACCGCAAACTTTGTAATGAGGCTACATCTAATGTCCTTACTAAAATTACAAAAATCATTCAACTCGGAAATGAGAGGTTAGAGATATGGTCATCATCATCATCCCATTCTTGAGCGCGCAATGTCTCGTGAACATTAGGAAGCAATCGTCAACAAAATGTTGACGCGCAAAACAAGTCAACGACCCGCACCGCGCTATACCTGTTACGTACCTTTAAGTTTTATTTACATTGCGGTTTGATGTAAAAACGTTGAGGAATTTTGTTTCTGATTTAATATCGCACTGGGACAGTTAGTAATAATGATATTATACATTATTCAGTTTAAAAAAGTTAAAAAGAATTGTACATTACAAGAAAAAGCCGACAAAAAATTCACCACTGGGGAGTCTAGAATCGTATTGAACCCATGGGATGCGTATCCGGTACGATGTCTTTTACACCCTGTATAGCTTAGAGGCAGACCGTGTACCAGACTTCCCTAGACTAGCGACTCAACTATACCACAAGCTTTCAAGCTTATTGTGAAATGGAAATATCAAGCATCTCTACAAAGACCTTTTTCTTAGTCTCTACAATCTCACGACTAATATAACTCAGTAAGATTAATAGGGACCCACTGCTTTACGTGCCTTGCGAAATACGGAGAAGACCAAAGATTTCTTTGAAAACCAGTGTTAGAATGGATTTATCACTCTGCAACGGCAAGACCTACACAACCTTGCGGAAAGAAGAAGCATATAGTAATTGTTTATAAATATTCCCTACAAAGTAGTCCTGATATCTTTGTACAAAAAAAAGATTGAAAACAATAATAAAGATTAGACGACCAGTCCTTATATATGGCAGAGAAATATGGGCCATAACCAAGAAACATGTCCATACCATTCAAATTACCGAGATGAAGATGCTCAAGTGGAATTGTGGGTTTTAAAATTGAAAAAAGTAATGTATGTATGTGAATTTCTTTTACTATTCATTCATTTTCACTCATACGAATGCTTCATACTTCTTGGCAGGTTCACATTCTAAAATTAAAAATATCTCGATCTCAAAGCGAGCTGAACTAATTAATATTTGAAGTCTTCCAGAGCAAATGTCAGGTAGGCATAATTTATTTTATACGTGGTGCTTTTCAAGGCTGCACAATATACTACATATATAATCTATTTTAAGGATTATTTTTATGTCGTTAAAACATAATAATTTACATCAAAATGTATTACAGTATAACCAAAGGTTTAGAGCCAATATTGTAGAGAATACAATTTCTAACGAAAAATGTCTCTTAATTTTTTGTGAGTTATATTTTTGGTCATCAGAACGAATAAACGATTTCCAGCTCTTTTTAACATGGCGTCTGAAGGATCCAGAAACTCTGGCTTTAAGCTCCGCCTAGGCACCCCCTGCATGGTGAAACAAAAAAATCTGCCTTATAATGTTTCTTGGTCAACGTAAAAATGTAACTTTCAGCCAACTTACAAATAGAATCCGTTAATTTCTTAAAAGCTGTACATATATAAATACTTTTTTGTATTACAACTTTTTTGTCAAATATCTCATATTATTATTTATCACATACAAACCTCAGAAAAACAATTAAATTTTATTTAAATACAATATATATTACTTACAAAGTAATTATTGTAAGGTCAGAAGAGGACACTTCCTTCTGTAAAATAACATTTTTCTGTGAAAGTGTGTCGTACAGTTCCACGAGCACGTGCTCGACTCTGTCGTAGCGTGGCTGAGTATCGATAATTTTGCGAAAATGGCCGCCTTGTCGACAGCAGAACCTGCTGCTAACTTAGCTGTAATAATAATTCAATTATGATTTTAGACGGCCTTCTACTCGGGCGCTTTTAAAAATAAAATGAAACAAAAGAAATATAAATCTCCTGTCCTATTCTGACTTAACAGATTTCACTGAAGAGGAGAAGTGACAAAACGTGTATTTCTTATATGTGCTGTGCTCATCACCAGTGCTGTTTGATGTTTCTTAGATTTTCGTGATTATAAAATAAATCTCTCTTATAATCTATTACGACAACAACGTACGTAACACGGAACATGCTTTTATATAACAGCAACTAAATAGACAATGAACTGAATTTACATTTTAATATCCGTCAAAATATACAGTCACGTGACGCGATTATCGCAAATTAATATAGGCAGTAAGGTGTAAAACGCCCTCTTTTCTAACATGCAAATTACAAAGAGAGCCATCGTCACATATTTCGCAATCAACGCTGGAAAAGTACCTCGCATCGACGTCGCTAAAGTCACAAAGAAATTAATTTTCCTCGTCTCGGCTTTCAGAAGTAATTATTCGAAAACAGATTGCGGCTGTCATCGTATACGACGTTGTGTCCTTACACATTACTTATATTATAGTACTATAAGATCTTACGCGAACATTTTTGTGTTGTATAAATAATTCGTTACTGTTGTGCAAGTTTTCTTCCATATTGTCATCACTTTTATACTGCTTAAATAAAAAATTTAAGGCCTTCACATATACAAACTGTAGTCATAATCACAGGACCTATACATCTTTATTCTTTTTTTTTTTTTTTTTTTTTATGTTACAAGGGGGCAGACGAGCAGACAGAAGGCACCGAAGTGCCTACCGTCGCCCATGGACATCTGCACGACCAGAAGGGATACCAGCAGCTATCAACAATTTATAAAATACCATTGTATTTAGAAGTATTAATAAATTATTACAAAAATAATGTCTTATATGCAAATCATAGTTACCTGACTGACTCGGCCAGCCTATAAGCATGATTAGCTCTGATTTCCTTGTTTGGATCCAACAGAAGACTCAAATCCAAACTGGAGCACACTGTTCCACATTGAGATGTTATTAGGGTCACTGATATGTCTTTTCTACTGTCAATGTAATTCAGTGCTTCATTCAACTCCTTTAAAACCTAAAATATAAAAATTAACTTTTAAATAACTATAGTATCCTCAGATGTTCTTAATAAGAGCAAGATCAACATAAAAATGGTCAATAAGTTAAAGGCATTTTGATAAGACCTAATAATACTAAAGTTCAGAAAATAAAATCACATTACACTCTTATTAAACACTTCTATATATAGAAGCTAGTGCTGTAGTGTTCAATACACATACAACATTGGCATCTTTAAGATATGAGTGAATATGTCTTTTTCAAGCAAATAAGCATTGTATTAGTTATATTAGACTGCATCAATATGATCATCTTCATTAAATGCATTGTTGTCAAGTACTGGTCTATTTTTAAAAAATATACATGCTTTGACAAATTGACAACCTTATAGCCGCTACACACATATTGTGAAATTGTTGCAATTCAATTGAGCAGTTAAATTGAATATTCCTAGTGCCTCCACACAGTTCTGATATCGACACCAATCATCAGTTCTCTGCAAACACAACACTAAAACTGTGCATCAATCAACACATGATCAACAAAACTGCAGTTTGAACTGCACAGTTAAATCACAACAATTTATCGATACATGTGTAGCGGGCATTCACTTGCATAATTTAATATACAAACCTCAACACAAAACTTAATTCCACTTTTTTGAATACATATAGTTGCTAATTTTTGATCAATACCAATTGATATGAAATTTAATTTTAACAGCGTGTCTTCTTTAACTGCTGCAGTTTCCTCTGTCTTTATCAATTTCTTTTGCTTTAGAGGCTTTTCATATTTACTGGATTCTCTTTTTCTTTTATTAAGAGCAAGTGACAGTTTGGAATTTAATTTTTCTTTAATAGATAAACAATCATCTTTATTGATAATATCACTACTTAATGTATTGGATGTTCCAGTCTTGTTAAAAACATTTATTTCTTGTGTTGTTTCACTCTCTAAATTTAAATTTGGTTTTGTCTCAGTAATATTATCAGAATTTGGCACCTGGCATGTTCTTGGTGCATTTTGTAAGCCTCCTATATCAACATCGCTCAAGCGTCGAGGACTCATACAACTGCTAGAATAAGAACTTGACGAATGACGTCTGTAAATAATAGAATCATCAGCACTATGAGTTTCAAAATCATCACTTATAGCTGGAGATTTAACGGAACTGCTGTAGGAAATCCTATGTTTTCCTGCAAGAATTCTTTTAGGCTCTCCCTCTTCCTTTATATATTCTTTTTTTCGTTCCCTAAACTTCATTTCCTTAGTTTCTGGAGTTGAACTTTGGATCTTTTTAATGAATTCTGCTTTAGTTTTAACATTCTTTTTACCTTTAGGCGCTTCAGGTGTGAGCTGATATATCATATTAACCGCACCCTCATCCATTAATAATTTATCAACTTCGGATAATCTTTTGCACTGTTTACTATTTCGGGGTGATGGCTTTTTCCATTGCAGTTTTAACAGAGGTGATTTTGATTTTGATCTTTGAGAAACATGTTCTGTTTTTCCTTTTTTAGAAGTACCATCTTTCGTAATTTGTAATTCCTTATTCTTAATTGCTTTTCCCTTGGTAAAAGTATCTGGATTATCAGGATCAAATATTACTTTTTTTTTTATTACCCTACTTATTCTGCGAGTAGGGCCATCAGTTTCATTTCTTTCAGACTTAACTTGCATTTCACTTGTTTCATTTAGAACAACTCCAACATTCATCTCATCTTCTTTCATTAATGTATGATGCTCAGTTTCAACTTCTTTTGAATCTTGAGACAAATTTTTCTCTTCCTTACTTATTTCATTTGACTGATGTTCTTCTGCAGGTTCATCGTCCCAATCCATTACAAGTGCATTAATAATATTATCTGACTTTGCCTCCTCATGTTTAATATCTACTTGATCTTGCTTATCTTTATCTACATAATTATCAGACTTAATGATTAAAGATTCTTTGTTAAGACTTTCATCATCTTTTTTTGATGTATCTAAATTACTTTCAGTCTCTGCAGAATCTTTAATAGAACTTAAATATTTATCTGCTTTCTTTAATCTAGATAATCGATCAACTCTTTTTTTTCTTGTTCCTTTTAATCTAGAAAGTTGTTGCATAGCTATTTGAGCTTTGGAGATTTGACTTTGTAAGATTGGCGAAGTAGCATTGGTTTGAGTGACAGATTGTTCTACATCATTGCCCTCCAAAATGTCTAATAGTTCCTCTTTATTAAAAACTTCATGTTTAAGTGAACTGTTGTTATTCTCAATATTTTCAGTGACATCTGATGATCTTAGGACTTCGCTCAATTCAATATTAGGTCCTAATTCATTTAAGATATTATTTGCAGTATCACTTTCTTCATTATGAAGCACATTTTCATTGACATCATTATCATTTTTCTCCACTAATACTTCTGTTTCAAACTGAACTTGTTCTGTAATTATTTCAGGTTCATTCATAGGCTCATTTAAAATCATTCCTTCAACACAGACCTCTGTTTCTATAACAGTTTCAGTAATAATTTCCTGAACTACATTCAAGTCTTGGGATGGTCTGTCTTCACATTCGGTTTCAGGCTCAGGCAAAGTGGGCTCATTAGATATTGTTATTGGAATATCAGAAGTTAAAGAGGTAATGTTTGTTGCACTGTTTTTAGCTTCAGTGTTTTCAGGTGTTGACTCAATACAAATATTTTCAGGCTTGTCACTATTGTCTTTCGGAGATATATTTTCTACGGGTACAAGTTTTTCATCCAAATGCTCACCGTCAATTTTTACAACACAATCAACACCATTAGGCTTGTGGGCATCGGAGTCGTCAGCCGTTGTGCTATTTTCTTCGACCACGTTTGATTTAACTGCGTCAATAGCATTATTAACCAAAGGATTTTCTTCTATAGCTTCCATTTTCTTCTACACTCAACTTAGCTTCGTAACTTTAATATAACCTATGTTGATAAATAAATCAAATAAACGCAATAACACTCAATTCTTTTGAACGGTTTACATTATGATTAGGGAAAGTGTCAAATATTAGTTTATATATTGAATCTCACAGTACTAATGGAACAATAAAATAATTTCCGCTTCAATAACAATTTTTAATTTTCTATTTAACATCGAAGCGTCAGTTCATATATTTTACAAGCGAGCAAAAAGCACTAAAAAGAGTCGCCATATACGTGGAATAGTGAAAAATATTTTTTTATACTAGTCTATGAATTTTGAAGTAACTACACTATCAATACCAATTTTTTTATATTATGCCGGAGCCAAATAGCTCCATTTGAATGATCATGTAGTGTGGCCGGGGACTTTGTGTAGCTGCGCAAAGATTTGTAGAACTTTGTGGACTTAAGGAAAAAAATGTACAAACACTTTGAGCTATGTCTGGCTCCGGCATTAGCTTATATAACAAGGTTTTAAAAATTACGAAGATTTTCAATATTAACTAAAGTATTTTACTGTATCCACTATGTTGCTAAAGAAGTGCTAAATTATGTATTAATTCCATCTAATAATTATCGAGTGTTGATCTCATAAGAAAGAAAAACATAAAAGTACCCAGCTTTACAGTTTACTCAAGTCAATTATATATATGTTTAACACCACCCTAAACGTGCGACCGGCCCTTTCTGATCAGATTATCACCTATTTTATTTGCTGTATGTGATATATACGACCTGAATAAAATAAACACCAATTCTCTAGGGTTTTGTATATTTATTTTTCACTCGTGCCAATTTTATTACGGAATTACTTTTCGCCTTTCTGTTTAAGCACATAATAAAATAAACTTTTAAATATAAAATAAAATTTAAGTGTCTGTATGCAACAACGATAATAAACGCATATGACTAAACACTATAAAAAGGACACAAATTAAAACATTTTTGTTTGTCTATGGGCTCATTGTCATTCATAGAGAAAAGCATCTGTTTTTCATCAACATTTTTTATATAGAAATAATTCTATTTCTATATAAAATATAAATTGTATTTCTATATATAATATAATAAAGAATGAAGTTGAAGTAAGTTATTTCAGTTATATTCTTAATATTCCAACTTTAAACTTATAGCTTTCATATTATAAGTTGCTCTCCACTAAGCTTAAATTAAAAGCTTGTATTAGGAGTGGGTGCGACAATATCCCAACGGCGGTGGGGTTTGAACCGGGTACAACACACAAAGTGCGACAAGTCAAAATTGCCATGGAAAAGTTCTATGGAAAAGTAATATATTTTTTTTTAACTATACATTATTCTTACGGGAGATAGAAGTCTATATGCATTATGTTTGTGACTGAATTAACAGTAATTGTGTCAACAAATTTTATTCTCTTTCCGCCCTTTCAAATTCATGTAGACTTATTAAAAAGTATTGATTTTGAGAAAGAAAGTTTCATCAGAATATATGTAATTTCTCAAATTTTTCTCAAAAAAAAAGTAATTGAATTGAGATCCCTCTTCAGCATTCAAAAGTCGAATATAAGAAAAGTCTAAAAAGTAATATTTGCAATATTATTATAAATCCTTCGAGCAGCGATTTGAACCCGAGCAAAATTCTTATTTAAAGTAATAAACACGATTCAAATGTCGAATATCTGAATCTGTTTAGAACGCTGCAATCGCTTATTGGAACGCATATATATTATACGGTAACGTCATACGCTCTGCTGGGCGTTTTAGCTATAATAGCTCATTGTTGTATTTTGTAGTTTTCTTTTTTGTTAATCCCTATTAATCTGGCTCGCAATATAAAAATAAGTACGTTTGCTAAGCTTTATGTTTCTGATTTTATCAGGTAAATACATGATATAAGTGATTTTTGATTACTATCGTCATAAAATATTATTTTCAACAAGCATAGCAATGTATGTATATACATATAAGCAGACTAGATACATTACAATTCGATAAAAACATAATGGAAAACCTTATTTGAAATAAAAATTATCTTTTAAAAATGTCTGTAAATAACTTAAGATGATCTGTTTAAAGAATCCGATCTGATTAAATTATCAATTTGCTTGCAAATTTTTTAATGGATCACAATTTACAAGAGCAATTTTATCTTCAAAACCAAAAAAGGCGAAGAACTAAAAGGCAAAAAATAAATAATACTTTTATAGTTGGTACCAAGCCAAATAGGTATTCCGCTAAATTGATGCAGATGGCATCGACTTCAACACATAAGTAGGTGTCTACTAAAACATATGAAAGTACTATGTATTTTTTGCTTTTCAGTTCTTCGCCTTTTTGTTTCTGAAGGCGGTTTTTTTTTTAATTTTATTTAAAAATAATTTATTTTTAAAGTTTTAGTGGAAAGTAGATGTATTTTATCTATATATGATATGTTTTTATTGATACCCCACTCGTATATATTCGCTTCCTATCTCTTCTTCCACCACTAAATAGTTAACCACTAAATCAATCTCCTTTAAACATAGGCTTAAACACACGACTAGGAAATCATTGAAACAAAAGCATGATAATTCAATTTTATACCAAAAATGCCTTACATATTAGAAATGAACTGATAGTATTCAAACTGCTGGACTTTGTAGAGACATCTCCATTTTGAATTGTCTATATCAAATTGTATAGAGTCAGTCGAACATGGGTAGCGGAAGGATGCACATACGTCTCATAAATACAGTGTTTCCGGAGGAAAAGTTTTATTATTCAGACCCCGCTATGAACTGATCACTGTTGATGACCAAGAGATCTCCTTTCAATTTCAAACTTAAATGCACCTACAAATTTGTATGAAATTTCATCACCGTTTTGTTTTTAAAGTTCGAACAGATGACACAGCTTATATTCAAAAAAAATTGATGCAGAAAATGGTGGCACTATTTCATAATATTTATAGCCTAGAGATAAAATAAAAAAAAATATAGAAAAACAAACATGCCTAACATATAGTAAAATAATAGTAATACAAATGAGCCTAATGTGCAATTATATTAAAATGAGCATGTTCATTTTACTATTATTTTTTATTTGACCTTTTGGGCTATATGGCTGTGTTATCTTTGCCTAAATAATTCAAGTGATAAATATGATTGATTTACAGCTAAGTTCGCTTAGCGAGTGTTTCTCGAACACTGATCTAAGAAGCAGTTACAATCTGAGTCGGATATTTTTTTTAGGTATCACCATTTCACAATAATTCATATTCAGTTATCGCAAAAGAGATAATTCAATTAAGTATTTTCCTATTATAAACTGTTTAAAGAATTGACATTTATGTAAAATTTGAGAAATAAAAGGCTTTAATAAAAGCCTTTTATTTCTCAAATTTTTATTATTATGTTTTATATAATTCGGTATTTACACTCCCAATTTTTTGGGGTTTTCTACTATTTCCGCGGGCTTTGCGCCAAGCAAGAAATAGGGGTTTGATTAAATGTTGTTAATTAATTTGTGTGATTAAGTGTTATTAAATGTATTGTATGTAATTTATGAAATAGGCTGTGTAGTGTAGAATAAGGCTAGTGTAGAATAAAACTGAAATCAAAAGGATTAATTTAAGTTTAGTAGGAGGGGAAAAGGGAATATTAGACATACCTAAAAAGTATTCCTAATATTCTTTAAAAAAAAAAAAAAAAAAAAAATACTGAAGCGATTCCGTCAAAAACATAAAAAACTAATGATACTTGAATAAAATTACTAAGTTAGTTACAAACTCTAAATTGTTTTAAAATATTTTCTTAAGAAATCAAAGCAATAAAGGCACTCAAATTTTACTTTAAGCGTAATTGCTGTTAGCGTTTAAGCAGGCGCTCATTAAGAATTTAATATCTCAAAGTACTATTTAATTCACTAAAATATTAACTTGTCTATAGACATTTATTTATATTAATTTTTATTTTATTTATTTAAGGATCTCCAACAAAGAATACACACTATACATTTAAACTCAAAAAGATAATGGAATACAGGAATTGTGGTCATGAAGTTTTGCGTGCATATTGGCTAGGGTTGAGAATTGACTACATCTATTTTCATTATTTCTTCTAGGGGAATATATCTAATAACATTCTCAATAAAAGTTTCTAATTAAACGAATCTAGTAATTTTTCAAGTTCCAGGACGGACTCACAATTGATGTTTTGTAATTCAAAAAAGACAATTATCCACTTTTACCAAATGATAGATAAGCAAACTTTCGTATTTAGAATTCAATTTTTTTAATTAAGTGTATCAGTCAATCTATAAATAAACACATCCATAATTTTAAGGCGCTAAATCTAATAAATTTTATATTGCCTAAAAATATGATTTTCTAAGGCAAAAATTCTGTAACAAGTGCAAGTTTTTTTCTGGCAGAGCTAAAATTTGAAAATGTTAAATGTTTCTTAGTTATGAAGCCATCTAATTCAGAAAAAGTGCATTTCAAACCAATTCTAGATTATTAAATCTTTAATATATTTACCGTTTCATTGGCTGAATTTCAGTGAAAGTATTCTTGAATCCAATCCTTATTTTTTTTTGCCGTCGGTACTGCCCGTACGACTCCTGCTGGGGGAAGGGAATTAATAATTAAAGATTTTAGACTTAAGTCTTCGTGATTTAATAACATTATAATCTATTTATAACGGATACGTATCACGATAAATACCAACAAACGAAAGCACGAAATATCGATATCATAATCGTGGTACGTACTCATTATAAATAGATCATAAAGGAATTAATAAATCATTAGGGCCTTAAGGACGATAACGTAAGTGAATCGGCTACAGAAGGATATTTGTTAAATCTCTTCACGATATGTTGGTACTAGTAAGATACTTTAATTCTGTGAGTTTCAGTTCTCTACATATTATTATTTTTAAATAATCCGAAAAAATTAAAAAAATAGTTTTTACGAAAAAAAAATTTTCTTAAAACGATCTCGACAAGGTAGACCAACAACCAATAAGCAATATAAAAAAAGCTTGGATATACGACAACTATCTTGCAGCACGTCTAAATTCATGTCTCCTAAGCGTATGACTACGAACACTAAAAATATTCTTTGCATGATTTTCCTAGACTTTTCTTCGTTATTGTGTCCTCAGTGACAGTAATCATACACCCAGTGACAGAATGAAAACATGTCTCCTAAGCGTGTGACCACGAGCACTAAAAAACTTTACTTCACATGATTTTCATAGACTTCTTCTTTATTACGTCGTCAGTGACAGTAATCATACACCCAGTGACAGAATTAAAACATGTCTCCTAAGCGTATGACTTCGAACACTAAAAATTTTCTTAGCATGATTTTCCTAGACTTTTCTTCATTATTGTGTCCTCAGTGACAGTAATCATACACCCAGTGACAGAATGAAAACATGTCTCCTAAGCGTGTGACCACGAGCACTAAAAAACTTTACTTCACATGATTTTCATAGACTTCTTCTTTATTACGTCGTCAGTGACAGTAATCATACACCCAGTGACAGAATTAAAACATGTCTTTGTCGGAAAGGCGTCCAAGTCGTCTCGCCATCTCGTCCTTGGCCCACCTTCGCGGATCCATCCTGGCCACGTGCTCAGCCCATTCCCACTTCAGCTTTGCTGAGTTATTAAAATAATAAAAAACTTAGTAAGGTTTATTTATAGTATATTTTTCTCAATTTTCTGGACACTTTTTTAATAAGACAGGAAATTATAATTAGACTGTTAATTTATAAGAAAAAAGTGAATATGAAATTATTTGAATTTCTAACAATTTAATGAGTACTTTTAAAAGCCCGTAATCCTACGGGGAATCTTTTCAGCTTCGCTCTATCCGTCCGTCCGTCTGGAAATTGGACAACAACTTTTGAGGTTATTTAACAAAGACCTTTCCCTTCCATACAAGCATGTCTGTACATGCTCTTATTTTTTTTTAATAACTAGCTTGGTCACGACATAACTCTTCTCGAGTTAGAAGAAATAAATATATTTTTTAAATGTTATTTGACAACCAAGGAAGATTAATATGAAGGGGACAAGAAAATTAAGGTTCTTCGTACAAAACTAAAAATCATAGAAATTGTAGAAAATCAATTAGTTATAGTAGATTTTAAAATGGTTTAATTCTGTTATCGTCATATAATTACTTTGTACTAAAATTGCATTTACATGCTTATTATAAAAAAGTTGAAACTCCTTTATATTCTGAAAGAAAACTGTTGTATTTTCTAGAAAATTGCTTCAACCTGAATCTCCTTCTAGCCTTCAATTAGTCTGTAGTTTGAATTAATTTACCGTATTTATGGGATTAACGTTTTATTACGTTGTATTTACAGTAATTAATTAGCAACATTATTACATGTTGACTATTGTACCTAACAATGTTAATTAAGACTTGCTTACTAGCACTTTTCGTTTTGATGTTCTTTTTTGTTATTAACACTAGCAAAAGAAACCTATTCCTACAAGATTGTCCGTAAGCGTCGGAAATTACTTTTCTTTCCAAATATCATTAGGTACCCGTTTGCCTCGTATCGATTAAAAAATAGTAGAGACGCCAGCAGTTCGAAATTCGCCCACAAAACTTTAGATTTTTGTACCATATGCTTTATTAAAGCTATATACAAAATTTTACAATTTTAATTCTTTGTACAGTTGACCAAGAAATTGGTTTGCCACGCTAAGGTCGAATGTCGTTTGCACGTCAATTAGTTAAAAAGCTCATTTTTGATTGCTATTGCGTTAATTTCCTACAATAACCCTTAGCAAAATTTCCTTTAAATAGGAACTGTTATCCAAAATAATAAAGTACTTTCTTAGTCGACTATACATTTCTAATAACAAGATAAAATATTTTATGAACAATTTGGTATCTCTATCTAGTGATAATATTTCGTTGAATTATCAGCGCCAAATTTTTGAAAAATTATTTAAACTAGCAGTGGCGGTATAATTATCGATACATATAATTATCGAGATATCGTAGTCTAAAAAAATCTAACTTGTAAATCTTGTTTCTTATTGTTTTTTCGAGAAAGTAACACGCTTTTTTTTATAAAAAAGCTATGGATTAATTTTATTTAAGATTCGTTTTGAAATCAGATAGAACCGTATTCTGCCTTAAGCGTTAAGAGGAAAATAACTCTGGTGAAATTCTAAATTTAAAAGATCCAGACACCAGCTCAAACATAGACGTATTTTTAACGAAATCGCTCCAGTTGTTTGTACATTTTTGACCTTCGAGTCTACAAAGTTCTACAAAACTGTGAAGTTACACAAAGTCCACGGCTACACTCCATGATCATTGAAATGAAGCTATGTCTGGCTCCAGCATTATATTAGTATTTCAGTGACATACGTAGTGTCAACCGACCTCATTACTATCAGAGGCTCTAGCACGAACATTTCGAACCGTTCTAAGTCGACGATTCGACTGTATTTAGGATAACAATATTCGTGCTAGGCCCACAGAAGGCAAGTCTTAATTGTGTCACGCTTTTAATCAACGCCAATATAGCATAAGCGTTATTAACTCAACTAAGAAGGGTCCGCTGTGGACCTAGCGCGAACATTTTCAAACTCAACTCGTCGACTTCAAACGGCTAGAAATGTTCGTGCTAGGGTGTCCCAAGGCTCATAGACGCGTTGCTGCTTTTTGTGCTTCTTTCTTGACGTCTCCTAGATACTCCACTTCATGTAGATAATAGACTTTCCGCCACGCATAATCCTACGAAAAGACTGTGTCTATTCTATTCCTCATGTCATAATTTCACAAAGCCAACGTATATCAAACAAAATGACAAAAACATCACATTAAGCTTTTGTTTGACGCATGCTTTGTGATAAATCACAATAAGGCTAAATCCCTTTAATTCATGCCATTATTTATCAAATTTAAAGCCAACAATGTTGCTCTGAAAATGTCACCCTCGCGACATAATTTATCTAATGGAATAGACGTACTAAAATACATTTTTTTAATTATGAGATTAAAGATAGGTATGATCTTTATACCCAAATTAAAAAAAATATAGGTTTTTTTAACAAAAGAATGTTTCATTGCACCTGAGCGTATTAGTAAAAAAAAACGAAACTTTTTGTTACCCGCGACTTCGCGTAAAATTAAATGAAAAATTTAGCCTCTAGCCTTCCTCGATTAATGGGCTATCTAACACTAAAATAATTTTTAAAATCTGAGTAGTTTCTGAGATTAGCGCCTATAAGCAAGCAAAACTCTTCATCTTTAGATATTAGTATATACACTTCTTAACTTACACTTTTTACAGCTCATAACGCTCTCTCTTCAACGGAACTCACACTACAAGAGAGAGAGATTTCCCATTCCGGTAATCAATCAGCTGGCACATGCTACCACATTTTATTTTATTTTATTTTACTTTATTTTCTTTTTCATTAAGGACCTCCGTCAATGGATACACACGTTACCTACAAAATCACAATAACACAAAAACCTGTGTGCTCCTTAAATTACTGCAGACCGCAGCATGCAATTACAAAGCAAACAAAAAAAAAACAATGATAAATTTAAGTGCTAAAAATAAAGAATAATAGAACTACATATAAATTATAAAATACAAAATCAATCTTTTATAGAATTAAAAGAAGGTTATTCCTTAATAAAATACTTCTTAAAATTAATATTTTAGATGAAAATATATCAAAATCTTGTTATTTTCCGTCATTATTTTTTAACGACTGCAACGTTGGTGTTCTGAAAAAGTACCTATACGTGATATAATTTACTAATGGAAAAGACAGAAGTCCATACAAAGGTATGCGATATTAAAGTGTACGTTCCTGTGCTCTTTTAATTTCGCAGAAATGACAGAATTGAATTTAAACTTTTCATTGTAAAATTGAAACAGGATTGCAATGAATGCTCAGCACGCGAATGTAAAATATTGAATGATACTGTGATGGATTGACAAATTTATTAAATTGCAACGTATTAAGAATTACAACAATTAATTGCTGACTGACCCACTCTATGTCGAATTGGTTTTTTTCCTTTCGTCTATTAAAAGAAGCGGTATTGCTGTAGACGCATATGTAATTAGTAAGAGAAAGAGTTAGCAATAGTCCATTGATTCTTCCTTCATTCTTCTTTCAAATATAAAACGGACACTCATGGACATCTGCAACACCAGAAGGCTCACAAATACGTTGCCGGCCTTTGACTGAGTATGCACTTGTCTTGAAGGTCCCTAATTCGTATCGGTTCGGAAATACCGAAGCTGGTAAATAATTCTAAATGGGAATTGTGCGAGGTAAGAAGTTTCTTGAGAATCGCCCTTACCACGTATTTATCGACTTCACAAGCTCTGATTTTGTATCCTTGCAAATTAAAAAGCGATCAGCAAAATTGTTAAAAACATGACGAGCTTAATTAATGACATACAAAACCATATAAAAGCGAGTTCTTCCACAAATATCGTTGCTAAAGAAGGTCAAATGGTTTTAGCTAAATTTCCCGATGATTCTACATATGAACGGGCGAGAATTGATAGCATAGCAGAAGATAAAATAAAATGCTTTTTCGTTGATCACGGCGACTGGATAGAAGTTCCAGTAAATGAAATATTTCCTATAACCGACCAATTTATTAATCAGTTACCCTTTCAGGCTATTGAATGTCGATTGATTGGAATTAAACCAGCTGGTAGCGAATGGACTGAATTTAGTACGAATTGGTTCTATGATCAGTGCTTTGAAGATGAGAATGGTCATTTAAAACATTTGTTTGTCAAATGTTTTACAAACGAACCCGCTGAGTTTACAAGTGGTCATAAATATGGAGTAATTTTAATAGACACTATTACGGAACACGATATTATAGTAAATCAACTAATGATTGATTTGTCAGTTTAGTTAGATTGGCTCATTCAATTCTATGGACGTCCAGCACTAGCAAAGTCATTCTATATTGGAAAATGTATTTTATAGCCCTTCTATAAAACTGTTTTGGTATTATGGATTCAATTCATCTCACTGCAAATTAAAAGCACTTTTAATTACTTTGAATGGCTCATTTTTGATGCAAGGTTAGTTAGATTGATTGGCTCATTCAATTTTAAGGCCGTCCAATACTAGTGGAGTCATTCTGTAAAGGAAAATGTAATTTATGACTCTTCTATAAAACTCTTTTGATATTATGAATTCAATCCATCTCACTACAAAATGAAAAGCACTTTTAATTACTTCGAATGACAAGATTCATTTTTGACGTCAGTCTTGTTGGATTGATTGTTTCGCTCATTCCATTCGACGGCAATTCAATACTACGAGTAGAGCAGAAGAATGTTGTCGTCTAGTGAATGCAATATATTATGTATTTCATGACACGTTCATCAGGGATAAATGCAGGTTTCTAATTGTGTAAGAATTTATCAGAGGCTATTTCAATGCAAATAAACAATCAAGTCTTGCCTCTTTATAATATATGTATAGATAAACTAGATACAAACTATTAGATTAAAACGATAAGGTTATGAAATTGATAAAATAAAAAAAAAGCCAGCTCACAAACATTTTTGTAAGTTGTAAAGAGTTAAAATAAGAGGAATTAAAATTAAGAACTAAAATGTCGGAACAATAACTATAGTCTATACCTGTAAACTAAATAAAAAATAGCAATAATTTATGACATAATGAAGTATAATGTTGTTAGCTAAACAACGGTTACCAGTTCTCCTTTCTCGTTTGAAAGTTGATTATTTCTTTTGACATTTGAATTTATCTTTTTTTTTTCCTTTTTTTTTGAAAGGTTTTCTATGACTTATAAACGTTCAAAACTAATTAAAATCATTAAAAGAGTAATAATATATTACTCGATTGTATAATAAGGGGTTAGCCTTGTTATATAAATTAAGATATTGAAAAACTAAGTTTGTTATATCTATATGTATTAAATTATAGATTAGAGCAAATCCAGGAGACGTTTTCTAACTTTAAAAACCAAAAAGTCCAGAGATCTTGTTATTTCAGTGATCTGAGTTTGGATATTACTAAAATAGCTAAATGCAAATTCTTTATTTAAAAAAATATTTTCCTTTTTGTAATTTCCAACGTGTTAGCAAATGATAATAAAAAAAAAATGATAATATAAGCCAAATTGATTAAAGAAACTTTCATTGTAACGATCTAATAAATAAAGCAGCTATCAAAATATAAACAGATTAAAAATAAATTTTGATCGGCTCACCAAAGAGTATAATTTTCACTTGGAAGCTGCATTCAATAAATTGAATTTATATCAACGGTAGCCGATTGAATAATATTTTTCCGTTGTAAGTGTTGGATGGGCAAATTGCTTAATATCATTGCATATGAAGAAGACATTAAGATGAAAGACTTTATAATCACTATTGTATTTTTTATTCCGTATCTTATTCAATATGGCACGACTTATATAGAATAAATTTGTAACTAGCTGTGCCCACGACTTCGTCCGCATGAAATAAGTTAACAAAATAGATTCAATTTTAGCGTGATAATGTGTTATTGCCTTCATCGATATATGGACTATCTAACGTTAAAAGAATTTTTCAAATTGGACCAGTACTTCAGCTTTATAGATTTTTTCTCCAGATTCAAGACATAATAATAATTTCTTTACTCAGTTATACCCTCATGAACGTGTCGTTAGCGCAACGAGAGAAGAGATTGAATTCAGTAAGGTGGTTGGTTCCGCTATATCAACTTCTAGGGCAACCCATTAAAAAAAATTGTCGAAGGAGCAAAGAGCACGGAGAAATCGGTTTTTAAACTCAACATTGGGTCTTTTGGCCTTTTTCATGAATGTTTCTTATAATAAAAAAAATAAACAAAGCGTCGAATAAAAAATCAATCAAAATTAATTTGTTCACTTGGGATTTTATTACAAACTCTTGTGAAAATCATTTTGTTAGCATAAATACTTTTTTAATAGTGAGTATACAAAAAATAATTCCTTAATATAATATAACACTTCTATAAAAATGCATAAGTTTGTCGTATACACAAAATAAATGACTGGTCGAATGTTGAAGGCACAGATCATAGATCTATGATCTGAGGTTAAAGGACTCCTACTCTGTGGACACCTACTCTATCCATAGAGTTCGTCAAATGTTAATAAAAATCTAGAGATACTAAACACTAGCGGACCGGGTAGACACGGTTTTGCCCGAATTTAGGCTTGTCTGCTAATCAACCTCCATTACATTTTATGAAATAATAATTTTACACGAAAGTTCAGTCAAAATCTGTAATTTTTTCTAATTTTAAATAATCTTTCGACTATTAAGATGTATGTAATAACCAACTAGCGTCAAAGTATTTTGCATTTTGCCTCACTCATGTAATAATTAAAGATTGAAGGAAATTTAAGCATTATTATAAAAATCTATTTATAAACTGATTTAGGCTCTTTACGGATAAGGGCGTGTCATCGTAAAAATGTTTTTTTTTTATTTATTTAGATATTTTGATAACGAACGAATGTGTCTATCTTTGTTTTTTTTAAACAGATAACGAGTTCAGGTCCAGTAAAGGCACTTGAAACTGATATGCAAGTTGATGAAGACGAATCCAGTCTACTCCCCAAAACACTAAACATAAGACCAAAATTGGACAAGGCAAAAACGTCCATTGAAAAAACTAAAAATGACCCAGAAATGCTGTTAGAGGGTAACAGCAAGCAGAATAAATTGAGAAAAATGCAATTTAAGAAGGATAAAAAGAAAAAAGCCAAAAATGAAAAGGCTGCTGTTAATCTGGCGGATGTTTTCGTTTGCAACAATTTAACTTTACGTTGAAATAAAAAACAAACTTACATAAAGTATATACTTCACAGACTTTTGTGCTTGTTCTTAACTACCGACTAAACGCGTCATTATGCGAGACCGAAATGTATATTGTCTATATACTTAATTTTCTATATTTTTCTCTACTTTTTATGATTATTAGTTTTCTAAAGCTAAGAAATTTCTTTAACTTTGTTTTAAATTGTAGAGAGTTAAAAAATATAAGTATTTAATTAAATATAAAAACTGACTTTATCTACAAATAATCGATTTCAAGTAGGTTTTTTTGAATATCAAAAGAACTGTCAATCTGTGAAGTATATATATATATAATAAGTATGTTATGTGTACATAAGGATATTTCATATAGAATATAGATATAAATTGGCTGCAGTTAATACCGAAATAACAAATATGAATAGAAATCAATTTGAGAATATACACCGAATTAGATAGCTACAAATCTGGTGCAAGCTGAAAAGTATTGTTTATAAATAAAAGTTAGTCTAGGATGACAACACTAACACATTTTTATTATTCCATGAACTGACCGTGGAGATGCCGACCCACCATTTTGCCCCAACTTAAGATTTGGGTACTATTTTATTTTATTTTTTATTTCGTAATTGATCGATTTAATTCCTCAACGACAAAAAACAATTAATCATAAGCATTTAAAAATATATATTTTGAGCATAGTTTTCAGATACAACGTATTTTAAATATCCATAAAGAATCCAAACTTTGATTATTATTAGAGATACAAAGTCACTTTGGAATTTTCAATTATATTATAAAAAAAAAACTATTTTTCAAAATTGGAAGAAACAATGTACTTTTATCGCTCATTGTTATCGATTTGAATGCGCGATAAAATCTAGAAAAACATAATTTTGATATCTTTTGCTAAAACAAAACGTGTAAATTTAATTGCCTACAAAAGTATGACTCACTCCTCCAACTTCAAGGAACTGAAAAGAATCTTAAATATGTGCAGCCGTTATTTTTACTAAAAATACTTATTTTATTTCAAAATCAGTATTTTGGGTTTTCTTGTTCATAAGTCCAATGTTGGCGTGGTTCGAAAATTATTTTATTGCATCCTCTTTTGTGTGTCATCTATAATAGGTCAATTAAACAATAATAACGGGTAACGATTGACATTTTATAAACAAAAGGTCACTCGACCAGTTATCTACATATATATCCGCATATATATTTATATAAACAACTTCGTTCTAGAGCTTTTTTATATAATTATAACTTCATTGTGTCTGACTATGTAGGAAGCCAGACATTAAAAAAGCAAACATATATATAATAAAACTGAAGTGTCTGTCTGTCTGTATGTATGTATTTAGTCATTGGTATATATAGAACAGAATAAACCCTTAATTTTTTTTATTTTCTCTCATTGCTTATGCACGGGGACTTGTGATCGTGCCTTGTGACCCAGGTGTAGGTTTAAGAGCGCACTCTTTATAGTGATCACTAACACTCACCTTCACTGCCAGTGTTCCCTCCCCTGCCTAACCAAATCTACTAGTGCAGCTTTAGATGTCCTTTCTAGTAATGAACTTATGATAGTTCTTGACAAACCAAGGTCTTGTAGTAGGTTGTACAGGGATTTTGCTTGTAACTGTTATTTACTACTAACAAAAAAATGTTGTCCTACTCGAACAATGGTTTACTAGCCTTTTACTACATTGAATAATATATCATTATTTCTATTTCCATTCCCTACCTCTATACTTTTGAAAATTACAACACTAACAAATAGACAGATTGACATTTTTAAGTATACAAACCTTGTCCTAACAATACAAAACAAAAAAAAAGTGCAGTCATTTGGAAGTTATGCGCTTACATACATTTGACAAATTTTTATTTATATAAATGTAAGACTTCTTCATGACTCCAGGGTTTAATATGAATGGATTGTGTACTAAAACTTTAAAATGCATGTTTTACAACTAATCTTTTAATAATTTCAGTTTCTTCAGTGCAAAAATATAATATAATTCCATTTAAATGTTTACATTTGTATATATTAGTATATACAAATGTAAATATTTAAATAGAATGATTAAATGCCTACCTCTGCATGCCATAATAGTTCACCCCACAGTAACCCAATAACATTGCCATTTTCTTTCGCTTGATTCTCTCAAATGTGCTATCACAAGTTTTTTTCTCTTCACTAATGCCATTTTCTTTTTTTTCACTAACAGATTCTTCCCATTGCCGTTTTAAAAACCGTCGCTTATATCTTGTGTACTTTTTGTCTTGCACTAAATTATCACTTTCGGATACGGATATTTCGGATTCTTTTTTATCAACTGTTTCTGTTTCCATTGCTGTTATACCTCTTATTTGAACACCTGAAATTTAGGCTTACTAAAAATTCTATTTTCGGAAAGCGCCAGTAAGGAAAATGTTCAATAAAAATAAAAAACTAAACAAAGTGAAGATTTTATTTTAAATTGTTTGCCGTCAAACTTTTTTCGATACATAAAAGCATTGGTTCAAAAAGAAAACTGCAGCATCAGCAAATTTATCACCTTTAGGTCTACAGATCGCGTCTATTGCTCTAAATTATGATTTACAAAAAAGTAACTGAAAATCTGACATTACAAAGTTTTGAGAAACTGAAATGCACGTGGCTCTACTTCGTACCTGTTCTCGTAATATTAGCAGGTTGCGGTAATTTTTGTCTAAATGTCCTGACAAAGAACGTAAATAATCGAATTGACATACCTAAAATAATTAGAGATTTACTTAGTAGAAACAAAAATAATTCTCTGATTTACTTAAATAACGCCATATTCATTGATCTAGATTCTAGAGAAGACTACTAGTAACATAGTCAGTACTCAGTACTTCAGTAGACTCTATCACAGATCACTCAATCATCAAATGTGAATTATTGTGGATAGTGGTCAGTGTGACCCGATTTAATTTCATAAAAATACCAAGGGCCTAAAATATATTGAATTGTACCCTACTTGCACAGGAAAATTAAACCAATAAAAATACTAAAATTCAAATTATATTTTATTCATTCATTATCATCATTATATTACATGTCAGAATTTTATTTTAGGTATATACTATTTAGAGGATTAATTCTCACACATCCTCCTTCACCTTTGTGACATTGCCTTATTTTTAAAATTGCACATACATTTTTGTTTGAAACTCTATTTTTCTATTCCGTTTTTGTCAAATTTGTTTGTGAAAGTATGTGCTCGCATGCAGCATTTGATACTGATATGCATAAAAGATATTAAATGAAACTAGATATATTCTTGTATTTTAACGTACCATCATTGTTAGAAATTTTCCAACTTCTGACCGATATTTTTTTACAAAAAAATGACCCAATTTTTTTGTACCAGTACTTGAAAATTTTAATAAATTACTAAGTTCGCGATCAAGTTTAAGAGTTCCATTTCTACGTTAATTGACTGAATCTGCATCTACATATATTGTACACAATATCATAATATCTTTTCATTTTTTAATTTATAACCTGGATTAAAAAAAGTCGAGTTTTTAATAATCGATTTCGATTTTAACATAATCTATATTTTAATATTTTTTTTTGTTTTCAATACAGTGGAAGCCGTATAGATGATTCGATACTATTTGTATCTGTAACTTACTGAACTCTCATATGAAAGACACCAATAAAGATTAATTGTATCTGCGAACATCAATGCTCACGAATACGAGCGCTACGGCGTTGTCATAAAATTTCATCCAAAATATTCTCAAAAGTACCGTGTTCCGCCACTATACCTACAAAATACCGATATTCAAAAAAATCTGCAAAATGTACCGAAAAAATATTAAAATATTGAATTAGGTCACACTGTTTATGGTTTTGCCATCATATCAGTGTTGCCAAGCTAACCACGCCTGAGTACAGATGCAAAACTGCAAATTCTGTTCTAACGTCTACTTGCGGTAGCAAGATCTGTGCGCCCACGACGTCTTTAGTTGACAAAGACGCTTAAACGGCGCTAGACATCGCTCAAAGTGTTTGTACTTTTTTTCCTTGAAGATGACAAAGTTCTACAAAACTTTGCGCTGCTACTAAAGTCATATGATCATTAAATGAAGCTGTCTAGCGCCGGCATAGCATATAAAATATTTATCATTTATAAATATATTTTTTTATCATTTAAATTTTAATAACGTGCTATGATTTGATGTGATATATTTAATAAAATAAAACGTGAAATCTAAATATAAAAAAATAGGTAGATACCATCTCCTGATGATGTTTCAGTGTCGGAATAAAACATGCAATGACGCACATTGGAAAGTCAATGTAATGCTGTGCCTTAGCGGCGGGTCAGATTTTCGGGTTGCAGCATTGCAACGATTTTCCCTCATAATTTTTTGTGGATTTAAGCTAAGTAGTTTAGTTTCTCATGTCCTCACACCAATGTCTTCTATAGTTGACTGCTATTGGGTACATTAGGATTGATAAAAATTCAAAACTCACCTAAAACGAGTGCATTAATCAATTAAAAGTTAGGTGGCAAAGTTTTATTATTAGCAATTAGCACAGACAATAAAAACGTTTTGCAATTCCGCAGGGATACATTGTTATGCTTAATAATAACTTTAAGAATCGTTTGCTCTAATCGATTATTAGTTTGTAAAACATGCCCCAAATCCGCAGGTTACTAAAAAGTAAACAAGTTCCAATGGTGAAATACGCATGCGCCAAGTCCGCGCATGTCTCATAACAGTGTGCAATAATTCTATTTAGGGCAAGGATATTAATTCAGCATGGGTTGACGCAGTGTTAATAAAGATGAGAGGTGGAAGTTCCGAACGCTTGGTGGTGCGATCATCACGCCGAAGAGGCGAAACGCGGGCAAGACTGACGAGATACATCACTGTCATGCTCGCAGCGCTTCTCGGCGGCGGTGGGTCAGCTCTTCTCTTCTTGGTGCCATTGTATGCGGACCCGGCTTTGAGCGCCTTGGCGGCCGACTTTGATCCTGTACCTGCCGAGGGTGTAACGGAAAGGCGAGATGACAGGCTAGGCTTGGACAACTGTACCTGGGCATCGTGCAGGGAAGGTTGCACCAGCGATGCGTATAAATGCATTCAGCTGCACGTGAAATACAAAGCACAGTTGGAAGACTGGCGGCCGGCCGTTTTGTACGTGAATATAAAAGGATGCGGCTACCCTCCCGCTGTGAACTGCGAGAACTTTACTCTGAATTACGGGTACGTGGGGGCGAGATACCCTTGTTACTGGTCGCGAGCCGACACCACTGTTGTGGTGCCGAGGATCAGTTAGCTATTACCTATAACACAGGTATTTAATTACCTACCTTAAGAACAGAACGCCGCATGTTGATAATCCTATATGTGTTTAGTTATTTATAATTGGGCTATATTCTGAAAAGTTATAGATGACAAGTTCGAACCCTTAGGAAATTTTTCGTACGTCTCGATACACATGGTCAATAACGAATCTTTTAATGCATATATCTAGAGTTTAAAATTAAGTGACTTCAAATTATATAACTGCTTATTTGGTTCGTTCGCTATTAGCCAGATAACAAATCTCCTTTATGTCTTCTCCCTAAACCATGACACTGGCCGTATGTCTTCTCTTCTTCTTCCTAGCGTTATCTCGTTTATCAGGGTCTGCTTAGATTGTAGAGGATGTGGCTGTGGGGCGAGTTAAGATAACCGATTGCCATCTGATGCCATCCTCGGAACCCCATAATCTTTACAACCTTACGACTAATATCCCAAAGTGATATTAATATTTTATCATTAATTCATTATTTATTTTTATTAATTTTATAATTCATTTAATCAATTCATTCATTATGAAGCCAAGAAAAGAGATAAGTTGTGTTTTAACTTGTGACCATAAATGATGATTTGCTTACTATACTCTTCTAATCCAACTGAAGCTCATTTTAATTCATAGGTATTTTAACTGGCCTATCATGCTCTGATGGAATTCACAAAGACATCCTATACAAATATGTTTACTGAAGTGATTCCGACCTTCTTGACAAGGTTTAAGTTATTAAAGGGGCGCGGCGTTTAAATATATGCATAACATTTATACTTTTGACATTTCATTACTATTACTATTACTTACTATCATTTTGACACTATTTGGGATATACTAATAGTTCAATATCTAGAATATAGCTTTTATGACGTACTTATTGTTGATTGCTTAATATTATTGAATGACTTTTATTTATACGTGGAAAAAGCGTTTATGCACCCCCATCGTTTTATCTAATTTTACTCGGACGAAGTTGCAGTCACAGCTAGTAAATTAATAAAATCATAAGGAAATATATTATTTCTTTAGTGATAAATGTCTACCCATTTATCAAAGAAGGCTTTAGACTAAATATCATCACGCAATTTTTTTTATCTAATATAATAAAAAAAAAATAAGGTAATTTAATAATTGGAACAACTTACTTAACTATAAAAAATGTTAAATATTCACAAAAATTTAGTGCATAGAATTATTGGCAGTGTCAAATAGATTGTGATTTCTATATAAAACCTCTTGAATTAATTTTGAAAGACATCTACATCGAGCTGTACACAAATCACATCGATACAATAACATTCAGACAATAATTCTGAAAAGAAAAACAAAAAGATATAGGTTATATTTAAGAATACTAGATTTTAGGTATACCTAAACATTTATCTTTTGTACCTGCATTATGTAAGCCACAATATTGTTCAACAAAGTGCGGACTACACCGCCATCTATGGGTCGCTTACCAAAGCGATTTGTAATTAAAAATGTCAAGTTTTCCGTTATTCATCATATATGGAGGTATGACGAAAATGTACGAGCTATCGTTGTGTTTTATAAATTGTATATATAGACTAACGAATGAAATCTTGTTTTCTTCGATAACTGTCCTTCTGGTTGGCATAAAATCATGAAATTTAATAATAAGATATTAGAAATTGTAGCATAAATATTAGAAAAAGTCTAAAAGCTGAAAATCCGTTGTTGCATCAATGTGTTTTTTTCTATCTGTTAGTTTATCCGTCAAGACCCTTTTTCTAAGAAGTGTGTAAAGATATATTTAAATTAATACCAAGTACTAAGGTTTATGCTCCCTTGAAGCTGTGCGAGAACATCAACCCTCTAAAATATACGCAATCAAAAGATATGGCTGTATATATCGCTTTTCTCATACTAGTAAAATGTATGAAAATGGACTCAAATGAGATCGGAATGCACTGAAATTTAAAATTCAATATCAAAAACGAAAATAAAATTGCCACGCAATGAAAAATCAAATTCAATGCCATGTAAACAAAGCAGATTGGTGGTTTTCGGTTGAAACTAAATATAATAAAAACGAAAATAAAATGACTTTCAATACCTATTTTGTCGCCGCAAGGGACAATTGTTCAGGAATTTCGCTTTATATTTAAGTGATGACCGATAACAACGGAAAAGAGCACTTCTAGAAAGATCGTAGATGCGTTGCTAGCATTTTAACAACGAGTATGCTCTATTCTTGAAGGCCCTTAATTCCTATCGCTTCCAAAAAGAAAAACAACCGGTATTAAAAACCGATTCCACAAAGTTGCGCGAAATAAGAAATTTCTTGAAAATCAGACGCTTATGATGATCTTAGACATCAAATAGGCGTGGTTGGGATTTTTAGTTTTGACACGAGGTCCAGAGGCGAAATTCAGCTGCCTAGCACTCATTATTTAAGTTAAGGGTGACAATAGAACAGGTAAAAGAAGGAAAACGTACTGGAATTATAATGTCTAGCAATTATTATAAAAATAACATGTTCCTGTTAATTTAAGGTCTGCAAAGTCGCAAAAATTTACGAAAATTTGTCTTGGGACTTCACCCGCGTTAAATAAGTTAAAAAAATTTTTGAAATTTAGCGTGATGATAATATATAGCCTATAACCTTCCTAAATAAATGTGCTATCTAACACTGAAAAAATTTTTCAAATCGGACCAGTAATTCCTGAGATTAGTGTGTTCAAGCAAACAAACTCTTTAGCTTTATATATTAGTATAGATATAAATTCTCCTTTTAGAAGTCTTCTGTAATCAAGTTGGACTCTATCGGATAATCAGAAACAAAATGAAATAAATCACGAAATAAAATAAAGTGCTAAGTTTTTGTTAAAATATTAGAATTTCGATCGTTGGATTTGTAGGATT